>CM059972.1:37438818-37856702 GCA_030490835.1 Annona cherimola
ACATAACAGTTCAAATTCTCATATTTTCAACTCAGATATATCTAAGTCATTTCAATCCATTCATCACATACAAGTATGATGTTCAAGCAACATTTCAACACTTGCCTAAATCAGATGTCACGGCATATATACATCGTAGTCTTCAATGTAAAACACTTCATATAGTTTACAACCATTTCACATGAGTTTTCTTAACATAAAAATTCTAAAGTTTTTCCATTGAATCCTTAAGCTTGTATTTGCTCCTTCACCACGTCCTGCCCTTCACCTGTCTTTGGGTTTGGAAAATAAAATCGTGAGTCAAAACTCAATAAGCAAGCTATTTGCATTTTACAGGCAAATCATTTCAGACATCATTTTGCATTTAAAATCATCTTGGAAAGCAACTTATACCTTGTTTAAAGGTATACCTTAAAAACATGAAATCTTGTACCCATCACGAGTACCATATGCATAATGCCATGGGAAAACATGAACATATATACCATTTTTTCCTTAGGATGGAAGCTAGCTAGGCGACCATCCGTCACATTAACTCCCATTTCAGATGAACATATATACCATTTTTTCCTTAGGATGGAAACATGTAATGCTTACCTGTATTCCTTAGCTTTCCCTCTCAGCTTTTTCTTTGCCTTTGCCTACATGAGAATAATATTTTTTTTCATATATTTCTTTGTCTCATATTTCATTTAGTTTTCCAACCCATTCCACTCACATATATCATTTATTTGACGTCATAAGTCATTATGCACATATATAGCACATTTTACACATTTCGTCGGCTACCATATATCATAACATATATAACCCCATACATAGGGTATTCATTTCAATCTCAAAGAATTCATTCAATAATCATCATACATAGGTTCATTAACCTCACTTTGCCGTTTATCCATTTTTTTCCAAAATACACGTATGGGTGTTTCTTCTATGCGCATATCGTTGCCTTAGCTTCATAAATCAAGTCCAAAATTTTGGAATTAATATCATAAAATTTTAAACAGATATATAAACATGGAATTCATCTTATTTTCATGCATTTTTGCACAAAATCACTTTTCACAAGTCATTCATCACTTATACACATTTATCACTTCACATATGCCCATTTGGCAACATATACATAGGATATTTCTTAAAATTTCTAAGTCAGAAACTTAGTCCATATTTCAGCAGGTTAATTAACCTTAATTACCACTTCATTTAGGGTATTTTCATGGGATTTAAATCCATTCAACATAGGTTTCCAAAACAGTAAGTTTGGAACCCGTTTTTCACCCATTTAACGTGTCTTTTGACACATAACCCTAAGCAGTCATAAAATTCCAAAATTCCAGCAAATAAATTCATTTTTTCTAATCCAGTTTTATGGATTTAACAAATATATAACATTCATGAATTATCATTTCTCAAAACAGCAAGTTGCCTACACGTTTTGAGTCCCGTTTCACATCGGTTTGACACATTTTCATAAAATCTATAAAAATCAGTTTTAGGGCTTCTTTTCCCAAATATTTTTGAGCATCCATAATATCTTAAACCTAGGATATTTTATCTAACATAACATTTCTAAAACATGCAAACCCATTTTCATAGCATTTTTAGCATAGAAACATGGAAATTAGGTCATATCCATCACTTTGCATTCCATAACTTCAAAAATTCATCATTTATGCATAAACCAATGTATGTTTTGCATAAATACATGATTCATAACCTAATCTCATCATCATACCAAAATAGCAACTTGTCTTGGAGATTTAGGATTTACCAACTTGGATTTTCTACTTAATACACATGCAAAACTTCACTTTCATCAACTTAAACTTGAAAATTCATACATGAAACCTAATACTCATTCCATATCCAACCAAAAACATGTTAAATCATCATTTTACAGATTCTTTAAGCATCCTTTCCATTTTCCATTTTAGAGTTTAAAAACTCAAAATAATCAACTCAAACAACACGTATACTTACTTGGTTTTGAGCTAAATCAAATCCTAGCACTTGGAGATGGTTTCCTCCTCAATTCTCCTCCCTTTATTTTCTTCTTTTTCCTTCTTCCTTGCTGGGAAAAATGGGACGTGAGCTGCTGCTATGGTTTTGGGGTGAAAAATCCCACACTTAGCAATTTTCCAAAGGCCCTCTCACATGGACGTGCATGCATATGTATGAGCTGGATTTTTTTCCAGCTATGGGCCCCACTTCTTTGGAAATTTCCACACTCTTAAATGACCACTTATCCCCTTTGAAGTGCTAGCAAAATTATATCCTAGTAAATTAAGTTTTTACCAATTTACAAAAAATCCAAAAACTGCATTAATCCAGGCCGTCCAAGCAGTCCAGCCAAGCACGTCCCTTGCTGCCCAATTTCTAGCAATTTTTCTTCATTTTTAAAATTCCAAAATGTGGGTAATTTATATACCTAATTACCCCTTAATTCATATATTAATTCGGTGTTAAAAAAATTATCAAAATGGCAGCCATAGCTGCTCATTATGCACGTCTAAGTGCCCCTATGCTGTCCACGTTTTCAGCTGCATGCATATGCATTTTCCAATTTTTTATTTCTGCGAATCTTCATAATTGCATGCACATCTTATGTACCTGCATCTCAACTGCATATATGCATATTTTAAAAATTAAAAATTCAAAAAAATGCATGGGCAGCCCCTTGGACGTTCCTTGTGCCACCTTCCCTATGCCTAGGTTGTGCCTTTTGTAGCTTCAACATGATAACCATTTAATAGCTGGATAATTCATGTATTTTTGCCTTTTATATTAATGCATAAAATTCCTTAGAAATGGCCGGCACTTGACACCTCAAATCCCATTAAATTCATGCAATTATGCTTTGTACTCTAGCATTAAATGTAGAGTACTCTTGAGGTGCATTAGTCAACCAAACTTACCTTTTTCATAGCAGGTATTTTTCCAACATTCCATGCTTAATCTAATCCATCCAAAATAAACATCTCATAATTTCATTCAACTGTGTCAAATTTCACCTCAATCCGACTTTCCTAGCTCCCGTTATAGCCGTTTAAAGTTAACGGTTGAAATTGAAATATGGTCAATAAATCATTATACTTATTTCATCAAGAATTTTCATAACCCATTAATTCCATAAGACCAAGCCCAACATCATTAATTTCCATTTCAAATTTCACTTGAATCCGCCATATAGGCGTTGAGTTATGAATTTTTCAATGTTTTTTCCATTAAACTTGTCAATTATCATATAAACTCCCATAATTCATTTTAAATAATGGGAAATGATTTTCCTTAATTTATTTGCATATTTACATCAACAATAATTTACTCCAATTCCATTATCCCATTTTAGCTCAAAACGATTAATCACATCATTATTGCTAATACAAAACCCTAATTGCAATAATTAGCAAAATCACATAAAACCTTCATAATTCAATAATTCCAAATGAATATCATATATATGATTAATGCATACATATGGGTTCTATATTGGTTAGGGTTTCACATTGACATCCATAATTTTTTACAACAAGGATGAGCACTAGATAATGAAGCTATCGATTTCGTGGCATAAAGAGTTGATTAACTATGACGAGAATGAAGACTAAAAAGCGCTCACAATAATGTAGGCTCATCAACTTAACATATCTTTTGAGATCTGTGGCATCTCTCACTACATTGCAGAATCTAATTTCTACATGTAAGAAACTTCCACGAAGTAAATGAATATAACAAATAATTCTCATATTTCTATCACTTAGGAAACCCATACTCAAATACACATAACCCTAGATGGAAAAACCACCCAAATTTCACATGATCTAATCAACAGCCAACATCCTAAAACTTCACTCAAACCAATAGACCATTTGGCTTTCAGCAAAAGAATCCAAACCCCCTTCCTTACTAAAATTAGATAGCTTTGACTGCATCACTACAAAAATTGAATATTTAAGCCCTCATGAAAAATATCTTCTTGTCACATAAGAAAACAGAAGAACTGATGACACAACAACTTCAAACATAAGGGCAAAAAATTGAGTTGGCAACAATCTTTGAACAAGGAATTGAGCAATTGCAGGCCTGTACTAAGATGCTTAATAAACAAACCGCTCAACAAACATCCAATTCAACATATAGGAATCAAGGAAAACTCCCAAATAAACTTAAAGTAAACCCAAGGGAGGAAGTGAATGCAATTACTCTCAGAAGCAAGAAGCAGCTCAAGCCAACTCCACCAAAAGAAAACGAAGCCCGCAACAAACTTGATCAATAATAGAAGCAAAGAGAGGACCCTAAACAGGAACCGCCACCTAAGATGGAGAAACCTTGTGTCCTCCCCTCCATCATACTAGCAGCCTTTGCCCTTCTACAAAGACAAAGACAACACAAACTACAGATGCAATTTGAGAAATTCTTCTCAATTCTAAAGAACTTGTCTATTAATGTGGTGTTCACTAGTATGCTGTCTCAAATGTCGGCATATGCCAAATTCTTGAAGAAGATCCTACTTAACAAGAGTAAACTCGAAGAACATGGAACTGTCTACTCATTGATGTAGCGCTATTCTACAAAACAAGTTTCCACAAAAATTCAAGGATCCTGGGAGTTTCTTTATTTCTTATGTCCTTAGCAATAGGAAAATCAACAAAGCATTTTGTGATCTTGGGGCAAGCGTGAGATTAATTCCTCCTTCTATTTGTGAAAAGCTAAATATGGGCAATCTAAAGCCAACATCAATGGCATTAAAACTTGCAGACTACTCCATCAAATATCCAATAGGTATCATCGAAGATGTACCATTGAAGATTTGGAAGCTATTTATCCCAATTGACTTTGTTGTGCTTGACATAGAAGAGGATCGAAATATTTCAATCATTTTTTGGAAGACATTCGTAGCGATAATCAGAGCTCTGATTGATGTGAAGAATGGATGGCTCATCTTTAACATTGAAGATGAGAAAGTGAAATTTAACCTCTTCTTAGCCATTAAAATCCCTTTCTTAGATAACTTTTGGTATGGGTTGACATGATTAAAGAAGCACCAGTTAAAGGAACTAAAATCGATCCAACAAAAGTATGTGTAAATAGAGGAAGAATCACTCAGACTTGGATTAGAAAGTTGTTGCATCACTTAAAAGCAGAAAATCGAAATTGCCGCCAGAACTAGATTCTAAAAAACAAAAGAGCCAAGATGAAAAATCATTAACAAGTTTCTTTCCTCCTTATCTGTCTCTTAAAAATAATCGTTATGGCTTATTAACAGAAAAAATTCATAGGAAAATTTTGATGCCAGTTCAAAAAATGCAGAGCGCATACAAATCTGGAGGCAAGAAAAAGAAGCAAATCAATACAAAAGTTAGAATCGGCTAAATCATGGGGATCAAATGGCAATTAGGCTGAGGACTATAAACTAAGCATTGCTTGAGAGGCAACCCTGTTGGGTCCCGAATAGATGGCAAAACCCAAGAGGGGAGGGGTGAATTGGGTTCTTAAAAATTTCTTTGGTAACTTAAAAACTTAACCCCTTGTAGAATTAATCCCCTTGAATGAAGAAACTGAATGGAAAGCAAAGTAATAAAGAGAGCAGAAATAAAAGCAAGTAGACAAGGATTTTATAGTGGTTCGGGCAACCTCCCTACTCCACTCTTCCAAGCTCACACTCCTTGTGACTTGGGTTCCACTATTGTATTCCGCGAATACAACTAGAGCCTCTTTCTCTCTTCTAGATTCTAGCTCTAGGGGGCATATACAACCAGAGCCTCTTGCTCTCTTCTAGATTCTAGCTCTAGGGGGCATATACAACCAGAGCCTCTTGCTCTCTTCTAGATTCTAGCTCTAGGGGGCATCAAACACTTAGCACAAGTAGGTGATGAGTCACACTCCAATCACACACTACTTTGCTACCTCTTGATCTTAGCTACGCAAGCTAAATCAAGTTCAACACAAACAAGTAAACAATAAAAGTAAACTACACTTTACAGGTGTGTAGAAACGATTTAGCGCAGGGAAGAACTTGTAGATGATGGCTTTGAAGTTTCTGAATGTAGCTCTTGCAACTTGAAGCACAATTCTTCCTCTCTTGATTGGCTTGATCACTTTAATGCTCTTGTAGATAGGAGTTATGCTCACTTAATGTTTTCCAACTACTTCCCTCGTCCACCATGAATGCTATTTATAATTTTGGAGGGAATCCGAACGTTAGAAGGTAGGTGGCGCGCATTTAATACGCCAACGTTCGAATTAATTCCGACCGTTGCGGCCCAAGTCGCAGGTGGAGTCGACTTCGGATGCGACTTCGCCCAAGTCGCAGATGGAGTCGACTTCGGGTGCGACTTCGCTTCTCCGTCGCAACTTCAAGTTCCAGTCAGGGTCGACTTGGGTTCACGACTTGACCCAAGTCGCAGGTGGAGTCGACTTCAAGTTCCAGTCAGGGTCGACTTGGGTTCACGACTTGACCCAAGTCGCAGGTGGAGTCGACTTTGTGTGCGACTTCACCTCGTCAGTTGATTTTCTGAACTCCGGAACTTTGGAAATCTTTCTCTTTTTGTTTAGTCTTCTTCATGCCTTTAGTTCTTTTGTATTACTTTCTGAATCCTTATGCCTTGATTGTATTAGCTCCATGATTTGCAATCCTTAGAAGCTTGACTTTGCTTCTTCTTGGTTTTGCTTGATACTGTGAATCATTGGAGAACTTGCTTGCTTTGGAGACTTGAATGTTTGAAGCAAGCTTATGTCTTTTGCCTTTGATTTGATAGATTTGTTCTTAATTTTGAGTCCTTGGACTTGATAGGCTTGACTTGATCTTGATCATGCTTGAAGCTTTTGAGCCTATAGTGAAGAAGTCCTTTGAGTGATTTGAAACTGCAGCTTTGATCTTTGACAAACTCAAGTCGCGCTTGGGGTCGACTTCGTCCCCGACTTCACCTAAGTCGCATATGGAGTCAACTTGGCCTGCGACTTGGCAGCTCCGTGTCCCAACTTTCAGCTCTGGATAAATTTGCACTTCTGAAGTCGATAGCGAGGTCGACTTCGTCTGCGACTTGGCTACCCAAGTCGCATGTGGAGTCGACTTGACCTGCGACTTCACTTGCTCTTTCTCCCATTTCAACTCTGGACGTTTTAGGCACATTGAAGTCGATCTTGGAGTCGACTTGGGGAACGACTTGGCCTTCCAACTTGATTTTCTTCAAATGTATATTCCTTAAGACATTTCACAAACTTGTTAGTAGCCAAGACTTTCTCAAATTGATTTGTTAATCATCAAAACATAGATTTAGCTAGTTTTCCTCATGTTTCCAACAATCTCCCCCTTTTTGATGATTGACAAAACCGATTTGAGTGGATACCTTTCATTTAAATAAATATGCTCATATTGCATTATGAAATCATGCAAACATTCAAAGTATTCATTTAAGCATATACATATCCTACTCTTCTCTCCTTAAATCTCTCTCCCCTTTAATCATAAAGACTTATACTCAAATAACTTATATTCAAATCCTCTTCTTCTCCCCATTCTTAAATCTCTCTCCCCCTTTTTGTCAATATATCAAAAAGATTAGAGGGTAAAGAAATAGATAGGTGGGATTGCTCCCCCTAAACAGGTGCTCCCCCTAAGTTTATGCTAGCCTAACTCAATCATTCCCATGTCATTTCTAATTTTATAGAATGCGTCTTTGGCTAGGGGTTTTGTGAATATGTCTGCAACTTGATCCTCTGTTCTTACATATACCAAACATATGTCATGATTTTCTATATGTTCTCTAATGAAATGATGTCTAAGGTCTATATGTTTGGTCCTAGAATGCAGGACTGGATTCTTGGTTAGACATATGACACTTGTATTATCACATTTGATAGGTATATCTTTGAAATCCATGCCATAGTCCCTAAGTTGCTGTTTCATCCAAAGTAATTGAGCACAACAGCTCCCGGCGGCAATATATTCGGCTTCCGCCGTAGATAGAGCAACACTAGTTTGTTTTCTTGAAAACCATGAAACCAACATGCTTCCAAGAAACTGACATGTTCCACTAGTGCTTTTTCTATCTATTTTGTAACCAGCAAAATCCGCATCCGAGTAGCCGATTAGATCAAAATTAGAGCCCTTTGGATACCATAGTCCTAAATTGGTAGTGTCTACTAGATATCTAAAAATTCTTTTCACAGCTACCAAGTGTGATTCTTTTGGGCATGATTGAAATCTAGAGCACATACACACACTAAACAAAATATCTGGCCTAGAAGCAGTTAAATACAATAAGGAACCTATCATGCTTCTATACAATCTTAAATCAACTACTTTGCCCTTCTCATCTTTGTCAAGCTTGATTGTAGAGCTCATGGGCGTGTTTTCTCCTTTGCTATTCTCCATGCCAAACTTCTTTAGCATTTCCTTGATATACTTGGACTGGTTAATGAAAATTCCTTCATTTAATTGCTTGATTTGCAGTCCAAGGAAGAAGTTTAGCTCTCCCATCATGCTCATCTCAAACTCTTTCTGCATAAGCTCAGAAAATTCTTGACAAAGAGTTTCATTAGTAGCACCAAAAATGATATCATCAACATAAATTTGAATGATCAATATGTCCTTTTCTTTATACTTGATAAACAAAGTGGTGTCTACCTTTCCTTTTTGAAAATCGTGATCAATCAGAAATTTGCTTAGTCTATCATACCAAGCCCTTGGAGCTTGTTTTAATCCATATAATGCTTTGGTTAGCTTGTATACAAATTTAGATTGATCTTTTTCCTCAAATCCAGGTGGTTGCTCAACATACACCTCTTCATTTATATAACCATTCAGAAATGCACTTTTGACATCCATTTGAAACAATTTAAAGTTCATGTGAGATACAAAAGCTAGTAAGATGCGAATTACCTCTAATCTAGCAACCGGGGCATAGGATTCTTCAAAATCTATTCCTTCTTCTTGTGAGTATCCTTTTGCCACAAGTCTAGCTTTGTTCCTCACTACAAGTCCACTTTCATCTAATTTGTTCCTAAAGACCCACTTGGTGCCAATAACAATACAGTCATTTAGTCTAGGAACAAGGTGCCAAACTTGATTTCTTTCAAATTGATTTAGCTCTTCTTGCATTGCTATAATCCAGTTTTCATCATCAAGAGCTTGTTCAATATTAGAAGGTTCAATCTTGGATACAAAAGCATATTGTCCACACACATTTTGCTTTGACCTTCTAGTTTTTACACCTTCATACACATTTCCTATAACTTGCTCAATTGGATGTGCATGTTTGAATTTTAAATCAGATGGAGGTTTATAGGAATCATCACCTTCACTTACCCTTTCCTCCATGGACTCTTCTTGCTTTTCCACATGCAGCCTTTCAAGGCCATTTGCTATGTCATCTGCATCACTTGAATCATCCTTTCTTTTAAAGCATGGGTTAGTTTCATCAAAAATAACATGTATGGATTCTTCTACAACTTGGTTTCGTTTATTGAAAACTCTATATGCTTTGCTATTTGATGAATAACCAAGGAATATTGCTTCATCACTTTTAGCATCAAGTTTTCCCAAGTTGGTTTTTCCATTGTTCAGAACATAACATGTGCATCCAAAAGCATGAAAATAAGATATGTTTGGTTTCCTTCCCTTCCATAGCTCATATGGGGTCTTTTTCAAGATAGCTCTAATGGTAACTCGATTTAAAACATGACAAGCTGTGCTCACAGCTTCACCCCAAAACTTCTTGGATAATTTGCTCTCATTTATCATTGTTCTAGCCATCTCTTGTATAGTTCTGTTTTTCCTTTCAACTACTCCATTTTGTTGTGGAGTTCTTGGTGCAGAAAATGTGTGATGAATCCCTTTTTCATTACATAATTCTATGAATCGTTTGTTTTCAAATTCACCACCATGGTCACTTCTTATAGACATAATAGTACTTTTTTTTTCATTTTCCACCAAGTTTACAAAAGTTGAAAACATAGAGAAAGCTTCATCTTTGCTAGCTAAGAGAATTATCCATGTGAATCTTGAAAAGTCATCTACAATAACAAATACATATTTCTTTCCACCAATGGTTAAAATGTCGGATGGTCCATATAGATCCATGTGTAGCAATTCAAGTGGCCTTGTGGTGGAAATCTCCTTTTTGGTAGAAAAAGACATCTTTGGTTGTTTAGATAATTGACATGCCTTGCAAATTTTGTCTTTGTCATATTTCAACTTTGGCAAGCCTTCTACCAAACTCTTTTTCCATAGGGTCTTTATGTTTGACATATTCACATGTCCAAGTCTTTTATGCCAAACCCATGGATCATTTTCAATGGCCATTAGACATTGACCATCTAGTTCATCAAGTGAAACCAAATATACATTTCCATGTCTTCTTCCACTAAACATGATATGCTCACCATCAAATACATTGCATACAGATGATTCAAACACAACCTCATATCCTTTATCACATAATTGGCTAATGCTCATTAAGTTATGCTTGAGTCCTTCAACAAACAAAACATCTTCCATAATGCATTTGAGCTACTGTAAATATTTCCTTTACCTTTGATTTTACCTTTCTCATTATTACCAAAGGCAACCGTTCCGTCGTTGCAAGGCTTAAGTTTGTGAAATAAATTTCTTTCTCCAGTCATGTGCCTTGAACAACTGCTATCCATGAACCATACATTATTTGCCTTTGCCTTTAAACAAATCTGAAAAATAAACAAGTAATTCTCATCTTTTTGGTACCCATTTTATGGGTCCATTTGGGTTAGTAAAATGATTTAATCTTCGTTGCTCTATCTTAGAAAGCCCAAATCTCGTGTTCCTTGGAACCCAAACTAATCTTGCACCATGGTCATATAATTTCTTGAAGTTACATTTATAGGCTTTATGACCCATCTTGTTGCAAAAGTTACAAGCCATTGGTAATCTAGGAGTAGGCCTCCAAGTATATTTTAGTTCAAGTGTTGGCCTTTTAGTCCACACAACATTTTTCCTTTGTGGCTTGAATGTAGGTGCAGTATTTGTTTGATATTTTCCATGTATTGGCACATTTGATTTACCACTTTCTTTTTGCTCAAATGTATTGTATCCAAGACCTCTTCTATCTGTTTGTGAGGTCATATTCAAGAACATCTTCACATTTTCACCGGGATTAGAGAACTTTGCTAATGATTCATTTAAGGATTCGTTCTCCTTTTTTAGTTTCTCAACTTCTTTCAACAACAGTTCATTTTCTTCTTTCAATTTTGTTGACATTTCAGCTAGTTTTCCATTTTCAATGATAACAAAGTTACATTGTTTTCTTTTTAATGTCAACTTATTTCCTAGCTTTTTGATTTCCCCATACAATGAATCATATGCAATTTGTAGTTCATCTAATTCAGCACATTTGAGGCAATCATGAAAAGAAGAATAACTTGATTGAGAATAAGGTTTGGAAGTTACCTCTTCACTTTATGTGTATTTTGTTGAGGTAGATTGATCTTCCAAAACTTCCGTTGTGTTCAAGCATAGCAGTTCTTCTTCTTGTTCGATTTGTGCTACGCAGCATATTCTTGCACAGTTGGCCGCATCGTTGTCATCGGTTGAAGAGCTGCATGTTGATGACGTCTCCTCATTGACATACATGCCTCTTCCCTTTTGATATCTTCTGCCTTCATGATTTTCCTTTGGCCTTTCTTCCGGTGTAGGACATTGGGTTTGCATATGTCCTACGCCCCCGCATCTATAGCATTTGATTGGTTCTTTCTTTTTCTCTCTGGAATTTCTGTCTTTGAAATTTCTGAAATTTCCGCCTTTTCTCACAAATTTTCTGAATCGTTTTGTGAGTAGGGCCATCTCGTCATCGTTTTGAGAGGATGAGGTGTCATCCGTGTCTTGTGTAGCTTTCAAGGCAATTGCTCTTTTGCCTTTGTGTTGATCCTCATTCCTTTTCTTAATTAGCTCATGTGACATGAGTGAGCTAATAAGATCTTCAAGCTTCAATGTGTTGAGGTCTTTGGCTTCTTCAATTGCCGTTATCTTTGGAGTCCATGAATCCGGTAGAGCTCTCAATATCTTCATAACCTGCTCGGATTCAGAAATAGCTTTTCCAAGACCCTTTAGAGCATTAGTAATTTTAGAAAATCTCGCAAACATTTCAGAAATATTTTCAGTATCTAGCATTCTGAAATTTTCAAACTCTCCAATCAAAATGTTTCTCCTGGTCCCTTGGACTTGGGAGGTTCCTTCATAAATAGATGTTAGAGTATCCCATATCTCTTTTGTAGTCAAACAAGAAGATACTCTATCATACTCCGAAGCCGTAAGAGCACAAAATAAAGAATTCATTGCCTTGGCATTGCTCTTGATGGTTCTAACTTCCTCTTCGGTCCATTTGGAAACTTTGTCATCGGTAGGCAAAATCACACCATCTTGGATAGCAATCCAAGAATCCATATCGGTAGCCATGATGAGTTGCTTCATACGAAGCTTCCAATAGCCAAAGTTGTTCCCATCAAACAATGGTGGCCTTGTAAAAGATTGGCCCTCGGCAAAAGCGGGAACGGGAATCGATTGGGATGCCATATCAATAGATCTCTTTGGTTTAACTCAAAGACCTGCTCTGATACCACTTGTTGGGTCCCGAATAGATGGCAAAACCCAAGAGGGGAGGGGTGAATTGGGTTCTTAAAAATTTCTTTGGTAACTTAAAAACTTAATCCCTTGTAGAATTAATCCCCTTGAATGAAGAAACTGAATGGAAAGCAAAGTAATAAAGAGAGCAGAAATAAAAGCAAGTAGACAAGGATTTTATAGTGGTTCGGGCAACCTCCCTACTCCACTCTTCCAAGCTCACACTCCTTGTGACTTGGGTTCCACTATTGTATTCCGCGAATACAACTAGAGCCTCTTGCTCTCTTCTAGATTCTAGCTCTAGGGGGCATATACAACTAGAGCCTCTTGCTCTCTTCTAGATTCTAGCTCTAGGGGGCATATACAACCAGAGCCTCTTGCTCTCTTCTAGATTCTAGCTCTAGGGGGCATCAAACACTTAGCACAAGTAGGTGATGAGTCACACTCCAATCACACACTACTTTGCTACCTCTTGATCTTAGCTACGCAAGCTAAATCAAGTTCAACACAAACAAGTAAACAATAAAAGTAAACTACACTTTACAGGTGTGTAGAAACGATTTAGCGCAGGGAAGAACTTGTAGATGATGGCTTTGAAGTTTCTGAATGTAGCTCTTGCAACTTGAAGCACAATTCTTCCTCTCTTGATTGGCTTGATCACTTTAATGCTCTTGTAGATAGGAGTTATGCTCACTTAATGTTTTCCAACTACTTCCCTCGTCCACCATGAATGCTATTTATAATTTTGGAGGGAATCCGAACGTTAGAAGGTAGGTGGCGCGCATTTAATGCGCCAACGTTCGAATTAATTCTGACCGTTGCGACCCAAGTCGCAGGTGGAGTCGACTTCGGGTGCGACTTCGCTTCTCCGTCGCAACTTCAAGTTCCAGTCAGGGTCGACTTGGGTTCACGACTTGACCCAAGTCGTAGGTGGAGTCGACTTCGTCCCCGACTTCACCTAAGTCGCATATGGAGTCGACTTGGCCTGCGACTTGGCAGCTCCGTGTCCCAACTTTCAGCTCTGGACAAATTTGCACTTCTGAAGTCGATAGCGAGGTCGACTTCGTCTGCGACTTGGCTACCGAAGTCGCATGTGGAGTCGACTTGACCTGCGACTTCACTTGCTCTTTCTCCCATTTCAACTCTGGACGTTTTACGCACATTGAAGTCGATCTTGGAGTCGACTTGGGGAATGACTTGGCCTTCCAACTTGATTTTCTTCAAATGTATATTCCTTAAGACATTTCACAAACTTGTTAGTAGCCAAGACTTTCTCAAATTGATTTGTTAATCATCAAAACATAGATTTAGCTAGTTTTCCTCATGTTTCCAACAAACCCAACATTTGTTTTAAGAAAGTATTAGTTTGTTTTATTACTTTTATTCTATTTTTAGGATTTGATATTTGTTGACGTAGAGTCACAGTTGTTTTGTAGGGATTAGCTCAAAAACGTTTGAAACTCAAAACTTCAACACTTTAACAGGGAAGTTAGCAACTCACACTCATTGAAAGCACTTATTTTTAATTCTTGTTATATATGCATATGTGATTAATACATAGTTAGGGAGCCAATCTCCTGTCTTGAACATTGAGGACAATGTACATTCTAAGTGTGAGGGTGAAAATTCATTACATGGCTATTTTAATTGAAAACATCGAATTCATTGGAGCCCAAATTTGCTCCATTTTGCATTAAAATATTGGAATGTGTTGAAATTTGACCATATATTGAATCTTTAGTAAACTTGAGAACAAACCATAATTAGGACTTAAAGTTTATCAAGTAAGGAAAAAAGTAAAATTGTAAAAAATTATTGCAAATTTCAAGAATCAGTGTTTGTGTCAAATTAATCTATGCTTATATTCTAAATTACTAAATGAGATCTTCATGTATGAAATGAATTTCTCTTCCCACCAAATCTAGAACATATCTCTTGGACTTATTGAAGTGAAATTATAGTAAACACATGAGAATAAACATTATATAAGAAAATTTTGGATTCTTTTAAACTATATCTTTGAGAATTACTTATTGGTCATCACTTTGAGCTTAAACATTATTTCTTTCATTGCCCTAATATGGGGGTTGGAAATTGAGGTGGGTCTTACCAAGTCGTAGTTGGGCTTTTGAAAAATTCAATTTAAACATTTTTTATATTGGGTCGGGATAAGGTCAGTTTGACCTCACTTTTTTTAAAAGGTCCTAGGAAAAACTTTGAGTTTGTATCAAATCAATTTCAAATCAATAGGTCAGGTAAAAAATGCGAGTCAAATAAGATAATTATAAAAATTTATATACCTATCAAACATAAAGATACATCCATACTAAATTTAAAAGTTATATGATTCAATATTTTACTAATTATTAAAAATATATCATTACTAAAACAAAACATGAGAAAACATAGTATAAATTTATTAAAATAAGTTAATATATAATTATACGTAAGAGTTATATATATGCAAGTTTCTCTTATCGATTCTTATATTATTTTATAGATAAATTAATTATTCTATTGTTGATATAGTTAATTATAAAAAGTATGAGAATTTTGAAAGAAAATAATAATAAGATTGAAAAATAGGCTTATAAATTTTAATAAATTGATATATGTAGGGTGGGGCAGGGCATGATCGACCCATTCCGACCATACTTTTAAATTCAAGTCAAAATTTCTAACCCATCTCTATACTGGGTCAAAAAATATTGGTTTTACTCAGTCAAAAACGAGTCAAGTTAAGGCCGGGTCACTGGTCGACCTACTCCACTTCTTACCCCTACTCAATATCCCTATTGTAATTGAATCACCTTTGAATATCGCTTTTCAGTAAAACTAAAAAATAAAATTAAGGTATTTGAATATTGGGGCATATTGAATATTCTTGAGTTGTCTACATATCCTGAAATATGGTGAAGGAGAGCAAGCCGAACTTGATAAAAAAAAGGAGAAAAACCAAGAGTAATAGCATGTGATACCTAGACATTTTGAGATAAATAAATAGAATCTCGGTATTCAAGTGTTATTAATGGTATGATTTTTGTGGATGAGTGAGATTAGGGCTAGTAATCAAGTGAGGTTGTTAAGTTAATCACCTTAGCCCAATATAAGCTAATGTGCTCAAAAAGGACAAAATGAAGTATGAAAATGATGATGTGGCATGATTTTGAATTTTATTAGTTATGATTAAATTGATAATAATGATGAAATAAATTGAGTCATTACTTGGAAAATTCATAACTTGACGCCCATAAGGCGGATTGATGTGAAATTTGAAAGGTAAGCAAATGGTGACGTGCTTTACCTCATAAATGGTATAGATTATGTTAATCATAATTGGATTATGGTGATAATGATAATCATATCTTATATTAGAACGGTCATCTTGAAAATTTTTATGAACGGTTAAAACAAAGTGCTCTATCATATGGATGGATTTGGTTAAGCTAAATACAATGGAAAAATGTTTAAACACTTATGGTTAAAAACCTTTCACTTTTTGCTTCAAAAGGTAGTTTTGAATTAATGCAAAAGTCAATACATTTAAGAGTACAAATGAAGTGTCTCAAGGAGAGAATTGTGAGCAATTTCGAAAATTTTGAAAATTTTAAAAATGCATGTAAATAGGGCTGCATGTAGGCACGTTCAAGGGACAATAATATTTGGACAATTTTGTCCTCACAAAATGCCAAAAGGAGCAACCCATGTGAATGTGACCAAGCGGGCAAGTCAGGGATTGATTTTTTGTATTTTGAAAAAATTATATAAAGGAAAGTCAATGGGGTTTCTTGGACAGTAAGAAAGAAAGAAATAAAAAAAAAAGAAAAGGGGCAGCAAGAGCCCTGGACGTTCAGAAAGGAAGGAGATGTTGGTCCCGAGTTTATGGCTATTACCCAAGAGGGGAGGGGTGAATTGGGTATTTTAAAATTTTCATTTAAACATAAACTTTTCCTTGTTTAGTTTAATACCCTTAATGAAACAAGCAGAGAATATGGAGAGAAATAAAGCAATAAAAGCAAATGAGCAAGCAACAACAGTAGACACAGTTTTTATAGTGGTTTGGGCAACCTTCCCTACTCCACTCTTCCAAGCTCACACCCGTTGTGACTTGGGTTTCACTAATGTATTGTAAAATACAACTAGAGCAGCAACTCTCTTCTAGATTTGAGCTCTAGGAGGCTTGCACAAAACACAGCACAGCACAAGTAGGTGACGAGTCACATTCACGTCACAACGCTACTTTGCTATCACTTAGTTCCAATCACCAATATCGAACCAAGTATCAAATATAGATAATGAATCAAATAAAAGAAACTACACTTTACAAGTTATGTAGGCAGATTTTAGCTCGTGGAATAACTTGTTGAGAGAATGATTTGATCAGCTATGTAGCTTTCGGCAAGTTAGAGCAAAGTTCTTCACTTGAAGTTGGTGTAGATCACTTAATGCTTAAAGGGTGGAAGGTGAACACAATGAATACTTTCTCTCACCTCTAGTACGTCCTCTTGAATGCTCTTTTATAATGGTGGAGTAAATTCGAATGTTTGGAGGTAGGTGACGCGCATTTAATGTGTCAATGTTCGAATTTTTTCAACCGTTGCGAGCCAAGTCGCATGTGGAGTCGACTTCGGATGTGACTTCACCCAAGTCACAGACTGGAGTCGACTTCGATTGCGACTTCGGTCTTCAGCTTGGCTTCAAGTTCCACTTCAGGTCGACTTGGTCTTGGACCTGACCCAAGTCGCAGGTGAAGTCGACTTCAGGTGCGACTTCACTTTTTGAATGCATATGATGGAACTTGGATTTCTTTGAAAGTGATCCTGGTTGCTTGTTATTCATCTCATATCTTGTTCTTTCAATAATACCCTTGATCTTAAATGTTTAGTCTTGGAACTTGGCATGTTTGTCTTCTTTTGAGAACTTTATCTTCAAGACCTTGATCTTAGAATGATTTTCTTTTCTTAAGTTTGCAGTCCATAGATTTAGTAATGATTTTTCCTTGAATGATATTCCATGTTGAATGATCATTTCATGAATATTTGCTTATCTGGACTTTATTTGTCTTCAACTTGACTCAAGTCGGCTGCTTGGGTCGACTTGGGGTCCAACTTCACTCAAGTCGCATGTGGAGTCAACTTGGGAATGCGAATTCACCCAAGTCACATGTGGAGTCGACTTGGGTTGCAACTTCACCTGTCTCTTACCCCAATTTCAACGCTGGAAGGAATTGATCATCCGAAGTCTACAGTGGAGTCGACTTGGGTCTGCGACTTCACCCAAGTCGCAGGTGGAGTCGACTTCGACTGCGACTTCGCCTGTCTTGGTTCTCAAATTCAACACTGGAAGGTTTTGCCCACTTGAAGTCGATCTTGAGGTCGACTTGAGTATCGACTTCACTCAAGTCGATGGCTAAGTCAACTTGGCTTTGCCACTTGGTCTGCCAAGTTTTTGAATTTTAAGTTTTTATTCTTTAACCAAGTTTAACAAACCACGTTAGTACCCAGAACATTCTCAAATTGAGTTGTTAATCATCAAAACATGGATTGTTCTTAATTTGTCTATGATTCCAACATGAGAGAGAGAGAGAGAAAGAGAGAGAGAGAAAGAGAAAGAAGGGAAAGGAGAGAAGAGAAAGAAGGGCAGCTTGAAGATTGCTGGGGGGTAATTCCTCTCCCAAAATCCAAGTATGTAGTGATTTATTAACATGTTCTAAGTTTAAAATATGCCCAATTAAACAGGTTCATTTATAAATTTTTAGTGGTTTTTAATCAGCCCATGCTATCTAATCTGTACTCATATGTATTGAATCTGGAATAAGAAAGCAAAATATGAAAGAAATAGTAAATGAATTATTTTATCATTAAAATTTTTATAAGAACTCATGATATGATGATTAAGGAATGATCCCATTTTCAGCTTAAAAGGATAATTTGGTTGCAAATTAAAAATATGGGAAAATCAACCTAAACAGGGTTGAACGGGTGTGAGGATCAGCTGCACCAGATGATTTTTAATAATTTTTTTATAAGTTATTTTGAGCTGAAATTTTTTTATAATATATAAGACATCCTAAATATCACTTGACCAAAATAAAAATTTATTTTTGAAGGTATAAATATACCTAATAATTAACGTGAGTTGACTCATCTGAAAATTGATGTTGCTGTCTAATAGAGTAAAAATATCAAAATAAATATCAATACTTAATATTGAAAATTTTGCAATAGAATTAATTATTTTGGTTAATTAATATAGTTATTAAGTATGGTATAAATTTAATATTTAAATTTCTTGATTTGATTATAATTCAAAATTTAAAGAGTTCAGTGTGTCTGATTTCAGCATTATGGACAGATTGAGGAATAAATCAAACTAAATGTTAAATTCCAGATTTTTGGGATGGACTTTAACTTATAATAGGATATAAACAAGTATCATAAGTGGTTATGATGGTTTAACCTACTAGGGGTAAATTTTGAAAGGAATGGGTGCTATGGAAGCACAAGTTATACCAATGTGGGAATTGGTAAATGAAAACCCAACTTGAAAAGCAAGTGGGTTAAGTAAGTTGATGGAAATCATGTGGGTCAGAAAACTATATGATGTGCACACATATGGAATTATGTTTATGAATGCAATGTCATTCTTATGTATATAAGCAAAGGCAAAGAAAAGATTGACGAAGGAAACGAAAGTGAATTCAGGTAAGCAAGCAACCTTTTGAAAATATTTATTTCATTCCAAATGTTGAAATGATTACAATTGCTTTATAATGATGCTCTATTAAGCATTTTCAAATGTTATTTTATTGGCAATTATTGAAATGATATAAACTTGCTTTATCAAGAATTTTGCGAGATTGCTTATAAGGTAAGCAAGCGAATCTTCACGAATGTTGATTTTGTTTCAAGTAATTATATTGATAATTTTAGAATTGTTTACAAAGTAAGCAAATTTAATTCTTGAAAATATGGCTTTAATGAAAAGCCTCAGCATTGCTTCATTGTAAGCATGCTCAATTCTTGAAAGTATGATTTTACTCTTTACTATTGACATGTTTCAAGATGGTTTTATGTTAAGCAAGTTCTTAGAAATGCTATTTCAAAAGCATTTTACGATGAGAGAGTTTCGACTCTTCTACAAGAAGATATTTGAAAACAAACTTTGGGAATTCTATTCCTAAGGAGTTTTGAAAAAAAAATATGATTCTTCATCTAATGGTATTTATAAATAATAAGGCTTTTGAAATCTCTTATTTAAATGTCTTAAAATGGCTTATATAGATGCTTTGAAATGGTCTATTGAAATATTTTCAGTCTCTTTGAAGATTAAAATATTTTGAAAAATCAAATATTTCTCTTTTCAAAAGAGTTTTAAGAATGACCAACTCAATAAATTGATTTGATAACAGGTTGGTTTAAATAATGTTCAAAAGATTGTGCAAACTCTTCTCTATATAAGAGTGATAAAGATGTTGTGTGGACAAGGCAAATAATGTCGATAAAAATGGAAGCAGATGTGTTTGCATATTCTTTGTTCATGAAAAACCCAAAAATGGGAATAAAAATATTTACAAGAAAAGCCTGTTCTTTTTAATTATTGAAATGTTTCAAAATTGGTTTATCAAGATGATTCTAAAACTGTTTACTAGCAAACAAGCAATATTTTTGAAAATTATTATTTTTTCAAATACTGCAAATGTTTTGTAAAATTAATTTACTAAAATGTTTCCAATCATGATTTGAAGACGGTTTATGAAGTGTTTTAATTTTAAAATGATTATGCCTAGTTCTCATTTGAGAAGGGCACGGTCTACGGACTAAGTTGGATTATGTTATATCAAGTTTTGATTTGAAAATGGCACAGTATGAGGAATATGTTGATTTTATAAAATCATGCTAGCATGACGATGCGAATATAAACGAGTGTGCATGAGGATCGTGTACTAGCTCCATAGTGGAGGCGGTTGCAGACTGTGGCGCCCCGAACCAAGGTGCCTAGAAGCCTTACTCTGGGATCATTTTGATTGGTAAATGTGACTTAGGATTGTTGTCCTGATCACATAGCAGAATTTTTTTTATATATAACATCAATACATGGAAAATTTCCATCATTCATCCAACATGAAATATATTTCACATATCACATTTATGATCAAAAACTGTTTCATAAACATTTCCATTGGAATAAAAATATTCATTTCCATCACAAAATTATCATCATTGTCTTTACATAAAATTTACATATAGAACATTCATATCAAGAATTACATATCATTCGACATGCTGCCTTCCTCATCATTTTCTGTCTGTTGTTGAAAAAGCATGGATGAGTAATAATACTCAGTAAGCAAGCCATACATAATTTTTCAATCATTTTCATGCATTTCAAAGATTGCAAATGCAATGCATACATATCATTCATGACATTCCTTTAGATGCGACGCTAGCTAGGTGCCCATCCCATACATGCTCCCATTTCAAGGAGGTCACCGCCGGCCTGGGCCTATATAAGCGACTTGACAATAGTGAGGGGGACATCCGGTCCACTTACTACCTCAACTAAGGCCTATTTCTCGTGCACATGCTCATTCACACACACATGCCAACATGATATTTGCAAATCATAAATAATTTCATAAAAAGCATTTAATAAACAATTTAACAAACGTACTTCAATTCATGTAAAGCAGTTATAGGTATGGTCATCCTTAAATAAATTTCACAAACAACTTCAAGCATTTTGAAAATAATTTGCAAAACATATAACTTGCTTACCTTCTCAGTGGGTGTCCTCGACCTTTTCTTTTTCTTTTCCTATTCAAAGAAAAAGGATATTTCATTTCTTCTATTCTTGCTACTTCCCATGAATGCTTTATAATATTTGGGCATTATTTCATTATACGGATATTTTATCCATAAATTCTTAAAAAAAATTCATCCTTAGATTTAAATATTAATCTCAAATTTTCTCCAAATCACGCTGTTTACTATAGCAAATTTGTTCATCCGAGGTTACTATTCACAGAAACGTGGTTACTGTTCATGGGTTCCAAAAATTGACAGTTTTTCCAAATAAAAAATATCATGACATAACTTATGCTTAGTATATCATGGAAAAATTCATACATTTTGAATTTATCATCATTTACTTGGTTAAATAAATCAGTTCCTCCATATACTAAAAATCAACATAAATTCACTTAAGCATAATCCTTAATTCCAAAAATTATGAAATTAATATATCATCATTCCAACATCATATTTATTCATCCCAAATCATCATTCGTCAATTTTGGAGCATTATTTACACATATCCTATGTTATCTTCCTGAATGCTCTATCTTTGCTCCAAATTTTTGATGTTTCAGCATAATTCCAATTAGGCATTATATCTATACTTATTTTCTCATAATTAGGAATTATCTAAGCATGGTTTTACCCTACTTAACATTCAAAAGAAATTTGGGTAGAAATCACTTACCCAAAGTGGAGATATCCCACTTTTTCTCACATTTTCTCTCTCTAACTTCCTCTTCTTCTTCCTTGGACGTGTGGGATGGTTTGGGGGCTTGGAATGGCTCAAGTAGAGCTGGAATATGATGTCTTGGACGTCCCCCTGCTGCCCTATTTATAGGGTTGGATTTTTCAAGAATTTGGAATTTACCCCCTAACTTGAGGTATTTAATTATAAATTGATATTTTTTTTAATTTTAAAAATTGCTTTGAGCCAAGAGGTGACACCCCAGGCCTGATCCAGCCCACCCTATGCAGCCCTATTATTTATTTATTTTTTTTATTTTTAAAATTATTTAATTTAAGCTAAATAAATCCTAGCCGTTGATTAAAGATGATGATGATCATGGACCGTTGATCTTGATCAAACCTCCCAACAACCCTCTGCTCAAGCCCCTGTTGCAGCTGTATTTACATTTAATTTTTTATTTTTTATTTATTTATTTTAATAAAAAGTCAAATGCACATTAATTGAAAAGTTAATTCACTTTTTCGATATTTATTTAAAACTTCATCTTGACTTTTGATTTGTGATTTTCATCACATCGTAAC
Source organism: Annona cherimola (assembly GCA_030490835.1). Taxonomy (NCBI): domain Eukaryota; kingdom Viridiplantae; phylum Streptophyta; class Magnoliopsida; order Magnoliales; family Annonaceae; genus Annona; species Annona cherimola. The sequence continues at coordinate 37,461,487 of CM059972.1, forward strand.
CCATTCATTATGTTCATCATGAATTTTTAACTATCCATAAAAAAATTTAATGAAATCCGACGCCCGGATTGCAAATTATGAATTTTTCTTTATTTTTTCACAAAAATCCAAATTTGGATTAAAATATCCAAAAGAATTTTTATTTCATCCTGTAGTGATTAAATCTCTATTTTTTCTTTTTGTGATTAAGTTAATCCAAGTGATTAACTCTAAATCACATGTCTTAATCCCCAGTTATTATTCACGTGCACTATTCACATGGGTCAAATTCTTAATTGCATTATTTTAACCTCCAATACACATATCCATCAATATAATTCATGAATTTTCATTTACCATAAAAATATTTACAAAAGAATTTAGGGTTATAATCTCAAAATGATGCGTATTTGGTCAAGGTTTCACACAGATTGAGACGGTCGCATACCATGACCAACCTCTACCTGTGGCCGAGTCGCTAAGGGAAGGCCGGTGGTCGACGGCGCCCTCCCTGAAATGGGAGTAGGATCATGGACGACTGCCTAGCTAGCGGTGCAGTCGTACAAATGGTTTCTTTTCTATGGAATGATGATCGCTTAATAAGTGTCATCTACTAGAGGGTTAGATACGTATATGCATATGTTTTGTTTTAAATGCCCTAAAATGGGGACATGAGAATATTTTTGGATAGAATGATGTCCCTAAGAAATAATATTTATTTAAGAATTTTCAGGACATAACAATGTCAACAGAAAACAGTGTTTACTCAAATTTTTTAGGACATGATTATATCCATAAGAAATAAGGTTTACGTGAACATGTTTTAGGACATAAAAATGTCCAGACAGATAAAAAGGTTTATATGCATATGGGTTGTTTTTTAAAAGCCCAAATTTGGGATATGAAAAAAGGTTTATATGAAATTATTTAAGGACACAATTATGCTCATATAAAAAGGTTTATATGAAAACATTTTAGGACATAAAGTTGTCCTCATGAGTAAAGGTTTATGTGCAAATGTTTTTGGACATAAAATTGTCCTCATGAATAAAGGTTTATATAAAAATATTTTATGACATATAATTGTCCTCATAAAAGGTTTATGTGAAAATATTTTATGACATACACTTGTCCTCATGATTAAATGTTATATGATAATATTTTAGGACATATACTTGTCCTCATAATTAAATGTTTATATGACAACACTTTAGGACATACATTTTCCCTTATGATTAAAGATTCATATGAAAATGTTTTAGGACATACAAATGTCCTCATGAAAAAAAGGGTTTCATGAAGAGTTTATAAGAATGGTTTTCATGAACAATTTATATGAATGGTTTATATGAACGTTTTTTTACGAAGGGTTTAAATGAAAGGTTTTCATAAAAGGTTTCTTCCTGTTGGTTGTTGATCGCTTAATAAGTGTCTCCTACCAAATGGCGAGAAATGCATTTATATGAAAATGCAAAATGCTTGCTTACTGAGTTATCACTCACGATTTATTTTTCCAAACCTTAGATAGGTACAGGGAAGCTCAAGAGGTAGAGAACCTGAGCGTGTGAGGAAAGGTACGAGACAATATTCATGTGTGTGCTAAATTATTAGCTGCGTATGAAATGGCATGATTGAAATTTTTAAGATATGATAATGTATGTGAACTTATTGAAAGTTTTAAGTTCTATGTGAATTGATGGTTGAATGTATTTATACAAGTATAGGTGTTGAATATTTGGTAGTGAATGAATTTTATATGGCTATGGCTTGGCCAGGTTGATAAACCATGGATGTAAGAGAACAAGATGAAAATATTATGAATGATATGTATAGTTGATGACAACTGCCAGGGGATGAGTTTATGAAAAACTTTATAAAGAAGAGAACCAAGTAGTATTTTAAAATGCTATATGCAACGAATTACAAGTGTATCGTTATTTACAAGATGAATGGAGTGAAATGAAAAAGAAAAGAAATGATGATGGATAAAAGAATGAAACGAATTTTTTTTTGGACGAAATCCAATTAAGAACCCGCTATGTGATTAGGGCAACAATCCTGTTTTACATTTACCAATTGATAACGATCTTGGATTAAGGCTCAGGTTGTGATGCCTCGGGTTGGGGGCGCCATATAGCAGACTTTTAAAAAATTAAAAATAAAGAAAAAATAAGTGCAAGGGTTGTGCATATGTATAACAGCTCCAAGTCATTTTAAAAGATGGTTCCAACTTGAATTGTATTCTTTTTAACCTAAACACAATGAATTTGAACATTACATATCAACCTATAGAAAACCTCTTGATTATTTAATTGTATGTGCTATGATTAGTAGAGATAGGAAAGAGAGATGTGCATATAGAATAGGAAAATTAGGAGTTTCTAATTCATAGGGGTTAAGTCATATAACAAGTTGAGTATTCAAGATGTTGATAGTTGTTTGATAACTGCATGTCAAGGATTATGTTTAACACTTCCACAGAGTTGTTTGATATTTGATTCTTGTGTGCTTGAGATTTGACATGATTAAGTGATTTTGCATTCCACAGAGTAGTTTTGTGGTATCATTTATTATTTGCATAGGCAAAGGTTCAAGGTGGAGGTATTTTTCATGTCTAGTTTATTCCCTATATATTGAATGATTTAATGATTAAAACATTGGTCTAATTACCGCATGTAAGTTTAAATAATAGAATTTACTTTGTTTAGAGCAAGACACTCACAATTGATTGATGTGTTCATGTTTAAATGAATTTGGTGCAAAACACGCATAATTCTTAAAGAAATGAAGCATGAGCACCAAGATCCATTCAATTTGATTATTTAGAAGAACTAAAAGGAGACAAAAACACTAAACAAAATAACCTAGAACATGTCATGAAAGTTGCAACAATGTTTGTGGCATGTATAACGGGGGGGGGGGGGGGGGGCAAATTACACAAAATGAAGCAAAGTTGTTGGAGTCAAACACCAGCACAGCCTTGGCCATGTTGGGTGCTATGTTGCAAATTTAATCAATTTTGGATTAGGTTTTGCACAGTTTCTTGGAGAACACTATATAAAACACTTTGTATACGTCATAGGGAATCTTGAAATGTCTTTGCAGCTAGGGTTAAGTTCTAGGAGAGAGAACTTCAAGAGCACAAGGAAAGCAACGGGACGACAGGTTTCTAGGAGTTATTAAGACACCATTGAAGCTTTCAAATCAATAAGTTTTCTTTTTCTTTTTTCTTTGGATAATATTATCTTGTTTTTTATGGACTTCTAATATAATATTATTACAAACATGCTAGGCTGAATCCATAATCTAGGATTTAAAGTGTAGCATATAAACTATGTAAAGGATATTGTGGTTTTTTCTTTATTTATAAACGTTATTGTGTGTTAATTTGATATCTTATAGATTTAACATTTGCTATGTTTTAAGCTCGCACTTTAGTAATGATTACATATATTAGGTGATGGAACCGGGATGTGAAAGTTTAATATATGACAATTAGGATACTAAATATAGAAATCTAGGCCATGAGAGTAGGCATGATAACTTTGAAAATTTTCACAACTGTCATATAACTTAATGGATTCTAATTGACTTAATCCCATAAAAATAGGTAGTTAAAAAAATTATAATATGCTTTGTAGGTCTTTAAAAATGGTGCAAGGTTAGTTTAGGGTTTATTCTCCTTTAACACGTAATATCTAAATTAAATAAACACATCATGTATTCATTGTAGGCGTCACATGTGAAACCTTAGACCTTCAATGCTCTCATCTCTTGGTTCGTTCCTACTCATTTTATATTCTCGAGATTTGTTTTTCTTCTTGCTATTTCTTTCATTATTCCTAATTTATTCTCTTGATATTTGATATAAGTGTTTAAAATTAATGTCATAAGTCCTGAATTCTCTGTGGATTCGCTCTTATTTAAATACTACAATTCACAACCCATGCACTTATAGAGAGAACTAAACATACTGGCTGACTACTTGTGTGTTTGTTTTAAATACCCTGTAGAGTTAGAATCTAAAAGAGAGCTGAGGCTATAGTTGTATTATCGATGAGATAGTAGAACACAAGATACAAGAGGTGTGTGCTTTGAAATGGAGTAGGGTTGTTACTCAAACTACTATAATTCTTTGTTATCTTATGTGCTTGACTTGATTCTCTTGCTCTCTCTCATTAACTCTATTTGTTTCATTCAAGGGGACTTGGCTACTTTTGTGGTTAAGTTTTAATCAGTCAAGAAATTTTTAATAACCCAATTCGCCCCTCTCCTCTTGGGTTAAATTGACATGAGAGACCAGTAGAAGCATCTTAGTAAGATGTTAAATATAAGAAGAGAACTAAACTCAGATGGACATGCTCTCACTGATGAGTTGTAGATATAGGTTATGATTAGGTCACTCCCTTAGAACTAGAAACACATAAAAGTTAATATTATATACAATAAAAATATCAAAACTTTTTATGGTATTACATATCATGTGGTGTTAGAAGATGAATGCTTATAGAAAATCTTCTAAACAAGTATATATGGCTAATGTCAGTTCACATGGAACTCTAACTTTCAAGTTCTTTAGGAAGGGGAAAGGTCTTAAAGAGGGCTTCAATTAGGACAAAAAAAAGTTCCAACACAAGTAAGACAAGCATAGAGGGAAGAAAGATAAGGCTAAAGATGAATGTTGTAATTGTGGCAAGTTAAGTTACTTTGCTTATGGTTGCACTAATTCAAAGAAGATATTGCTCAACTTTATTCATACTCTTATTTTCATATAAGTAGCTCAATGAATAAACTTAGCAGCAACAGGTTGCATTATCGATGGCCAAGGAGATTCTGTGGAGTATCATTGAGTTCCAAACAGAACGAGGTGTATATATTTGGAAAATAACTCAAGAGTAAAAGTTAAAAGGATCGGTATATGGAAACTACAGTTGCATGGTGAACAGAACCTGTTCTTACATGATTGGAAACATATACTAAAGATTCTATGAAATTTAGTCTGTCTTAACCCATCATGGCCTATTTTTTTTTGAATTTTTATGATAACTATGTTGATACGATGTTAGGGAAAACTTGTTTTGGCTTTGCGTTAGTGATGGATGATTTCATGGTTATGAATAATAATTATAGTGATGGACGATTTCATGGTTATGAATAATAATTATAATGAATTTATATACTTTCTTTTCTTTGATTATTCCTTCTAATGCATTTATAGATGTAAATATATAATATGCTAGATTGGATCACATTGGATGAGAAAAAATGAATTAATTAGCTAGAAAAGGCCTACTGTGAAACCCCAGTTTCTTTTAAGCCTAGGAAGTGTAATAGGCAGTTTGTACAAGATACAAAGCATAAATGCATTTTTGAAAATATTTTGGAAAGGAATTCCAAATTTTTAGATATACTATTTGAATGGTTTAAAATTTCTCAACTTATGGGAAATTTTGGACCCCTAATTAGGGTTTATATCCATCAATGACTAATTCCATTAGATCTAAGCATGTGTTAACTCCGATTGAGGTGAATTTTGAGGTGAAGTGTAGAACTACATGCTCTATGATCTAGGTGGATGAGATTAAGAAAATTACTTAAGCAAAGTGCTTAAAGTTAATCACCTTTGATGTGCACTAAAAGACAAAATGCACTAAATGCCAAAGAGATGAGGTGGCACTAAATGACAAAGATGGAGATTTTCACTACAAGACAAAGAACTTGTAGAGAATTTGAGATGGGATTTAGTCATTAATGACCCCTTTATATGTCATTTTAGATAATTAAGAGATTAAATTCATATCTTGAGATGTGTAGGACAAGTGGATGTGAAATTTTTAGGGTAAACCCAAGTTAGGATACCCTACAAGTTGAATGGAGTGGATTTTCAGTATTTTGATTAGAAAGTTGTTAAACAACTTGAAATTTCATGAAATGCCTTAAATTAATTTCAAATGTTCATATCTTAGTCAATGATGAAAATTTTTATGGAAAGTCAAGGACACATTCTCTAGGTTATACATGGTTTTGATTATGTGTAAATCTTATGATAAACACTTGATTTTCTAGGGGATTAGCAAAAGAAAGATTTTCATTAAATGAACCCTATCTCAAAAGAATTAAATCGAAGGGATAGAGAGTCATAAATGCAAGAGATAAAAATGAAACAAAGGGAGGAAATTTAATGCTTCAAGGCTAAGGTGGCAAGATGAGGTGAATTGGGATGATTTTATGAAATGAAAATTTTTGAAAAAAATTAAAATAAAATCCAGCAATGTGGACGTGATTTGGTAGCAAGAAACTCAAGCATTTTTTATTTTTTGAAAATGCAAAATGATGTAATAATGTAGCTAGCTAAGGGAGATGATTATAGCAAGATTTGGCAACCTATATGCACATGCATGAAGGAGATTTAATAAAAAAAATTCAACACAAATGGATGGTTGACATTGTTGCAGCAAAATTAATTGAAAAGGGGGATGAACGGACACTCGGATGGTCCAAAATTCAGCAGCACATTAAGGTAAATTAATGCATTTAACCATGGTTTAAAGGTGGCTAACCAAGGGTAAATTTCAACCCTATATAAGGTAAATGGGGAAACCCTTGGATGTTTTTTAAGGGCATCAAAGTGAGGAAAACAATCCTCAAACAAGGCAGCAAGTAGGGACGTCCCAAGGTAGCCACTAGTTCATGTCCAACAAGTTTCAAATTTTGATTTTTTGTTTTGTTAATTATTTGGTTTATGCTATGCTAAGTTAATGTTTATATGTTGTTGAAATTTAAATGCTAAAATGATGTATGTATAAGAGGAAGGGACATTCAAACAATAGGTTAAGTAATGTGTTGAATTTTGATGATTAGTTACCCTAGGCTAAGTAATGTCCAACTATGGTAATAATTAAAAATAAATTTTTTTAGTGATATAGATTACCAAATGATGTAATTAAGAGTGTTGAAAGCAAATATACTTGTTGGATAAGTATATTGTAAATATGCTAGTTGGTATGCAATTATGAGGAAGAAACTTGCCTAATACAAGGTTATATGTGGCAGTTTAGGGGAGAGTTTTTATTACAGAAATTTTCATTGAAATATTACTTTTTATATGATATAAACAATCCTCTAAAGTGAACAAAAAAGTTGTTAAGTAGTAGTCATACTTATATGAATGATTAACATGCAATTTTAGAGTCAATATATGGTGAATTCATACATGTATAGGGTTGTTTTGATAAAAGGAATTAAAGTTCAAAAATTTGATGAAGGAATTACTTAATATAAGTGTGAGACCCTGACCTACATAGGATTCATATATATCCATTTGTATGATTCAAGTATGATTTGATTGAATTATGAATGAATTATATGCAAATATTGATGATTTATGGCAATTAGGTCAGTGGTTATGAATGATGATAAAATCAATCACTCTAATTCGAAATAGGCCAATATGATTAAAGTGGCCTAATGATGATTAAAAAGGTATTAGTGTGTCATGAGAAATTAATTAATTTCTATAATGTGATTAATGGAAATTAGGAGGTTAATTATAGAGCCAAGTTGGAAAATATTGGAAAATTCATAACTTGACGCCCATAAGGCAGATTAATATGAAAATTGAGATGGAAGCACATAATTTCATGCTTAATCACATGGGAAAGGTATATTATGAAAATTTTTTTATGATAATTGATCATCACCGTTCAAAATTTAAAACAATCATAACTTGAGATAGAAAAGTCAGATTGAGATGAAATTTGAAATGGACGGTTTAAAATTATGAGATCAAGGATATGAAAAGATTTGATCATGCAAATGATAATGGGATTAGGGTTGCACAAAATTAGGATTAATGCTTTTGAATTTTTACACCAAAAAGTGATTAGCATTTATACTAAAGTTTAATAAAATAATTAAATAAATAAAGTCAAAAATGAGGTGTTAAAAGGAGGTCAATTGCAGGGTACTTTATGGATTATTAAAAATAGAAAAATCCCTGCAATTATCTCATGATTAAATGCAGAATTAAAAGGCTAATGCACTAGCATAGGGGAGAGTAGCTTTCATGGCAAGCATGGACGTCCAAACCTGCCCCTAAAATGGATTTTTGTGAAATATTTTTTTAATAAAATATATGCCCAAAGTCAACTAGGATTAAGGGGATTAAAGTTGCATTAAATTGGAGTGGAAATTCGTGGCTAAAGGCACCAGATCTGGACCATAGAGATGAGATGAAGAAATGGATAGCAAGGGTGCATGAAGGAGATGTGGACGGTATGGAAGCCTTTGGGAATTTTTATAATTTTTTAATTATGCTCAATTGATCCCCAATTGACCTACATTACTAGGTGATTAAAGGAGCATTAAATTAAAGCTGAACAATGGCGAAAAAAATGTAAAAAGGTAGCTGAAACAGGGGCGTTGAAAATGGACAGCAAAAGGGAGCTGAAATGTGGACTGTCCAAAGTGCTGTCAATTTGATTTTTTTTTAATTTTTTAAAAATGCTAAATGCATACCTAATTAGTCTACATGTTAGGGTATATAAATATGCATTAAATAAGGCTCTGCTAATTCATGGAAAAAATTGGCAAACAGCAGCTGAAATGGACATTGCATCTTGTGGACAAATAAAATTGAGATTTTTTTTTTATATTTTATAAGGATTTATGGATAAAAATTCACGTAAGGAAATAATGATCGAGTATTTTTAAGGTTAACCTCTATAAGAAATTATGAGAAAAATAAGGTTATAAATGAATATGACTCATGTATGATGAAATATGTATATCATTTTCACTTGTCTAGGAAAAGGAAAGGAAAGGATAAAGGAGTCAGATTAAAGCAAAGCAAAGGTAAGCAAGCAAACCCTTTTGAAAATATGTTTTATTCTCAAGTATTTATGAAATGTGTTTAAGGGTGGTCATTCCTATAATGTTTTAAAATAATGAGTGTTTATGAGTTTTTATGAAAAGTCATGCCGGCATATTGATATCATGTGATGTTCATGGACATGTGCGCATGTATCATGCATAATGAAAAGGCTTTAGTGGAGGTAGAAAGCGGATCAGAGGGTCCCCCTTCACTATTTTCGAGTCGTATGGGCTGTGTGCCAGTGGCGCCCTCCTAAAAGGTGGAGGCAAAGGAATGTTATGTGTGAATGAATGCATTGCATTTTCATACATGGATTGAAAAGGAAAGCATGAATTTGAAATGATATTTTAAATGGATGGTGCAAATAATTCTCTACATGAGAATGACAAGTTACCTGGTGTAAGAGGTATATAATGCCAGAAAAATCAAAAGTCATACATGTAGGAGACCAGGTAGGCTAATTAGGGTAAAGGACGCGAGGTCCCCTTGACGAGGCCAAGTCAGAGAAGCCGGCGTAATGGACCATGCTATGTGAAATATTTTCCAGGCTAGAGTACCCACACACGAAGGTTTATGTCAGATATGGAAATGAAGTATTTGCACATCTAATATTTATGAAATGATTTTTATGAAAAGGTTTCTGTTCTATTGGTATTTGGTAAGTGTCTTCTATCGAATGGAGAGAAATGCATTTAAATGAAAGAAAAATGCTTGCTTATTGAGTTTCGACTCATGTTTTGCTTTCAAACAATAGACAGGTACAGGACATGACATGATGGAAAAGGAAAGCTAAGAGATAAAAGGCATGTATTGCTAAAGGAAAAGAGGAATCTACAAAGGTTAGTAGATTTTTGAATGAATGAATGCCCTAATGGGATATGGAAAAAAAAAGACATAGGTTGTATGAAATTATAAAGTTATGAATAATATGAGAAGTTGATGGTTTATGATGATATGAATAAGTCCATTATGAATGATGATGAGTATATGTTTATGTGATGAAAGAAAAGAAAAAGAAAGAAATGAAAAAAAAATTAGACGAGATCCAATTAAGAACCCGCCGTGTGATCAGGGCAACAATTCGGGGCGCCACATCCACATAGTCCTTACTCCAGGATCTTGTTGATTGGTAAATGTGACTCAGGATTGTTGCCCTGATCACACGGCGGGTTCTTAATTTGATCTTGTCTATTTTTTTTTTCTTTTCATTCATCACATAAACATATACTCATCATTATTCATAATGGATTCATCCATATCATCATAAATCATCAACTTCTCATATTATTCATAACTTCATAATTTCATACAACCTATGTTCTTTTTCATTATATCCCATTAGGGCATACTAACTATGCTTCTTTCATTCATTCATCATATCACTTACATGCAAATCAACCTGATCTTTTTCATCACTTGGCATTCCTTGCACTTGTCTGAGGTTGAGAAAACAAAACATGAGTCGAAACTCAATAAGCAAGCATTTTCTTTCGTTTAAATGCATTTCTCTCCATTTGATAGAAGACACTTAGCAAGTGAACAACTATTAATCGAATAAAAACCTTTTCATAAAAATCATTTCATAAACATTGGATGTGTAAATGCTTCCTTTCCATTCCTGACATAAACCTTCGTGTGCGGGTACGCTAGCCCAGGGAACATCTCACATAGTATGGTCCAATACGCCGGCTGTCTCCGACTTGGCCTCATCAAGGGGACCCTCTCGTCCTCTTAACGCCTACATGGTTCCTACATGCATGACTTTTGATTTTCCCGACATTATATACCTCTTACACTAGGTGACTTGTCATTCTCATATAGAGAATTATTTGCACCATCCCTTAAAAATATTATTTCAAATTCATGCTTTCCTTTTCAATCCATGTATGAAAATGCAATGCATTCACTCATAACATTCCTTTGCCTCCACCTCTGGGAAGGACGCCGCCGGCACACAGCCAATAGAACTCGGCAATAGTGAAGGGGGACCCTCTGATCCGCTTTCTACCTCCACAAAAACCTCTTCATTATACATCATACATGTGCACATGTCCATGAACATCACATGATATCGATATGCCGGCATGACATTTTATAAAAACTCATAAACATTCATCATTTCAAAACATTATCGGAATGACCACCCTTAAACACATTTCATAAATACTTGAGAATAAAATCACATTTTCAAAGTTGTTCTTGGTTACAATGAAGCAATAAAATCACATTTTCAAAGTTGTGTTTGCTTACAATGAAGCAATAAAATCACATTTTAAAAAATTTGCTTGCTTACCTCCTCAGTCTGTGTCCTCCACCTTTTCCTTTATGTTTTCTATACTAGGAAAAATGATATTTTATCTATATCATTTCATGTCTTAGTTTATTTTCCATGCATGCTTTATAATCATCCATTACCTTGTTTCTATAGAGGTTAATCCTATAAATACACTTGGTCATTACCTTCTTAGATGGATTTTTATCCATAAATCCTTTAAAAATTCCATCCATATATCATCATAAATATATAAAAATAAATCTCAATTTTTTTCCCAAAATACGCTGCTCATTATTCATAATTACTGTTTATGTCACTGTAGCAAATTACAGTTCACGTTTATTGTTCTCCCGAGGTTACTGTTCACAGCAACGTGGGTTAGTGTTGATGGGTTCCAAAAATTGATATTTTTCTAAAAAATAAAAAATACCATGACATAGCTTATGCTTAATATATCATAGGAAATTTCATACATTTTGAATTTATCATCATTTACTTTGCTAAATAAATCATTTTCTCCATATACTAAAAATCAACATAAATTCACTTAAGCATAATCCTTAATTCCAAAAATCATGAAATTAATATATCATCATTCCAACATCATATTTATCATATTAATTTATCCCAAATAATCATTTATCAATTTTGGAGCATTATTTACACATATCATATGCTATCTTCCAGAATGCTCCATCTTTACTCCAAATTTTCGATGTTTCGGCATAATTCCAATTAAGCATTATAAATTTAATTATTTTCTAATGCTTAGGTATTATCTAAGCATGGTTTTACCCTAATTAACATCCAAAAGAAATTTGGGAAGAATCCCCTTACCTGAAGTAGAAAAACTCTCCTTCTACTTGATCGTTCTCTCTCTAACCTTCTCTCCTTCTTTCTTTCAAGGCCAAAGCATGTTTGGGGGTAGGAATGGCTTGAATTGCTCAATCTTGGAACTGGGAGGATGTGCTTGGACGTTCAACCCATGCTCCCCTTTTCTAGGCATGCGTTTTTCACATATTTGCAATTTACCCCCCCTTGCTTGAGGTATTAAATTATAAATGTATTTTTTTCTAATTTTCAAAAGGTTCATGGAGCCATGTGCAGACACCATACAGCAGCTCCAGCCCCCCTATGGCAGCCCTATTTTCCATGATTTTTTTTATTTTTAAAATTATTTAATTTAGGCTAATTAAGTCTTATCCATTGATCTTTGTGAGGATGAATTTGGACCATTGATTTTGGTCAAAAAGCTCCCCCTAACCCTGCTGTAGCTCTGATTTTCATTTATTACTTATTATTTTTAATTATTAAATTCAATAAAAAGTCAAATTTACAATTAATGAAAAGTAAAGCTACTTTTTGATCTCCAAATGACATTTCATCTTGACCTTTGATTCATAATTTTTCATAAATCTTGGACCACTCATCATGTTCATCATAATATTTTGCACATCCATAAAAAATTTCATCTCAATCCGATGTCCGGATTGCAAGATATGCATTTTTCTTCATTTTCTTCACAAAAATCCATAAAAATCCAAAAATTATTATTTTAATCCAAAAATCACTTTTGTCCTTTAATGGGAAGCTTTCTTTTTCATCTTTTATGATTAAGTTAATCCAAAGTAATTAACTTAACATATTTCTTAATCCCACATTTACTATTCACGTTTCACTATTCATGTGCACTATTCATCCGAATTTCATAAATAATTATTTTAATCTTTATTCTCACATATTTTTATACTCATGAATGTATATTTTATTAATACATTACCTAGGGTTTACAACCCTAGGGTTTTGTACACGTGTCTTAGATTGGGATTTCACAATCCTCCCCCCTTACAATAGGTTTCGTCCCGAAACCTATTACATTTCAAATATCAGGGGTATAGCTCATATAAAATAGCTAATCTTATCATCTTTCTCCAATACTTCAATGGCTCACTACGCTTCCACTGTGCTACTCTGATTTGTTGGCACTGTTAGTCTTGGTCCAACAGACCTATCATATCATATAGATATAGCTTATCATCTATTCACATAGATTTCATCTCATCTCATAGCTATCATACTTATCATCTTATCACATAGATATATGATCTAATCTCATAAATATAGCTATCATATCATACGCATACATTTTATGCATTCAAAATCCTTAGAGATATATCATCATAATTAATTCATATCATGCTCATTATCAAAGCATCCATTCATAAAACAAATTATTTACATGAATGGTTTACACGAATGATTTCCAAGAATGATTTACGAAAAGGTTTCTGATGTAGAATCCCACATCGGTTAGGACGAGGGAGGGAGCCTGGGCTATAAGTGGAGGCACTAGTTGTCCTGTCGAGGGCCCTTTTGGGGAAGGACAGGCATGTGAACCCAGAAGGACAAAACCGTGAGGACGAGGCCCAAAGCGGACAATACTGAGACAGTGAGGCCAGTGCGTGACATAATAGTATCAGAGCCGAATCCCGACCTCCGGCCGATGGTGTCTACCGGGGACATTGGAGCCCCAAGGGGGGGTGGATGTGGAATCCCACATCGGTTATGATGAGGGAGGGAGACTAGGCTATAAGTGGAGGCACTGGTTGTCCTGTCGAGGGCCCTTTTGGAGAAGGACAGGCACGTGAACCCAGAAGGACGAAACCGTGAGGGCGAGGCCCAAAGTGGACAATACCGAGACAGTGAGGCTAGTGCGTGACAACATATGTTGTGCTGGAAATATTTATTTTGGTTAGATCATGCAGTTATTAAGGTATGATAGAAATTTCAGATTTAAATTCCTCCATTTGATTATGATTCAAAAATTAGAGAGATCAGTGTGTCTGATTTCAGCATTATGGACAGATTGAGGAATAAATCAAAGCAAATGTTAAATTCTAGATTTTTGGGATGAAATTTAAATTACAATGGGATACAAACAAGTATCATAAGTGATTAAGAGGATTATGTTGTTGTTTAGGTAATCCTAATATTTGAGATTGATATATGAAGGTTATGACATTAATTAAGTGCTTAAGAATGAGCATAATATGTGAATTATGAAAAATATGTGAAAAATGTTAAGTGGAAATTATAAACCTTCATATGATGATTAACGAATGTGTTTTGATATATATGAATGATACCCTAAATATGAGAATTGAATATGTGTTGTAATGAATGGTTTGATGCACAAGTATGTTATGTATGTACACCCGACTTGGAATTCAAGTGGGTTATAAATATGTATGAGAATGGGTTGGAAAATTAAGTTAAATGCAAGTAAATGGAATTTATAAGAATGCTATGTCATTCTACATGCATAGGCAAAGGCAAAGAAATGGTTGACCCGGGAAGCTCACGTTATCAAGGCAAGCAAGCAGATTTCTAAATAAGTTTGTTTTAAATGCTTTCTAAGGTATTTAAGGATGGTCATTCCTTGTCTAAATGTATGTTGAAATGTTATTTCTATTGAAATAAATGATTGCTTATTGTTTCACAAATATTCGTGAAAAGTGATGATGTATGGATTTGAAACAATGTTTTCATTGAAATGGTATTTAAAAGGAATGACGCAAAGAATTCTCTACATGAGAATGACAAGTTCCATGTGTAAGAGGTATATAATGCCGGGGTGACTAAAACTCATGCATGGAATGGAAATCAAGTAGGTTAGTCGAGGTAGTAAGTGGACAAGGAGTCCCCCTTGATGTTGCCAAGTCGGAAGGTCCGACGCCAAGGATGTAAAGGATCATGTCATGAAAGGATGTTCCCCATGCTAGCGTACCATCGTATGAAGGATAATGTCATAAATGGAAATGATGAATTTGCACATCCCATGTTTATGAAATGTCCATGAAAGTTTTATGAAAACATTTTTGCTCCGAGGTAGTTGATCACTTGCTAAGTGTCTCTACTGAATGGAGAGAAATGTTTTAAACATGGTTGCCTTCAAAATGTTTGCCTGAAAAATATATAACTTGCTTACTGAGTTTACAACTCACGTATTGTTTTCCAAACCCATAGATAGGCGAAGGAACGAAGATGTCAAAGGAGCATGAATTAGAGCATTGAAGAATGAGAAACTTTATGGTCATTTATATATGACACTTATGGAAAATGGTTGTAAAATGGCTTGGTATTTGATGTCTTTACGATCATATGTAATCTATGATATGCCTTGTATTTTATATACATGTGACAATGGATGATACATGCTGTGACATCTGATTTATGGGAAAGTTTAAAATAGATCGTGAATATCATGTTTTATGGGTAAATGCTAAGGCATGAAATATCATGATATGATTAAGTATGAAGATTTTGAGATGACATGTGTAATTCTTAAATGATATAATTTCATAAAATGGCATTTGATGGAAATGGAATGTATAAATGATATAAAATCCTAAGGAGTTAGGATTAAGTGAATAAATATCCAATTAAGAACCCACCGCGTGATCAGAGCAACAATCCTGACTCACATTTACCAATCGATAGATCCTGACGTAAGGATGTGATGTCTCGGGCTGGGGCGCCATAATAAGTTGTAAATGATTGCCTTGAATGACTATAAAATTTTAGTATTCAAAGTAATCAATTTCTAGACAATATAGGTGTGAAAAGTGATTATTAGAAGGATAAATGCGAAGTTGAGAAACCTTGCTTGAACTTGGATGTTAAAGTTTCAAGTAAGTATTACACAAGTATTTTGAATAATTAAAAAGATATTAAATGCCCTAGATTAGGGTATTGAGTTAAGTGAGTGACTATTGAGTCAAGTGAATGACTCATCGTTTGAAAATGTGAAAATATATGTAACTTAAAAGATGAAAGTGTTCATCTCAAAGAAGAAGTGTGTAAAGTTAAATTACTCATGGTTACATATAGATTAGGATCATGAAAGGGTTGGGAACAAGTGATAAATGCATATAAAGGCATAAATAGGCAAGGCATGCAAGCATAAAATATAATGCAAGTATGAAAAGTTACACTTTTCATTTTTATAGGAAAGGGCAAAGAGAGAGAGGAAGGTTCAAGTTAAACTACAGGTAAGCAAGCAAGACTTCAAAAACATTGTTTTCCTCAATTATCGGAAAATTGTTGCAAATTATTTTACTTGAATGATTTAAATTATTTAAGGGTGGTCATCCCTACATCTCTGTTTATTTACGTTCTCACAACTGAATTTGAATAATTATTTTTGTGAAAATGGTATTTGAAATGATTATGAAAAATGTTATCCTTGGAAAAAGCATGCTAGCATGAATTATGAGTAGGTGGATGATCACTTGATAAGTGTCATCTATCGGTGGTTGAAGCACAGTGCATGGAGCACAAGAATTAGGTCCACTGTAAAGGTTTAAGCGGACCGGATGTCCCCCTCTAGTGGGACCAAGTTGCTGATATAGGCCAAAGGTCGGCGGTGTGTGAATAATGATTGGGATTAATGATCAGTTGGTACGTATCATCTGTTGGTGCATGGAACACAATGCATGAGCATGGGAATTAGGTCCACTGTAGAAGTATAAGCGAACCAGATGTCCCCCTCTAGTATAACTAAGTTATGATACAGGCCAAGGGCCGACGCTGCTCTTCCAGGATTGGGAACAGGATCAAGAGGGTGGTTGCCCAACTAGCATATCACCCAATTGTGAGGGGAAACGGTGCATCCCATATGCATTGTTTTATGAATTTTCGAAGATTGGGACATGAAAATATTTGACAGGAAAAATGCCTTTATAAAAATGTTTTTCTTGAAAATAGAAAATGCTTGCTTATTGAGTATTAGTACTCATGTTTTGTTTTCCTAAACCTTAGACAGGTAAAAGGAGGATCAAGGAGAAGAGAACAGGTTTAAATGAAGAAAAACTATGTTCTTGTATTCCTTTGTATGCATTAAGATGAATGCTATGTTATGACCATGATTTTATAGGGCAATGATGACCTTTGATGCAATAAATCATCTATGATGTTATGAATGTGATTTAAAAAGTATTACAAGTGCAAGACACTTGTAAAATTGAAAATTGATTTAAATTAAAAAAAATCCCGTCATGTGACTAGGGCGACAATCTTGACTCACATTTATCAATCGATAATGGTCTTGGAGTAAGGATCCGGTGCCTCGGGATGGGGGCACCACTCCTACCGAACCCACTTATTAAAATTGACCTATCCACTTATGAAAATTGGTTAATTGAACAGGTAATAAGAAAACTATTGGGCAAAATAACCAGAGCTAAGTTTCTTTACAATTGTCCATTTTATCATCTATAATCTAATTAATATGAGGCAAGCATAAAGTCTCATATTTCATCACTTTTATAAATGATTATATTCATTTTTTATTTTTTATTTTTCATAAGATAAAAGTATTATGCTTTAGACAGTACACTAGTATGGTTGAGAACTAATTGTATTAAAAGAGCTAAGCATCGAGAATTAATTATGGACATAAGTACTTATTTGAGCAATAAAAACTTTTTGTAATAAAAAGTATAGTTAAGCAACTAATTATTCTTGCTACTCCAAAATAAAATGATGTTACAAAGAGAAGGAAATGAAACTATGTTACATATGGTTAGATCTTTGATAGTGCAAATAAATCTTTTAATATTTTATTAGAGAGATAGATCAAATGCTGCTGCAGATATTTAACTTGTTGTCCTCCAAATCAGTTACTTTCACGTTGTCATAAATATTATAAATTGAAACAGAGAGGAAAGAAAAATATCATTGTCAAATATTCAGAATGCTCTTGTGGCGCCCCCGACCCGAGGCGTCATAACCTAAGTCTTACTCCAAGATCATTTCAATTGGTAAATGTGATACAGGATTGTCGCCCGGTTCACATGGCGGGATTTTTGTAGTCATTTTGTTTAGCGGAAAATTTTTCTTTTATTTTCATTACCTTTCGTCTATAAATTGTTAACTTGATCAATTAAATCATAGAATTTCATAAATCAAATTCTCATAGAATTATCAACATAATCACTTATCTGTTCACACTATACATATCCATAACTTAAAAATTTCATGATCACTGCACATATTCATTCATACCTATACTGCAATTGTCTATGGCTGGAAAAACAAAATGTGAGTACGAATACTCAATAAGCAAGCATTTTCATTTTTCATTGGCAAAATTTTTCTTGAAAAAATTTTAGTTCTCATTTCTGGGCTTTTCATAAACAATGCATTTGCGAAAACATTTCATATAAACACTCTCATGTCCCAAATCTTTGCTCATGAGCAAACCATAAGCAAATGCATTCATTTCTTCTCATTCGATAATGAAACTTGCTAAGTGATCATTCCACCTATGGAGAAGAAATCTTTCATGTGAAGGCACGCTAGCTAGGCAGCCATCCATTCAACCTTCTCCCATTTCAAGCTTTTTTCTTAGCGACTTAGCCACATGTAGAGGGGGGCCCCAATCTCTAACCGCCTCTACGATGGACCTATTCATCATTTTGGTACACCATACATCATTCTTATCCATATTGACATGCTAGCATGATTTCATAAAAACAACACAGGTACCAACCTGTGTCAAAATTTGGCTTAATTATTTCATAAAGTCCGTACAGGCATTGTCCTATGTCTTTTTCAAAACTGAAAACTTGGCAACTCTGTGCCCTTTGTAACTTGAAATCTTATAGACATATGTTTGTGTCTTTTTTTTTCCGAAACTGAAAGCCTGGAAACTCTGTGCCTTTTTAACTTGAAATCTCACAAACATTCGTCTGTGTTCTTTTTCAAAACTGTAAGCTTGGCAACTCTGTGACCTTTTTAACTTGAAATCTCACAGACAATCTTTTTCAAAACCGAAAGCTTGACAACTCTATACCCTTTTTAACTTGAAATCTCATAGACATCTGTCTATGTCATTTTTTCAAAACTGAAAGCTTGGCATAATTATTTCATAAAATCCACACAAGCATTATCCTGTGTCTCTTTCAAAACTGAAAACTTGGCATAATCATTTCATAAAATCCACACAGGCATTATCCTATGTCTCTTTCAAAACTAAAAACTTGGCATAATCATTTCATAAAATCCACATAGGAATTATCTTATGTCTCTTTCAAACTAAAAACTTAGTATAATCATTTCATAAACAATGAGTATACAATCGCATCATTTCCATCCACGTCATAATTTTTCATATAATGCAACCGTATCGTTTCCATTCATGTCATAATTCTTCATGCGATGGTACGATAGTCCGGTAAAATCTTTGCCATATGGTAGATGACACTTACCAAGTGATCAACTACCCATGAAAACATGACCTTCCTACTGAAAGATGTCGGACACACCGACTCGGCAATAACAAAGGTACAACTACCTAAGAAAACATAACCTTTCTACTAGAAAACACTAGACACACCGACTTGACAATATCAAGGGCGGACCTAGTGTCCTTTTCTTTCATGACTTTCATTCACTTCGGCATCATATACCTTTTTCACATGATATTTTTGTTATTCTCATGTAGAGAAAAGCTTGCATACTCATTTTGAATATAATTTATAAAACAGTATTCAAATAATCACATTGGGATGACCACCCTTAAATGATTTTTAAAATCATCAATATAAAGCAATTTTCAAAATACTTCAAAATTCGAGAAATTTCAAAACCTGACGATTTTGAAGAAAAATTAAAAATTTCAAAAGTTTTGCTTGTTTGCTTGAAAACAATTTTAGAATTATCACGATAAAACAATTTTTGAAAACATTTCAATATTGAAAAGAAAGTAACATTTTTAAAATCTTTTCTTGCAAATTTTTATTCTCATTTTTGGGCTTTCCAAAGGATATGCAAATGCATCGTTCCAATTCATCCATTCCAGCCTCATATTTTTCATTTGTACGACATCCCTGTCATTTTCATATAAAAAGAGCGTGCATATTCTTTCAACACCATTAATAAATAGAAATCAAATCATTTTATAAAATCAACTTATCGGGATGGTCATCCTTAAACCCTTTTAGAAACATTGATACAAAGCAATCTTAAAGCGTTTCAATATTCAAAAAGATTCAAGACATTTCAATATTTAAGGAAATTTTAAAATATTTCAAAAGCATCATTCTCAAAAGCTTTGCTTACAAATATCATTTCAGTAAAGCAGTTTACAAAAACATCATTTTCAAAAGTGTTGTTGTTTACTTACCAGTGGCGATCCTCTTGCGCTTTTCATCTTTTCCTTGACTCTTCCTAGACAAGTAAAAATGATCTTCTTATATATTTACATGATGTCTTGTGCTTGTATGCCTTATCCTTTTATCAATTCACATATACATGTCATACGGTTCATAACAAGTTACTTTTTCTCTGGGGTTAATACTTATATTTCTTAGCAACCCCATACCCATATAAACTTAATAAATGGTTCGTTTCTTTCCTTCCATACCCATGTCTAGTGTATGAATCTTTTAAAATTATTCAAGATATTCATTCATGTTCTATAACAAGCTAATTTTTAATCAATCCTTTCTTTAGAATGAATATCCATATCTCTTAAATCACATGTATGTGTAAATATATAATCTTAGTAATCGACCAGTCTTTTCATTTAACACCCTTGTCTAGGGTTTAAACTATTGAAATCTTTTATGGCTGTCAACTGTATCTTATAACAAGCCATACACAATTCAATTTCTAAAATTCACGTTCACTTTTGATAATGGTCACACAGATATATATATATATATAGACCTACTCATAAGTTCATTAATAACCACATAACTATATAATCTTAGTTAGTGGTTCATTTTCTTCATTCCATCCATATATCTCAAATAACATATGTATATATATACACCATAGGGTTTTCAACTTGCATTTAATCCTAAGCAAGTTAACTTTAAATACTTTTCTCTATTAATACATCACATCTTCTAACATTCATATATGTATATTCATATCTATATAACCTTCATGGTTGATCGATCTTTCCATTCAACCCTAAGTCTAGGGTTTTCAATCTTTTGCATTTATTATAGCAAGTTCACTTCTAGCAATTAACATTTACCCTTTTTAGTAACTGTTAATATTTACCTTTCTTAGTGGTTACATATATAGATGTTTACCTTTGTAAACTTAGTAAATATTCATTTATTCTATTAAATACCCAAGTCTAGGGATTCAATCACTTATAATTTTCAAGAGACTTGCTTATGATTTATAGTAACTAATTCATATTCAATTTTTTTTACATTTACATCCATCTTTCTAACAATCACATATATCCATTTAAACTTAGCGATTGTCATTCATTTCATTTAATACCCAAGTATAGGGTATTTGCTCTTTCACAATCATTCATTTCATTCAACACTTAAAACTTAGGGTACTAAACTTTTACATTCATTTAAAGTGCTTGTTTATAATTTATAACACGCTAAGTTTATATAAATTCTTTCTTTGAAACAAATACCCACATTTCTTAAATCTCATATGATGTATATACTCATTTGATCTCAATGGTTAATCACTTATGTCACTCGATATCCACACCTAGGATATTAAACTCTTGTTACCATTCAAGGTACTTGTTTATAGTCTATAGCAAGTTAATTCCAAATCAAAATTTCTGAAATTAACTATCTTTTTTTCAAAACAGTCCGTTATATGCATATATTTGTAATATATCACTCCGGCACTTGCCATTTAACTTTTTATAATCATTCAAGTGGCTTGTTTATAATCTTTAACAAAAAAAATTCACTTTAAATTTGTAAAATAGTCATCCATTCCAAATCAGCCACATACATGTGTATATTCATTATATATTACTCTACAATTGCATTTTTAGCATATATATAGAAGAGTTATCAACCAACAACTCTTATAATCATCTGAAGTGTTTGTATTGAATATATAACAAGCCAAGATCATTTTAAATTTTTGAAATTAATCACCCTCTTCAAAACAGCTCCATACATTCATATTTTCATTAAGTTTCATTCATATACTTGCACCTCAATAATAGATATAGGATGCTAACTATCACCAATTCTTATGGGCATGTTGAGGGCTTATCCATAATTTTTAACAACATAATATTCACATAAAATTTTTGGAATTCATGTTCATTATCCCCCTTTACAAAAAATAGCCCTATATAGTCTCATATTTCTAAGTTTCATTTGTGCGCTTGCACCTTAACTATATATATAAGGTGTCATCTATCAACCATTCTTATAACCATTTAAGAGTTTGTTTATGATCTATAATACACTAAATTCATATGAATTTTTTGGAATTCATGTCCATTATTCAAAACAGCCCTATTTGAGCTCATTTTCACTAATGTTTCATTTATACAATTAAACCTTGATAATGTGTATATTAAATAGAATCTTTCCACAACTCTTGTGATCTTTTAAGGCACTTGTTCATAGTTGATAGCAACTATTTTTTCATCAAAATTTCTATAATAACTATCAATTTCTAAAATAGCCACTTTTTCACTAAGTTACTCTCTTATTTGCATATTAATTCAACCTACTTGTAACATACTTAACCAACAATCATAGTGATTATCAATATCCTTAATTATACCCTTTGCCAAGATATACATCATGTGATAATCAAGGGTAACTTAAACAGAATTTTTCTTTGCAACTACTAATAAATTTGAATGTCCACTTAAGCATATCATAAATCAATAATCAAATAATATAAAGTATAGCTATTGGACATCAACTAAGATGAAATGAACCAATAATTAACAACAAAATTTTACATAATTGGACCTGTCTTGGACATGAATTGGTTTCCTTCCCAAGAGCAAAACTTGCTGAATTTTTTTCCTCCTTGCTGCCTTGGACGTTTTCAAGTTGCTGCCTTGCTATGAGAATTTTTTCCTCACTTTTGAGTTGCTGAAAATTCGTAAAAAGTGCTACCCCTTTACCTCTTTATATAGGGCTACATTTTACCCTCGATTTGCCACCTTTTAACCATGGTTAAAGCCACTTAATTGCCTTAGTTTGCTGTTGCAATCCTAGTCGTCCAAGTGTCCACCTATTCCTCTTTTTTATTTAATTTTTCTGCATCATTTTCAACCATCAATTTGTGTTGTATTTTTTTCATTTAATCTCCTCCTTACATGTATTCATAAATTACCAAATCACTTCCCTAACTATGCCACATTATCAACTCGTTTTGCATTTTGCAAAAAAATCAAAAATTGAAACATGTCAACATTTAGCTGGATTTAATTGTGATTTTTTATAATTTTTATTTCGTAAAAATCAACCCAAATCACCTTATCTTGTCACCTTAGCCTCAAACCATTAATTACCTCCCTTTTTGCTTTTTATCTCTTGCATTTATGGCTCTTGAGGTAGGGTTCATTAATGCAAATGCTCTTTTTAATAATCACCTTGTAAATCAAGAGTTTATCATAGGTTTTGACATGATCAATACCATTCATAACCTAGCGAACACTCCCTTGAATTTCCATAAAAAATTTCATACTTAAATGATCAATATTGGCTAAGATATGATCATTGGAAATTAATTCAAGGCATTTCATGAAATTTCTAGTTGTTTAACAATTTTCTAATCAAAATACTCATAATAAACTCCATTCATCTTGTAGGGTATCCTAACTTAGGTTTACTCTAAAAATTTCACATCAACTTGCCCTAAACATCTCAAAATATGAGCTTAATCACTTAATTAACCAAAAATGACATGTAAAGGAGCCGTTAATGCCTAAGACACCTCACATTCTCTATGACTCCTTTTTCGTATTTTAGTATCCATTTATCAAGATTAATCACTTTGCTCAATTAGTTATCCTAATCTCATCCATCTAAATTAAAGGGCACAAAATTTAATACCTCCCTTCCCAATGTGGGATAATTTAAACCCTCCATCTCTTAGAATTTTCCAAATTCCTCCTTGTACAAATTCCAAGTTCCTTCATTAGGCTTAAAATAATCGGGGTTTCATAACTCCGAAGGGCATTTATTTCAAGATAAACATGAGGAAGGAAATGTGATTGAAATTGAATAACAAGATATTACATTTTTAGATAATGACTTTCCAAGTAAGGGCGAGTTTGATAAGGGTGCTTCTTTCTATGAGATAGAAAATATTAAAGGTAGTGGTGCTCATAATCAATTAGTTGAGAAAATTAAATACTTATTTCAACATCTTAAGTTGAGTAAGAGCGACATAACCGAAGAGCATAATTCTTACAAGAGTAGTCATAAAAGTGTTCTACATCATCATTTTGCGAATGAGGAAAAATATTTACTATTATATTTTAAAATAACGAGGAGCCCAAGAAAACTTTCATGTTGATTGCCGCTCAAAAAGATAAGGAGCCTAACTCAAATCATAAGGCTCTCTCAGGTCGAGCTAAGAAAAATGAAAAAATATAATGGAAGAAAAATTGGAGCATATGAGAACTAACCAAGTCTAAAAATTAGTTGATCTTTCATTTGGAAATGAAGTGATTAGAAACAAATGAGTTCTTAAAATTAAAAATAAAGCAAATAGATAGATTGAGAGATATAAGGGTCACCTAGTAGCTAAGGGTTATATCTAATAAGAACATAGAGACTATGAGAATACCTTCTATCTGGTTGTAAGGTTTCCAATATTTGTCTCATTCTTGCGAATATCACACATTTAGATTTAGATTTATACCATACGAACTAAAAACAACATTACGTGATCTATGAAGACTACTATACTTCTATAAAACGGTCTAAGAGTGATTTTGTAATTTATCTCTCTATATTAATGATATTGTAACCTTGCTAATAAGAGTTTCTTACTACCAGTCCTAAGCTTGGATAAAAAGAGGGGGTTGACATGTCAAGTTGGCAGTTGATGCTATACAAATCACCACCGTATCTTTTATGGATTCTGCAAATATATTAAAAGTCGTTGGTGTTAGGGTGTTCCTTGTAAGCGATGCACTATGGTAGAACCCACTATAGTATGAAATGAGCAAGGGTTGCTAGGGTGTTTCTTCCAAAGCGACTTGCTATATCAGAGCCCGAATGTAGTGAGAAATGGGCAAGGGTTACTAGAGCATCTCCCTAGAAGCTACGCACTACAACATCTAGTTGTCGTAAGAAGTAGGCAAAGGTTCTCATGCTTTTATGGACATGATTTAGGGAAGAAGGTGGTACCGAAATACAAGGTCCATTTTGCCTCATGGAATGTTGGCACTCTTTTAGTGAAAATTATGAAAGTAATAGATTAATGTAACGTATCTTCAAGAGATTAGGCAAAAAGAGAGAAGGATAAAGATGTTAATGGATTTAAATTATGGTATATAGAAAAGAATGGTAATAAAAATGGTGTAGGGATAATAATAGAAATAAATTCATAGATAAAGTTGTAGATGTAAATAGAGTAAATGATAGAATTATTCAAATAAAACTTGTATTAGATATAAAGGTCATAAATGTGATTGGTGCTTATGCACCATAGATAAGATTAGATGATAGAATCAAAAAATAAGTTTAGGATGACTTAGATAGTATAATACAAAGGATACTAAACCAAGAAAATGTTGTGATAGGTGAAGATTTAAATGGACATGTAAGAAAGAATAATATAGAATATGAGAGAATTCATAAAGGTTTCAACTTTGAAATAAGGAATGAAATGGGAAATTTCATTTTAGATTTTTCTATAGCGTATGATTTAGTTATAGTAAATATGTTATTTCAAAAACGAGATGAACACTTGATAAGTTTCAAAAACAAGACCAATTCTAACCAAATAGATTTCTTCCTTATTAGGAAATTGGATAGATCCCTTTGTATTAAATTGTAATGTTATCCTAAGTTAGAGTTTAACTATACAACATAGATTACTAGTGATGGATATATGTACATAGAAAGAGTAAACAAACACTAAAGGTAATATAATTCCAAAAATTAAATGGTGGAATTTAAAGAAAAACAACATGAAACTTTTTAGTAAAAGAATAATAAAAGAAGAAAATAGGACATAAAAGAAGATGAAGTAGAATCAATGTGAGATAAAATGACAACTAGCATAAAAGAAGTTAGACAAAGTATTGTAGGGATATATAAAAATCATAAATTCTTACATAGGGAAGCTTCGTAGTGGAACGAGGTGTGACGCCTCGTTGCCTAAACAACCCAATGACTAGTCAATTAGTGCCCCATGGCTTAAGAAAAAATTGGAAACATCTCGCCATAGTTATAAGGGGGTGGTATGGTATAAAGGGATCTGTTATACATGAAAATCACAACGTCATTTATAAAATATAAACATTTAGCACTACATCCAGATAGTTATAGGCCCATATTGTAGGGACGTCCATCTAGAAAGAAAGCTATTATGGGTGTGTTTGGTAATGAATAAAATTTTTGGTGAAAAGTTTTGAAAAGTAAAAGTTGTCAAATGATGTGATATAATAGGGGTAATGATGAGTAGTAAAGAGGATAAAGTTAAAACAGATAGGTTAGTTGTGTGGATAATTGTGCAGAAATGATTGAAAAGTAGGGTAGTTGTATAGGAAAATGTGAAAAAAATAATTAAAAAATATGATAGTTATGGAGAGTGAAAAGTTTTAGATTGAAAAGTTTTAACTCGACATTTTTTATCAATTGCCAAACACACCCTATAATTCATTATTACACAACAAGCAACCAAAAAACCATATATATGTGCCCACATAGATTGCAACCAAGTTTAAAATACTCAAGTACACTATGTTTGTCACAATTGGATCAAACTAATAAATGTCTACATGTGTCAGCATCAAAAAGAGACATAAAGTCCAAAATAACTAGGATGCAAATGGTATCTAACGGTCTCTGGGATTTTGTCCTTCTTTAGTTCCATCGCGATGCTCCTCACCTGGCCTGTGATCTAAAGACAAAATAGCAAACCATGTGAGTCTCAATAGACTCACTAAATAGATAGTAGTCAGCACAACATGAAAAAGAATAAGACTTCGAATGCACATGACATGACGATATTGGAAAAAGAAGATTCTTATATGACCATACAAGACATATGGGTCCAACTCAAGAACAAATACATATAACTACATGTAAACCAAAGACCACAAGCAATCATCTCCTCATGTCAACTAAGCATCATGAGCAATCCTTTCCTCATATCAACCAAGAGCCATGAACAACCCTTTGCAATCCGCCCATCTTGGATAATACATCATCCGTAACACAAAAGATCAAATATCATAAACAACACATATAGTATTAATAAATTTTACTTCGATTTTAACATACCAGCTATGCACAAGCATTTCATCGAACGCATGATAGATGTCAAAGGGGAACCTTCTATCTCATCTTACTGGCTCAACCTACTTGGAAAATCTCGCATTTTAATGATGTTAAAATGGCTAATAGATCATTAACTTCTTAAAACTCACACTATAACATCTAATACTCCAAGAATCATGCTCATGTTAGGCTGTCACAAAACCTAAAACCCCAAACCACAAAGTTATTGAATATTATCCCTTCTCACCAGTCATATATCATACTTGAGACAGAATTTTATCACTAATTCGAGAAGAGGTGACATCTACTTACCTCAATTGTAATTTCCTCTAAGAACAACAACCCTACACTCATATCTCCAAGGTCTCGAGCCCTCTTGATGTGAATTAGCAATCGTCGGGGCAGTATAGAGGATTTTTAGGAAGATTTAGGGAATGATCAAATGCTGGGAAGAAGTGAAAATAGGAAGGAGAGGAGACGAAAATGATTGGGGAAGGAGAGGGGATAAGGGTCGCTCGCGTGATTAGGAAGAGGGGCGAAAATGATTGGGGAGTAAGTCAAACTCCATCTGCGAGGTTCGAGATAATCATGGTGCCTCAAATAATGCATCAATCATATACCTCTAAAATCAATACCCAATAAGTCATATAATAACCAGGTAGTGCAACTACAGAAACTTGTCAATGCACCACTCCTACTCATGTATAGCATACTCATGAATGGTGCCT
This sequence comes from Annona cherimola, assembly GCA_030490835.1. Classification (NCBI taxonomy): domain Eukaryota; kingdom Viridiplantae; phylum Streptophyta; class Magnoliopsida; order Magnoliales; family Annonaceae; genus Annona; species Annona cherimola. Next base: position 37,489,612 of record CM059972.1, read on the forward strand.
CACACAATCTAACATTTTATGATCATAGTATCTGAATACATACACTCAATGTCCCCTAGATGTCCTATCCATATATGTTATATGTCACACTAACATCATTAATTCCCAATAACATATTCGTAGATTACGTTATGGTCAAGGAAGGATTATATATATAAATACCTGGTCAACACACGAGGATGTTAAAAAAACTATAAATGATAAAGAAGAATTTTTTTTTAAAAATGACAGAGTAACAAAAAATGATACAAACTTACAACAATATAAGTTATCAAAAAACTACTAAAAAATTATTAGTGGTGCTAAACACAAAGATTATGACAACTTATATTATAGATTAGGAACTTGATAATGTGAAATGGATATATTTAGGTTAGCTAAATTAAGACAAAATAAAGGCAAAGATTTAGGACATGTTAGATGTAATAACAGTGAAGACCAAAAAGCTCTAGTTAAAGATGATGAAATTAAAGGAAGATGAAAAATTTATTTTTATAGTCTACTAAATGGTCCCCCACTAAAACATTTAACATTAGATATTAGTTTTAATAAAGAAGAAAATAAAAATATCAGTTATTTCCTAAAAATTCAAATACTAAAGTCTTAGGCCCAGATAATATAGCAATTGAGGCAAGGAAGTGCATGGGAGATGTAAGTGCAATATGATTAACCAATTTCTTTAATAAAATTATAAAAATAAAGTTAATGCTAAGTTAATAGACAGAAAACATTATAGTTTCAATCTATAAAAATAAGAGATATTCAAATTTGTGCAAATTATCGTGAAATAAAACAAATGGGTTCTACTACAAAGTTATGGGAAAGAGTAATTGAACATAGACTAAGACAAGAAACTAATATATCTGAAAATCAGTTTGGTTTTATACTAATAAGATCAACCGCTAAAGTTATATTCTTACTTAGACAACTATTTGAGAAGTACAGGGAGAAGAAAAAAGAACTTATATGATTTTTATTGATTTTAAAAAAATATATGATCGAGTACTAAGAAAGTTAATATGACAAGTGATGAAAAAGAAAGAAATCAATAACAATTATATTAATAATATTAAAGATATGTATGAAGGGCTGTAACAAATGTGAGGACTATGAGTGAAAATACTAATATTTTTCTAGTTAAAATAGGTTTACATTAAGGCTTAGTTTTGGGTCCTTACCTTTTCATTATAGTAGTAGATGAAATTACTAGACATCTGTAAAAAGAAGTACCTTACTACATATTATTTGTAGGTGACACAGTTCTGACAAATTGATGATGAGCATTTTAGACCATGATTTCCAAAGCAAAAAAAATAAGAAGAAAGAAAGAAAAAGAGAAATTAAAATCCCGTGTAGTAGTGGAAAAAAATGGACATTTTTTTGTAAGAAATATTTATACAGAGGATGAAGAAATTCTGACGTTGTGGAAATATTTTCTTTGTAAAAAAAGAAAAAAGAGATGATGATCATAGATGGCAAACAAATAAAAGAATGAAAATGAAGACCAGAAGGTATCGGTTTAGCTCGCTCAAAATTCAAAGTAAAACATGGCCAACAATAAACAAAAATGACAAGGGTCGTCCCAATATATATATAGACGATGGAATCGGTAGTGTGGCCGAGTGTCCTAAATAAGAGTTATTCCCAGATCCGCCCAGTTTGACTATAATTCCAAATATATCCACTATGTTTACAAAATTCAAAATATACCCACTATGTTTGCATTTAATCCCCAAAATGTTCATTTCGTGAGTTAACGCCCTTAGAAAATATGTAAAATTACTAATATGCCCCCCAAATTCAAGATACAATGGAAAAAATTGAATGTTATAACTCATTACTGTTGTAATCGCACATGAATTCTAAATTTAAAGCACCTTAATTTCATTTTCTTTTTATTCTTTTCATTATTTATTATTTTACAACAGGGATATTTTGGGTATTTATAAAATTTTAACTTACAGTCTTTGACGGAATGAGCATTTTTGGGATTAAGTACAAAAGTAGTGGGTATATTTGGAATTTTTGAAAACATAGTGGGTATATTTGGAATTAAAGTTAAACATAGTGGGTATACATGGGAATAATCCTAAAAATAATAATAATAATAATAATAATAATAATAAAATGCAAAAGAAAACAAAAATTCCAGCGTCATGTGGCCAAAGTGGGCGGACCTAAAGCTGCAACAAAATAAAATAGCGGCTTTGGTGTGAATAAAAACATATATATAATATATAATTTTTTTTAAAAAAAAGAGAGCATGGCTAAATCTGCAACAATAGCATGCCTTGAAGGGAAGAGATTTCATAAATCAAACGACATCATGCATGGTTGGCAAAGATTCATGGAAGATGAGAGCAGGACAACCATCAAGACAGTTCGTGGTAGAGCTTGGGAAAAAGCTAGTCTCTAGGTTGTTGGCCCCGAGTTAATGGCAAAACCCAAGAGGGGAGGGGTGAATTGGGTTCTTAAAAATTTCTTTGGTAACTTAAAAACTTAACCCCTTGAAAGTTTAATCCCCTTGATAGAAGAAATGAAGTTGAAAGCAATTGTAATGTAGAGAGCAGAAATATAAATAAAACACACAAAAATTTTATAGTGGTTCGGGCAACCTCCCTACTCCACTCTTCCAAGCTCACACTCCTTGTGACTTGGGTTCCACTATTGTATTCTTCAAATACAATTAGAGCCACTGCTCTCTTCTAGATTCCAGCTCTAGGGGGCCTCAACAAATCTCAGCACAAGTAGGTGATGAGTTCCACTCCAACACACACTACTTTGCTTTCACTTGATCTTAGTTCCTCAAACTAAATCAAGTTCAATACAAACAAAGAAATAATAAAAGAAGTCTACACTTTACAGATGTGTAGAAGCAATTTGGCGCAGTGAAGAACTCGTAATGTAGGCTTTGAAGATTCAGAAATATAGCTCTTGCAATTTGAAGCAAAGTTCTTCCTCTTTGAATGGCTTGATCTCTTTAGAGCTCTTGAAAATAGGAGTTAAGCACACTTAATGAATCTCAGCTACTTCCCTCGTTCACAATGAATGACTTTTATAATTTTGGAGGGAATCCGAACGTTTGAGGGTAGGTGGCGCGCATTAAATGCGCCAACGTTAGAATAAATTCCGACCGTTGCGACCCAAGTCGCAGGCGGAGTCGACTTCGGACGCGACTTTACCCAAGTCGCAGATGGAGTCGACTTCGGGTGCGACTTCGCCTTCTGTTCGCGACTTCAAGTTCTAGGTCGGGTCGACTTGGGCATCGACTTGACCCAAGTCGCAAGTGGAGTCGACTTCGGTGTGCGACTTCACTTCGGCAGAAAGCTTGATGATCTTGAAAACTTGGAATGCTTGGTTCCTTCATTTCCCTTTGAATCATTATCTTCTTCTTGCTTGGCTTCTTTCTTTGATCATTTTATTCTGGAATGGCTTCACATATTTGTAGTCTTTGTGAATCTTGAAGAACTTGTTTTTGATTCATCCTTCTTGCTTTCGATACTAGTCTTCATGACTTGAGTTTCTTCATCTTAAAATGTACTTGAAGCTTTTCCTTGGATTTGATAAACTTGATTTTGATAATGAGCTTGTATCCTTGATTTGGTCTTGAGAGATCTTAAGTTGATCTTGGAATGAGCTTGAATCTGCATCCTTGAACTTAGAATACCTCAAGTCGAACTTGAGGTCGACTTCGTCTGCGACTTCGCCCAAGTCGCAACTGGAGTCGACTTCGACTGCGACTTCGGTATCTTTCTCTCCCAAATTCAACTCTGGAGTGATTTTGGCATCTGAAGTCGATGCTGGAGTCGACTTCGTTTGCGACTTGGCTTCCCAAGTCGCAAGTGGAGTCGACTTGACCTGCGACTTCACCTGCTCTTCTTCCCATTTCAACTCTGGACGGATTTGGCTCTTTGAAGTCGATGTTGGGGTCGACTTGGGGAATGACTTGGCCTTCCATGCTCTACTTTCTTCAAATGTATATGCCTTAATCACTTCCACAAACATGTTAGTAGTCAAGACTTACTCAAATTGATTTGTTAATCATCAAAACATAAATTTAGCTTGTTTTCCACATATTTCCAACAATCTCCCCCTTTTTGATGATTGACAAAACCGATTTGAGTGTATACCTTTCAATTGCTTAAAAACATGCTAAGTTTGCATTTTTGACATGTTATCATATCATACTTATGCTAGGTGAAAAACATTCATTAACCATAAAGACTTATATCAAATTCTACTCTTCTCCCCCTTTGGACTCATTGGGACTCAAATCCTACTCTTCTCCCCCTTTTTGTCAATATATCAAAAAGTTAATTAAGAGAAGAAAGAGATAGGTGGGTTTGCTCCCCCTAAACATGTGCTCCCCCTAAACATGTGCTCCCCCTTGGTTTGTGCTAGGTTAATTCAATCATTCCCATGTCATTTCTAATCTTATAAAATGCTTTTTTTGCTAGGGGCTTTGTGAATATATCTGCAATTTGATCCTCAGTTCTTACATATACTAGACATATATCATGATTTTCCACATGTTCTCTAATAAAATAATGTCTAAGGTCTATATGTTTGGTCCTAGAATGCAAGACTGGATTTTTAGTTAAACATATGGCACTAGTATTATCACATTTAATGGGTATATCTTTAAAATCCATGCCATAGTCCCTAAGTTGCTGTTTCATCCAAAGTAATTGGGCACAACAGCTCCCGGCGGCAATGTATTCTGCTTCCGCCGTAGATAAAGCAACACTAGTTTGTTTTCTTGAAAACCATGAAACCAACATGTTCCCAAGAAATTGACATGTTCCACTAGTGCTTTTTCTATCTACTTTGTAACCGGCAAAATCTGCATCCGAGTAGCCGATTAGATCAAAATTAGAGCTCTTTGGATACCAAAGTCCTATGTTGGTAGTGTCAACTAGGTATTTGAAAATTCTTTTCACAGATACCAAGTGTGATTCTTTTGGACATGATTAAAATCTAGAGCACATACACACACTAAACAATATATCAGGCCTAGAAGCAGTTAAATACAAAAAAAAATCTATCATGCTTCTATACAATTTCAAATCAACTATTTTTCCTTTTTCATCTTTGTCGATTTTGATTGTTGAGCTCATTGGCGTGTTTGCTCCTTTGCTATTCTCCATGCCAAACTTCTTCAGCATTTCTTTGATATACTTGGACTGGTTAATGAAAATTCCTTCATTTAATTGCTTGATTTGCAGTCCAAGGAAGAAATTTAGCTCTCCCATCATGCTCATCTCAAATTCTTTCTGCATAAGCTCAGAAAATTCTTGACAAAGAGTCTCATTAGTAGCACCGAAAATGATATCATCAACATAAATTTGAATGATCAATATATCCTTTTCTTTATATTTGATAAACAAAGTGGTGTCTACCTTTCCTTTTTGAAAATCATGATCAATCAGAAATTTGCTTAGTCTATCATACCAAGCCCTTGGAGCTTGTTTTAGTCCATATAATGCTTTGGTTAACTTGTACACAAATTTAGATTGATCTTTTTCCTCAAATCCAGGTGGTTGTTCTACATACACCTCTTCATTTATATAACCATTCAGAAATGCACTTTTGACATCCATTTGAAACAATTTAAAGTTCATGTGAGATGCAAAAGCTAGTAGGATGCGAATTGCTTCCAATCTAGCAACTGGGGCATAGGATTCCTCAAAATCTATTCCTTCTTCTTGTGAATATCCTTTTGCCACAAGTCTAGCTTTGTTTCTCACTACAAGTCCACTTTCATCTAATTTGTTCCTAAAGACCCACTTGGTGCCAATAAAAATACAATCATTTGGTCCAGGAACAAGGTGCCAAACTTGGTTTCTTTCAAATTGATTTAGCTCTTCTTGCATTGCTATAATTCAGTTTTCATCATTAAGAGCTTGATCAATATTAGAAGGTTCAATTTTGGATACAAAAGCATATTGTCCACAAACATTTTGTTTTGACCTTCTAGTTTTTACACCTTCATATACATTCCCTATAACTTGTTCAATTGGATGGGCATGTTTGAATTTCAAATCAGTTGGAGGTTTATAGGAATTATTACCTTCACTTACCCTTTCCTCCATGGAATCTTCTAGCTTTTCCACATGCAATTTTTCAAGATTGCTTGCTATATCATCCGCATCACTTAAATCATCTTTTCTTTTGAAGCATGGGTTAGTTTCATAAAAAACAACATGTATGGACTCTTCTACCACTTGGTTTCGTTTATTGAATACTCTATATGCTTTGCTATTTGATGAGTACCCAAGGAATATTGCCTCATCACTTTTAGCATCTAATTTTCCTAAGTTGGTTTTTCCATTGTTCAAAACATAGCATGTGCATCCAAAAGCATGAAAATAAGAGATATTTGGTTTCCTTCCTTTCCATAGCTCATATGGAGTCTTTTTCAAGATTTCTCTAATGGTAACTCGATTCAAAACATGACAAGTTGTGCTTACAGCTTCACCCCAAAATTTCTTGGATAATTTTCTCTCATTTAGCATTGTTCTAGCCATCTCTTGTATAGTTCTATTTTTCCTTTCAACTACTCTATTTTGTTGTGGAGTTCTTGGTGCAAAAAATGTGTGATGAATTCCTTTTTCATTACATAACTCTATGAATCGTTTGTTTTCAAATTCACCACCATGATCACTTCTTATAGACATAATAGTACTTTGTTTTTCATTTTGCACCAAATTTACAAAAGTTGAAAACATAGAGAAGGCTTCATCTTTGCTAGTTAAGAGAATTATCCATGTGAATCTTGAAAAATCATCAACAATTCCAAATACATATTTCTTTCCACCAATGGTTAAAATATCGGATGGCCCATATAGATCCATGTGTAGCAATTCAAGTGGCCTAGTGGTGGAAATTTCCTTTTTGGTAGAGAATGGCATCTTAGGTTGTTTAGATAATTGACATGCCTTGCAAATTTTGTCTTTGTCATATTTCAAGTTTGGCAAGCCTTCTACAAAACTCTTCTTCCATAGGGTCTTTATATTTCCCATGTTTATATGTCCAAGCCTTTTATGCCAAACCCATGGATCATTATCAATGGCCATTAGACATTGACCATCTAATTCATCAAGTGAAACCAAATATACATTTCCATGTTTTTTTCCACTAAACATGATATGTTCTCCATCAAATATATTACATATAGATGATTCAAACACAACCTTGTATCCTTTGTCACATAATTGACTAATGCTCATTAGGTTATGCTTGAGTCCTTCAACAAACAAAGCATCTTCCATGCATGCATTTGAAATACTATAAATGTTTCCTTTACCTTTAATTTTACCTTTCTCATTATTGCCAAAGGCAACCGTTCCATCGTTACAAGGCTTAAGTTTATGAAATAGACTTCTTTCTCCGGTCGTATACCTTGAACAACCGCTGTCCATGAACCATACGTTGTTTGCCTTTGCCTTGAAACATATCTGAAAAATAAACAACCAAATCTTATCTCTTTGGTACCCATTTTATGGGTCCATTTGGGTTAGTAATATTATTCAATCTTTGTTGCTCTAACTTTGAAAGCCCAAATCTTGTGTTCCTTGGAACCCAAACTAATTTTGCACCATGGTCATATGATTTCTTAAAGTTACACTTATAGGCTTTATGACCCATTTTGTTGCAGAAATTGCAAGCCATTGGTAATCTAGGAGTAGGTCTCCAAGTATATTTTGATTCAAATGTTGGCCTTCTAGTCCACATGACATTTTTCCTTCTTGGCTTGTATATTGGTGCAGTTTTGGTTTGATATTTCCCAAGTATCGGCACATTCGATTTGCCACTTTCTTTTTGCTCAAATGTATAATATCCAAGGCCTCTTTTATTTGTTTGAGCAGTCATGTTCAGAAACATCTTTACATTTTCTCCAGGATTAGAGAACTTTGCTAATGATTCATTTAATGATTCGTTCTCCTTTTTCAATTTTTCTATCTCTTTTATCAATGATTCATTTTCTTCTTTCAGATTTGTTGATTTTTCAGCTAGTTTTCCATTTTCAATAATAACGAAGTTACATTGTTGTCTCTTCAATGACAACTTGTTTCCTAGCTTTTTTATTTCCTCATATAATGAATCATAAGCAATTTGTAGTTCTTCTAACTCAACACATTTGAGGCATTCTTGAAAAGAAGAATAATTTGATTGAGAATAGCAAGGTTTGGAAGTTACCTCTTCATTGCTCGTGCATTTTGTTGAGATGGTTTGTTCTTCCAAAACTTCAGTTGTGTTCAAACAAAATAAGTCTTCTTCTTGTTCGATCCGTGCCATGCAGCATATTCTTGCGCAGTTTGCTGCATCGTTATCGTCGGTTGAAGAGCTGCTTGTTGATAAGTCTCTTCATTGACGTACATGCCTCTTCCCTTTGGCCTTTGGTATTTTCTGCCTTCATGTCCTTCCTTCCTCTCTTGATACTCTTTTGATTTTTCTTCCGGCGTAGGACATTGAGCTTATATGTGTCCTATCCCGCCGCATTTGTAGCACTTCGTTGGCTCCTTCTTCTTCTCTCTTCGTGTTCTTTCTTTGAAGTCCTTGAAGTTCCTTTCTTTTCTCACAAATTTTCAGAATTTGCGAGTGAGAAGTGCAATATCTTCATTATCGTTATGCGAAGAGGAGGTAGACTCTTCTGAGTTGTGCGCCGCTTTTAACGCGATGGCTTTCTTCCCTTTGTGATTGTCTTCGTTTCTTCTCTTAATTAGCTCATGTGACATTAATGAGCTAATTAGATCTTCTAGCTTTAGTGTATTTAGGTCTTTGGCTTCTTCAATTGTCATAATCTTTGGAGTCCATGATTCCGGTAGAGCTCTTAGTATCTTCATAACCTGTTCGGATTCAGAGATAGCCTTTCCAAGACCTTTCAAAGCGTTACTAATCTTAGAAAATCTAGCAAATATTTCAGAAATATTTTCTGTTTCTAGCATTCTAAAGCTTTCCAATTCTCCTATTAAAATATTTCTCCTAGTCCCTTGGACTTGAGGGGTTCCTTCATAAATGGATGTTAGAGTATGTCATATTTCTTTAGCGGTTAGACAAGATGATACTCTATCATATTCGAAAGCTGTAAGAGCACAAAATAGTGAGTTCATAGCCTTAGCATTGCTCTTGACGGTTCTTACTTCCTCTTCGGTCCACTTGGAAGCTCTTTCATCTATAGGCAATATTACACTATCTTGGATTGCAATCCAAGAATCCATGTCGGTAGCCATGATCAGTTATTTCATTCGAAGCTTCCAATAGCCAAAATTGTTTCCATCAAACAATGGTGGCCTAGTAAATGATTGGCCCTCAGCAAAAGCGGGAACAGAAGTAGATTCTGATGCCATGTGATTGGATCTCTTTGGTTTAACTCAAAGACCTGCTTTGATACCACTTGTTGGCCCCGAGTTAATGGCAAAACCCAAGAGGGGAGGGGTGAATTGGGTTCTTAAAAATTTCTTTGGTAACTTAAAAACTTAACCCCTTGAAAGTTTAATCCCCTTGATAGAAGAAATGAAGTTGAAAGCAATTGTAATGTAGAGAGCAGAAATATAAATAAAACACACAAAAATTTTATAGTGGTTCGGGCAACCTCCCTACTCCACTCTTCCAAGCTCACACTCCTTGTGACTTGGGTTCCACTATTGTATTCTTCAAATACAATTAGAGCCACTGCTCTCTTCTAGATTCCAGCTTTAGGGGGCCTCAACAAATCTCAGCACAAGTAGGTGATGAGTTCCACTTCAATCACACACTACTTTGCTTTCACTTGATCTTAGTTCCTCAAACTAAATCAAGTTCAATACAAACAAAGAAATAATAAAAGAAGTCTACACTTTACAGATGTGTAGAAGCAATTTGGCGCAGTGAAGAACTCGTAATGTAGGCTTTGAAGATTCATAAATATAGCTCTTGCAATTTGAAGCAAAGTTCTTCCTCTTTGAATGGCTTGATCTCTTTAGAGCTCTTGAAAATAGGAGTTAAGCACACTTAATGAATCTCAGCTACTTCCCTCGTTCACAATGAATGACTTTTATAATTTTGGAGGGAATCCGAACGTTTGAGGGTAGGTGGCGCGCATTAAATGCGCCAACGTTAGAATAAATTCCGACCGTTGCGACCCAAGTCGCAGGCGGAGTCGACTTCGGACGCGACTTTACCCAAGTCGCAGATGGAGTCGACTTCGGGTGCGACTTCGCCTTCTGTTCGCGACTTCAAGTTCTAGGTCGGGTCGACTTGGGCATCGACTTGACCCAAGTCGCAAGTGGAGTCGACTTCGGTGTGCGACTTCACTTCGGCAGGAAGCTTGATGATCTTGAAAACTTGGAATGCTTGGTTCCTTCATTTCCCTTTGAATCATTATCTTCTTCTTGCTTGGCTTCTTTCTTTGATCATTTTATTCTGGAATGGCTTCACATATTTGTAGTCTTTGTGAATCTTGAAGAACTTGTTTTTGATTCATCCTTCTTGCTTTCGATACTAGTCTTCATGACTTGAGTTTCTTCATCTTAAAATGTACTTGAAGCTTTTCCTTGGATTTGATAAACTTGATTTTGATAATGAGCTTGTATCCTTGATTTGGTCTTGAGAGATCTTAAGTTGATCTTGGAATGAGCTTGAATCTGCATCCTTGAACTTAGAATACCTCAAGTCGAACTTGAGGTCGACTTCGTCTGCCACTTCGCCCAAGTCGCAACTGGAGTCGACTTCGACTGCGACTTCGGTATCTTTCTCTCCCAAATTCAACTCTGGAGTGATTTTGGCATCTGAAGTCGATGCTGGAGTCGACTTCGTTTGCGACTTGGCTTCCCAAGTCGCAAGTGGAGTCGACTTGACCTGCGACTTCACCTGCTCTTCTTCCCATTTCAATTCTGGACGGATTTGGCTCTTTGAAGTCGATGTTGGGGTCGACTTGGGGAACGACTTGGCCTTCCATGCTCTACTTTCATCAAATGTATATGCCTTAATCACTTCCACAAACATGTTAGTCGCCAAGACTTACTCAAATTGATTTTTTAATCATCAAAACATAGATTTAGCTTGTTTTCCACATATTTCCAACATAAGTCAAATTTGGTTTATGAAGGTGAGCGTATTAGGTCAAAGTTTGTCTCTCAAGCCATCCGCAATGGAGAAAGATACATTTTGGGAAGAATACTCAAGACTCGTGTCGAAGGATATAACAAACTAAATAGTAGGAGAAGTAAAACCGGCAATCAACGTGCACAAGAGAGAGACAGAGATGGCTTAAAGCTTCCACAATTTCATGGCCTTACCAATCTACTCAAATTATCGCAGGAGGATACCGAATGCTTGAAGGGCTTCCAAAAGTCATTGCATAGGCAGCTCGGAATCCATGACAAACTAATAGGTCTCCTCAACGGGAATTACGAACCCTTGTTCATCGACAAGGCCACGGACGACGGCTTTATCATGGCTACTCGTTGATGAAAATATTTAAAAATTTATATGATAGCCATTCAAAATAAAACATATGTATGCATGACAAAAAATGAAAATCGCAACATGAAAATGGAGAGACGCAACAAAAAAAACAAAACAAAACAAAACAAAACAAAATAAAAAAAAGAAGAAGAAGAGAAGAATGCAGCCACTTAGATCTATCTATCGCACACGAGTTGCATTAAAACAAAGGAGGCCAACCGTGATTTATACCGCCAAGATTTTTTGTCATTATTAAAAAAAGAATAAGCATGCAGGAAAGGTAGCTCTGTTAGATGAGAAGCAGGAATAAGCAAAATAATGGTGGTAAAAATGGCCAAATCCATGAGCCATAGGCTTAGACCCTTCTCCCTAAAAAAAGTGAGGGCTCACCAAGTCCTGGATTTAGCTCCTCAACCAAGGATCCTGCTATGAAAGGAGCAGTTGAAGTCCTTTCTCTATCAACCGGTGCAGATGAAAAAATAGCAACAAAGAGCAGAAAAGCGGCTAATAAGGAGAACCGGGAGGTCAAAGGACATTTTACAGCTTTGAAACAAGTCTATACCAAAGTTAAATTAAGGATTCATGGTAGGAAACATAAGCGGCAGAGACTTCCCCTGTAGGCCCGATTGGAGAATCTGTCGTGCGTGGGACTGGGTGAAGGTGTTTGGGGAGTGCGGCGACGGCAGCATATCGACAGAAGTTGGCTTTTGGTCCGGTGACAGGCGGGAAGAAAGGCCGAGACAGTACCCCAAAAGGAGGTGGGTTCGAATATGTTTTATGACCATCATGCGGAATTCATGCATAGGGGATTTGCTGGGAGCAGAAATGCAAACGCTGGTCATTACAAGCTAAGCCAAAAAGAGAATTAAACCCGGCTATGGAGCTTCGATTATGTGCACAGTGTGGTCCTCAAAATCGTACAATAAAGACATGTTCAAAGCTATGCTCAGAAGATTGTGGAAAACGAAAAGCGGTTACCAATTCACAGAGATGGGAGAGAACCTATACCAAGTTTAGCTGTCGGACCAAGAAGAAAAAGAGCGTATTCTGAATGGGCATCCCCGGTTATTTGAGAGATGCTTTGTCCTGATAATGGACCTTATAGAGGAAATGAACATCGCCCAAATGGTGTTTGTGAAAATGCCAATGTTGGTGCATATTTTGGGAGTCCCATTTATAATGGATAAGCAAAGCTTGGGTTATGATATCGGGCATTCCTTTGATGAAATGCTGGAATTAGTGGCCACAAACAACGAATTGAAGATTAGAGTGTTGATTGACTGCCGAGAACCTCTGAGGAGAGGTATGTTTATCCAGGTTGGAAATCAGCAACGAAGATGGATATCATTTCAGTGTGAAAATTTGCCATTATTCTGTTATATATGTGGAATTATGGGACATGCTCATCGTGACTGCTCCATGGCTTCCAAGCTGAAACGACCTGCAACAGAAGAGGACATGCCTTACGGTAATTGATTGAGGGTGGGAGTCAAGCCTATGCGGGTTCGAATGGGGAACTTTAACAGCAACAGAGCTGCACCAACCAAGTACTTGGGCCCCAATTATAGTAATCGAGAAGGTCATTCAGAGGAGGAATCCAGACGAAGTGAAGAAAATGAAAGAAGTGTGGATCATGTTAGTGCTAGCAGAGAGGGGAGTGGACTTGAGCAGAAATGGAAAGGGATTGACGATGTGGAGCCTGAGCTAAGTGGGAACCGGAATAGATCTACTGGGTCCAGACGTGAGATGATGGCAAACAGGGAGGAGGAGCACTTGCTGAGGACTGATGCGATCTCCCAATGGACTGATCCCAATAGTCCTTCACAGTATGCAGCAATTTCTGAAGTGGTGTTGGATGTTCCTAGTTATCAGTACTGGCAGCCTAAAACAGCCTATTCACTGGGACTTTTGGATCACGAGAATGAATGGGATAAACGACAGAAATATCCAGCTGAGAAGGATTCAAAGCAACGCGATATTGATATGTGGGATGGAGATCTAGGGGAAAGTATGGAACGGAAGGGGCAGCAGCAGATGACAGAATGGAGAGGAGCACATGACAGAATGAGTAGCTTGCAAAGCCAACAAGTGGGACAGGTGGGGGAAGCAAATCAGTCATGGGACAGGTTAGGGCTGGATGGGGCATCGAAGTCGGGATTCAGCAAGGACAGTCACCGAACAAAGATTGGGCAGATCAAAATAGGTGGGCAGGATAGCAGAAGTGCACAAATGAGGGAGACGAATTCGGGAGTAGCTGAAGGGGCTAGAAGGTATGAAACAACAGGGGAAGATTATGCCTTAATCGAGGTCCAAGTGACGCGGGAAGGCTGTAAGGAGTTAGGAAGTAGGTGTCTACCTGAACTATCAATGGCTAAGACTAATGAAAGGGCAGAATGGATAGGGGGTATGGAAACTATTGGGCGGACGGGAAAGTGGAAGTGAAGGGCGAGATGGCGGCAAGAGGAGGGGAGAAAGGACACTATTGATAGTCTGGTGGAAGGAGGAAGGAAAAGAGAATTGGAAAGTGATTCAGATGAATCTAGAGAGAGACATAAGCGGAGTAAAAGGGGAGAATACCGATAAGCACGAGGTGGAGGCTGAGGGGTGCCCCCAGCCCCACCTCATCTAAAATGGCCCTATTAGCCTGGAATTGCCGTGGGCTTGGGAACCCACGAGCAATCCATAGCCTCCTTGACTTGGTCAGGAAACAAGATCCCTGTTTGGTCTTCCTCTGTGAAACAAAATGCAATTCAAAAGAGATGGATAGTATAAGAAGAAGACTCCATTTTGATAGCTGCTTTATGGTGGATCCTGATGGAAGAAAGGGGGGTCTGGCTCTGTTGTGGAACAATAACAAGCAAGCATGCGTAAAGAGTTTCTCTCCACACCATATTGATGCAGACTTCCTAGGTTGGCGGTTCATAGGTTTTTACGGCCATCCCGAAACCCATAATAGACATCAAAGTTGGAACATTCTTACTAGGCTGAGTGTGGGAAATGATACCCCATGGCTGATTATGGGCGATTTCAATGAAGTAGTGGGGCCAAGTGAATACATAAGCAGTAGGCCCCGTCCTCAGAGTCAAATGGACCTTTTTTGTGAGACTATTGACAAATGCAATCTGCAGGACCTTGGCTTCTCTGGGACGCCCATGACATGGAGGAACAATTGGAGTGGGAGTCAAAGGGTGGAAGCAAGACTGGATAGGGGGCTGTCATCCCTATCTTGGGTGAACCTGTTCCCTCATGCAAAACTCTTTCACTTATCAACTGCTACATCCGACCACTGTCCTATAAAAATAGTCCTTGACCCACATGAAAAAAGGAGAAAGCCGCCGTGGGAATTCAAATACGAGCTCTTCTGGGCTCGAGATAAGGAAGCCTCCAGAATCATTGATCAAGTATGGAATTCTGATCTCTCGACGACCTCAAGCGCATCTGATCAACTCCAGTGGAAGCATAATCGTTGTGGCATTGAACTTTCACACTGGAATCGATGGAAAAGAGGTAATCTTCGGAAAGCGATCGACAAGAAGCAAGGGGAACTTAATTCTTTGATGAGTAAGCAACCCTGTGACGATAGAGATGAGTCTATTAAGATGTTAAAATTCCAAATAAATCTCCTGTTAGAAGATGAGGAGCAACTCTGGAGAATGAGAGCGAAGTCACATTGGTTAATGGAGGGAGACAGAAATACCAAGTTCATCCACCGGATGGCATCCCATCGGCGCCGAACCAACTTTATAGAGGTGCTGAGAGATAAGAACATAAATTGGGTTAAGGAACAAGACCGGCTGCTGGATTTGGCGGTCTTGCACTTTTCTGAGATATTTTCTTCATCTAATCCCTCAGAGGCGTGTTGGGTGGAGAATGTTATCACGAGGAGAATTTTTGATGAACAGAAGAGATCCTTAACATCTCCGCTGTAGAATGAGGAAGTTATTAAAGCTATTAAAGGTATGAGCTCGACCAAGGCTCCGGGCCCGGATGGAATGTCGGCAGGATTTTTTCAAAAACACTGGAATATTGTGGGTATAGAGATCATTAAGTGGTGCAAGGCGTTCATGGATGAGAGAAACCCTGCCAAACTTTGAAGACACCTCATGGAACTAAACTCTACAACAATTATTTTGATTCCAAAAATTGTTGGAGCTCATGAGTTGTCTCAGTTTAGACCTATCAGCCTATGTAATGTTGTCTATAAAATTTTGGCAAAGGTCCTAGCTAACAGACTGAAATTGGTGCTTCATGATGTCATTGGAGAGGAACAGAGTGCTTTTGTACTGGGGCGACTCATCACAGATAATATGTTGATCGCGTATGAAGCAATCCACTCGCTCCGGAGGCGAAAGAAAGGGCGGAAGAGAGAAGTGACTATCAAGCTGGACATGTCGAAGGCTTATGATAGAGTTGAGTGGATGTTCCTCAAATGGGTTTTGGAATCTATGAATTTTGGTGGGGTGTGGATCCAGTGGGTTATGAGTTGCATATCTACGGTCAAATACCGAGTCAATGTAAATGGATTCAAATCCAAATACTTCATCCCTTATAGGGGTTAAGGCAGGGCGACCCTCTATCTCCATACCTATTTTTGGTATGTGCAGAGGGGCTCTCCGCCTTGATTTCTTATGAGGTGGCACGTGGAGCAATTCATGGAATCAGACTTCAAGCTCGTGGTCCATTTATTTCTCATATGATGTTTGCGGATGATGCAATCTTTTTTTTGAGGGCGGATGAAAGGAATATCAGGAATTTCTTGGAAACATTAAACCAATATGCAGTTTCGTCGGGTCAGATGATAAATGTTGACAAGACGACAGTTTTCTTTAGTTCCAACATGGATGGATTTGCTAGGAATGAGATAATCCGACTCATTGGGTCTGCAGAGCAGGATTTCCATCAATACTTAAGCCTCTCAACCTGGCTTGGAAGATCAAAAACCGGAATATTCAAGGGCCTTAAAGAACGTGTATGGAATCGCGTCTAGGGGTGGAAAGGTAAGCTTCTCTCGTGGGGGGGAAAAGAAGTTTTAATCAAGGCGGTTGCCCAAGCTATCCCTTCATACACTATGAGCATTTTCTTACTGCCCAAATCATTCTGCAATGATATAAATGGGATGATTAGTAAATTTTGGTGGGGAGAGAAGGATGGGAAAAGGAAATTGAGCTGGGTAGTATGGAAGGAGATCTATAAACTAAAGCGAGCAGGGGGAATTGGTTTTAGGGACTTCCATAAATTCAACTTGGCCCTTCTTGCTAAACAGGTGTGGCGACTGGTATCCTCCAATTCATCGTTATGCTGTAAAGTTCTTAAGGCCAGATATTTCCCAAATGATGACATTTGGAACTGCAAAGCGAAGCCATCGGACTCCTTCACCTGGAAGAGTATTCTGAAAGCAAGAGATGTAATTCAGAATGGCTGCAAATGGAGGATTGGCGATGGGAGTTGGGTCTGCTTCTTCGGAGATGGGTGGCTTGATTCCAAGGTGACAAAGGCGGGCCCCCTTCCGTTATCAATCCCTTAGGATGTGAAGGTAAACTATTTTATTGATCACGATAACATGTCATGGAAAAGGGACCAGGTGATGGCTGCGGCGGGGGATGCCACTTGGAGGGAGGTATGTCGGATCCCTCTCCCTCATGAATTGGTGGAGGACTACATGTATTGGAAGCATGAACCTGATGGTTTCTTCACGGTCAAATCGGCCTACAGAATGATGTTCTCTAATGATGATGACCCGACTCTTCCTGGATGCTATAAAGCAATCTGGCGGCTGAATATCCCAAGTAAAGTAATTATCTTTGGATGGCGACTTATCAAGAATGCCCTCCCCACATTGGATAACCTAAGGCATAGGGGAATTGTGGTTGATCCGACGTGTGTGTTTTGTAGAAATGCTTATGAAAATGGGGACCACCTATTTCTTGACTGCGGTCGGACCGAAGGGGTATGTAGGAAAGCTGCAAGGATGGAATCCCAGGGGGCTACAGTTAAGGAGGTTGTTGCGACCCTTGTGCAGAAGGGGAGACATGAGGACCTAATTTTGTTCATTTTGAGCTGTTGGAGGGTATGGTACTTACGGAACAAAATGAGAGAAGATGGAATCCAACCACGGTTTGAGGATACTCGAGCATGGTGTGCGGAGTTTTTTAGTCAACAGAGGAGCGCGAAGATGCTATCTTTCACGAGCCTATTGGACTGTTCTCTTGTGCCCCGATGGTTTAAACCGCCAGTGGGGTTTATGAAGATAAATGTGGATGCGCGGACTCAGGGGAGTTTGGGTTCTTTTGGGTGTGCAGCGGTTATGAGGGACTCCCAAGGTACTTTCATTGCAGCGAATGGTTGGAAACGGAGGGGAGTGACGAAACTGCTTTTAATGGAGGCTACGACATTTCTGTTGGGCCTCAGATGGGCACTCCATCTAAAGGCGCGGTATGCTCAGATTTATACTGATTCTCTCACCCTGTGCAATTATTTGTCTAATATGAAGTCCATTTCATCCCCAGTGGGTTTCATTATAACTAAAATCCAGTCTACTCTCAGCAACAATGTCCATTTTTCTGTCCATCATGTTCTCAGGCTTGGAAATGTTGTTGCTCATTCCTTAGCGGAATTGATCTTGTTTTCTGATGAGGACCATATGTCCTGGTGGGGTGACCCACCCCAGTGTATTAAGGGGAAAATATGTAAGGATAATTTTTTGGCAATGCATAGCTTGGGTAACTCTATCCCTAATCCTTTTAGTTTTGAAAGGGAATAGGGTTAGAGTTTCTCATGTTTCTTTATAAAAAAAAAGTTAAATTAAGGATTCAAAGCATACTCGGTTACGAGCAGACAATGTGGCGGCCATCTAGGCCACTCAGAACGACCAGAAACATGATGGTAAAAGCACAGTAACAAATGTAGGAGGTAAGAACCAATGCACAGACGACATGTTTAAAGCCTCCAATTGTAGCCGCCTGTATGCCACCAGGCAACTGGAGTTCTACGGGAACGATTTCGTATGGGGCAAGTCATTCTATATCCACGTAACAATAGTTCTGTGGCAATGTATTATTTGCACCCAAGCGGCATCACACATAGAACCAAGTGCACCTTCTTGATATCCATGGAGCCACTCACTTCACTCTATAAATAAAAACTCTCATACCCAACTCCATCATCAAGCTCTCAAGAATCCTCCTTGCTCTTTTAAAATTTCCTTAACCCAAATTAAGCTTTCTTCAATAAAAAAAATTCCAAAATACTTTCCAAACAAAAACAACAAATCCTTTTTATCTTCATAGCTTGGAATCAAAGATAAAATAAATTACTTTACCCTATATGAAAATCTCTCGGTGGTAGATAATTTAAAATTTGGAAGAAGTATTTTCTTCCTATTTTTAATTAAAAATAATATTATTATTTTAATTTAAAAATAACTTTGTCTCGTTTAAAATTTCTGGGTGGCAAATGATTTAAAATTTAGGATTAAGCATTTTTCTCCTATTTTAATAAAAAATAATTTTTGTTAAAAAAATTTACTTTACCCCATATCGATAATCTTTGTGTCAAATGATTTAAAATATAGGATTAAGTATTTTCCTCATATTTTTAACAAATTTTTTTATTAAAAATAAATTACATTACCCTATATGAAAAATCTATAAGTGGCAAATGATTTAAAGTGTGGGGTTAAGTTTTTTTTTCTATTTTTAATAAAAAAATATTTTTGTTAAAAAATTTACTATACCCCATAGAGGAATGGGATCCTCCATCAATGGTATATGAGTGAAGATCTTTTCATAGATAATTTATGGGTGACAGACGATTTAAAATAGGGGGTTAAATATTTTTTCTTAAAAAATATAAATAAAATAAATTTATCAATTAAAAAATTCATTTCTATCTCCGAGTTTTATCTGATCTAAACTTTTGAGTCAAGTTGTTGCACTGCAGGAACGAAAATCATCAAACCTCACTTCGTTTTCATAATTTGAGCAATCAAATCGTGATAGATCTGCATATAACTTATTCTTGCTTTAGCGTAAGGTTTTTATAGTGAACCTATTATTAGCATTTTGCTCTCATATGGGAAATATGCATGATTTGTGGAACCCGCCTAGTGGTAGCGACCTATGGACATGCAAATTCAAAAGACAATAAAATTGATTTGCATAGAGAAGCTATGAAAACTTTCTTCTTAAGTCGGGATTGGAAACTTCTAGATCCATTGCAATCTGTATATATGTAAATTTTACATAGCTCACATCGGAAAACCAAGTGGGTAATTCTATCCATGTCTTGCCATTTGGCCCGATCTCTTTGGGCCCATTTTAGTTTACCTGGACCCAAAACCCCCCCGAACCTCTTTAAAGCCTTCATAATAGGCACACTTGGGTCTGAACTCCTTCCAACAAGCCGATTGGGCCCAAAAACCCTTTAGCAGGTCCACTTGGGCCCAAAACTCTCCAAATAACCTAAAGTAGGCTCAAAAATCTACAAACAACCCAAAATGGTCAAATCTTCCCAATGAGCCTACTTGGGCCTGAAGAGTACATTTTGGCTCATAACTTCCAGTAGGCCCACTTACGCTTTACTTGGGCCTAGTCTGGCCCACTCGAACCCATTTTGAGCCCAAAACCCTCAACAAGAAAATAACCTAGAGGGGGCCCAAACTTATTAATAAATCCATTTGAGCTCGAAACTTTCCAAACAACCCAAAATTAGCCGAAAACTTTCCACTAGACCCATTTGAACCCCAAAACTAGAGTTACCTCAATTAGGCCCAACCTCTTTTCAATAAGCCCAGTTAGGCGTAGATATTTTTTAATTGGTCCAAGTTGACTTAAACATATTTTCAAATTTTGGTTAAACTCAATTTTTAGCTAAACGATCCAATTTTCAATCTAGAGACTGTATAGGAGCACGTTGGCCTGTTATGTAAATTCAGATAATGAATGTGGGAGATGCTGGCATCTTATACAAGTATAGAAGCTGAAAGTGGAACACACTGGTCTGCAGTGTAACTCCAGAAGTTGAAAGTTCACTTAGCTTGTTGTGTAGGGCCGCTAATGTAGCCGATGGGCCCTTGACTAGTCTCAAACTGAGTCATCCTGGCTAACAGGTTAAGATAAACTCACTTTGAGTCATGACATGTGTCATCATGTACTCCCTCCTTTTCGAGTCACGGTGCATGGCGTAGTGTACCCACTCCTTCTAGGTCACAGCATCTAGCGAAATGATCTAATAATTATTTTTATTAGTCACGTTGCATGGTCGATATGCAACCACTTGAGTCTTAGTGTGTGGCATCATATACTTTCTCCCTTTTTAAGTCACGACACGGGGCAAAGCTTATATTTGTCTTTTTGTTAGACATGATTTTCATGCACTTGTAAAGTCTTAGAAAAATCATCTAGGCATTATATCATCATTTTAAGAAAATTATCAATTTTTATGGACTATTGTACTCAGCTCTTCTAATGAAGGTTTCTCGTTAGGGATGTAAAATCAAAGTATGGAACACAATGCAAAATATTTTGTGATATAATTTTTGGATTCGTTTAAAGAAATTAAATGCTTTAAAATTTTATTGGGAGAATTAATTTAGTGTTTATTTTCTAAAACCACAACACAAATGGGACGATCACAATCTATTCCTTAACCCAAAAATGAGGCTGAAACAAATGGAGAACCCAACATGAAATACTCTCCCTTTATCTTTAAGAGCTAAAAACTATAGTTTTTATATCTTTCTTTTTATTTGATATCTTGCCACTGACGCTCTTCAGTGCTCTTTTGCAAATTTCATGGCGCATTCACTGGCTTTCAAATTGTTAGACATGATTTTCATGCACTTGTAAAGTCTTAGAAAAATCTTTTATGCATTTTATCATCATTTAAAGGAAATTATCAATTTTTATGGACTATTGTACTCAACTCTTCTAATGAAGGTTTTCTCGTTAGAGATGTAAAATCAAAGTATGGAACATAATGCAAAATATTTTGTGATATACTTTTCGGATTCGTTTAAAGAAATTAAATGCTTTAAAATTTTATTGGGAGAATTAATTTAGCATTTATTTTCTAAAAACAAGACACAAATGGTACGATCACAATCTATTCCCTGACCCAAAAATGAGGCCGAAACAAATGGAGAACCCAACATGAAATACTCTCCCTTTATCTTTAAGAGCTAAAAACTATAGTTTTTCTATGTTTCTTTTTATTTGACATCGTGTTATTGACTCTCTTTAGTGCTCTTTTGCAAATTTCATGGCACATTCACTGGCTTTCAGATTCTTGCCAAATGGTGGTTTAGTTGTTGCTAAATCAAAGAACATAGATGTAGCTATTCCACGTAACTTCATTCGAGTACCAAAGAAGCCCGAGCTCGATGTTTATCAACACCTTGACTACTCTCTGGCGACAATTGCTCTAGCTAAGAAGAAGAATCGACTAGCACTGCCAAAGGGGTGTCGCGACTCCTAGGTCCCTCATGTTGTTGATCATATAGCTAAGTCTGTTG
This sequence comes from Annona cherimola, assembly GCA_030490835.1. Taxonomy (NCBI): domain Eukaryota; kingdom Viridiplantae; phylum Streptophyta; class Magnoliopsida; order Magnoliales; family Annonaceae; genus Annona; species Annona cherimola. Next base: position 37,511,570 of record CM059972.1, read on the forward strand.
TTGTCTCCTGGGTAGCTTCTGCTTAGATAACACAATGTCCATTCATGTTAACCCAAATAAACTCACCTGCCTCGTGATCAGACTACACCAAGAAGTCCACTTACCAGTTTGTTATGCCAACTCAACCACTAATACGACAACCTGTGAGTCAACCCACTTTGCAACTTGACTCTGCAAGAAAACCTGCAAGTCGAATTATAGACCTCGCCTAACACTAGCCTATTTGCCAAAGGTTGCCTTGACTGTCACTACTTGTAGAAATAGGAACAAAGTTGCATCAAATCTTACTGGGTGTACCATTACTTGCCAGTTTGGCCAATCTACCTCAAGGACTATCCAACTAGCTCTTTGACTTAACTGATGTGGCGCCCCAGCCCGAGCGTCACTACCTTACTCCAAGATCTATCGATTGGTAAGCGTGATCAGGATTGTTGCCCTGTCCTTAGCAAGTCCTTTGGATATTTATCCTTTTATCTTAACTCCTTAGGAGTTTATATCATTTTATATATTCCATTTGAAATATATACACACGTTATCTCATAAATTTTCATACATAACCATTTCATGATGAATCATTCTCAATAATTGACCATAATTTTTTTTCGCTATTTATAGTCATATCATCACATAGTCATAAGCATAACATAATCTTTATTCATCATTCAATTCATCAACAATGTCATTAACATACAACCGTATAAGTCATAGAGTTCTATCACAAGAACTTGTAGAAATTCAATTTTTCCTTGAATCTCCATCTGTACTCCTTGCATGGTTCTCTCCTTCACTTGTCTTTAGTATTTGAAAAACAAAACTGTGAGTCGAAACTCAATAAGAAAAGCTATAGATTTTCAGGCAATTCATTTTCAAGGCAATTTATATAAATGCATTTCCCTCTATTCGATTGAAGACACTTACCAAGTGATCAACTACCAATGGAGTAGAAACCTTTTCATGAATCATTCATGGAAAGCTACTTTATACCCGCTCGAGGGTATATCTTTAAACATGCTTCTCATACCCATCCAAGGTATGTCATAAACAATGCGATGCATCATTTAAAATCATAACATTCCTTTGGATAGATGCTAGCTAGGCAACCATCTACTTTCATCCTCTCTCCCAATCCAAGGAGGTGCCGCTGGGCCTCGGCCACCTTAGCGACTTGGCCGCACCAAAGGAGGACATTCGGTTCGCTTACACCATTGAGGTGGACCTCATGCTTTTGTGCACATGCTTCTTTCACAAACATGACTTGACATGCTAGTATGATTTTTCATTAATAAATCATGACTTTATCATTTGTCGCAAATACTTGAAAAGTAGTAAGCAGTTCATTTATTTCAATAGAAATAACATTTCAAAACTCATTTAGACAAGGAATGGTCATCCTTAAACAATTTATAAAGAATTGAAATCATTTATTTGCTAACTCATATATGTTGGAAACAATTGACAAATTAAGCAATGATCGTGTTTTGATGACTAAACATGCTCAATTTGAGTTAGATAAGGCACTAATGACATTTCTCTGAGTGTTTGCAAGGTTTCGTAATATGAAAATGAAGTTTAACAGGTCAAGTGGATTTCTAAGTCGACTCAGGCATCGACTTAGGTCAAGTCGATCCCCAAGTCAACACCAGATGCGACTTCAAATGTGATTTTATGGTCAGCGCTGAAATTGGGGAGCAAGAGCTGCCGAAGTCGCACTCGAAGTCGAGTTTGCATGCGACTTAGGTGAAGTTGCAAATCAAGTCGACTCCAGATGCGACTTCAAATGCGATTTTATGGCCAGCGCTGAAATTGGGGAGAAGGAGCTACCGAAGTCGCACTCGAAGTCGACTTCGCATGCGACTTAGGTGAAGTTGCAAACCAAGCTGACTTCAAATGCGACTTGGATTCTAGAAAACCCGAAGTCGAAGATCTGAGACGACTTCAGCAGAAAATCAACTGAAACTTGAGTCAAGTCGAAGAGGAAGTCGACTCTATATGCGACTTGGGTCGAAGCTGAAGATAAAGTCGATGCTGTCAAGAACTTCGAGTTGAAAAAGGCCGAAGTCGCACCCGAAGTCGACTCCAGCCTGCGACTTCGGCAAAGTCGACTCTGATACTCGACTTGGACGAAGTCACAAGACAAGTCGACTCCATTTTTGACTTGGGTTCGTAACAGTCGGAAATATTCGAACATTGGCGCATTTAATGCGCACCACCTACTTCCAAACGTTCGAATACCCTCCTCATTTATTTAAGGCATTCAAGACAAACGTGGAGGGTAGCTGAAACTTCATTGATTGAGCACAACTCCCATCTCTAAGTGTATTAAGTGATTAAGCCAACATCCCAAAAAAGGACTTTGCACTCAAACCGTCAAGAGCTACTTGCTGAATCGTTTAGTCTTCTCCACAAGTTCTTCTCCGCTCTGAATCTGCCTCTACACAACAGTAACATGTAGAAACTTTCTTTCTTACTTTCCCTATTGTATTGCACTTGATTTAGTAGTGGAAGCTAAGGTCAAGTGAAAGCAAAGTAGTGAGTGATTGGAGTGATACTCATCACCTACTTGTGCTAAGTCTGTATTAAGCCCCCTAGAGCTATGAATCTAGAAGAGAGCAGAGGCTCTATTGTATTTGGTGAAATACATAGTGGAACCCAAGTCACAACGTTGTGATCTTAGAGGAGTGGAGTAGGGAAGGTTGTCCCGAACCACTATAATTTGTGTGTTCTGTTTGCCACTCTTAAATTTATATTTTATTTGCTTCAAGGGGCTAGACCATAACAGGGCTGTATACAAGATTATCTAAAAGAATTTTAAAAACCCAATTCACCCCTCCCCTCTTGGGTTAAGCCATAAACTCGGGACCAACAAGTGGTATTAAAGCAAGTCTTTGAGTTTTATCAAAGAGATCTTTTTATATAATGGCAAACAAATCTACTTCCGCTCCCACATTTGCCGAAGGCTAATCTTTTACTAGGTGACCATTGTTTGATGGGAATAATTTTAGCTACTGGAAGCTACGTATGAAACAACTCATCATGGCCACATATATGGACTCTTAGATTGCGATCAAAGACGGTGTGACTTTACCAATTAATTAAAGCATTTCCAAATGGACCGCTGAGGAAGTAAAAATTGTAAAGAGCAACGCCAAGGCCATGAATTCATTATTTTGTGCTCTTACTGCCTCTGAATATGATAGAGTATCCTCGTGTTTAACCGCCAAAGAAATATGGGATACATTAACATTTATTTATGAAGGAACTTCTTAGGTCCAAGGGACAAGAAGAAACATTTTGATTGGAGAATTGGAAAGTTTTAAAATGTTGGATACTGACAACATTTCTGAAATGTTTGCTAGATCTTCAAAAACTACTAATGCTTTGAAAGGTCTTGGAAAAGCTATCTCAGAGTTTGAACTGGTTATGAAGATTCTAAGAGCCCTACCGGAATCATGGACACCGAAAATCACTGCAATAGAAGAAGCCAAGGACCTAAACACATTGAAGCTAGAAGGCCTCATTAGCTCATTAATGTCACATGAGCTAATTAAGAAAAGAAATGAAGATCACCCGAAAGAAAAGAGAGCAATTGCATTAAAAGTCACTCAAAACGCGGATGAGTCTACCTCCTCATCTCACAACGATGATGAAGACATTGCTCTGCTAACTCGTAGATTTTGAAAGTTTGTAAGGAAAGAAAAGAACTTCAAAGGTTTCAAAGAAAGACCTCGAAAAGAGAAAAAGAAAGAGGCTACAAAATGCTATAGATGTGGTAGTATGGGACATATGCAAGCTCAATGTCCTACACCGGAAGAAAAATCGAAGGATCGTCAAGAAAAGAAGGAATGATATGAAAGCCGAAAATTCCAAAAGCCTAAGAGAAGAGGAATGTATGTGAATGAAGAAACTTCATCACCAAGTAGCTCCTCAAATGATGATCTTGAAGCAGCAAATTGCATAAGAATATGCTGCATGGCGTGGATTGAGGAAGAAGAAACCTTGTTGTGTTTAAATACAACAGAAGTTTTGGAAGAGCAAACCACCTCAACAAAATGTACAAGTAGTGAAGAGGTAACTTCGAAACTTGATTATTCTCAATCTATTTATTCTTCTATACAAGAGTGTCTCAAATGTGTTGAATTAGAAGAATTAAAACAAGCTTATGATTCATTATAAGAAAAATCAAAAAGCTGGGAAACAAGTTGTCATTGAAGAAACAACAATATGATTCCATTATTATTGTAAATGGAAAACTTGTAGAAAGAGCTACAAAACTGAAAGAAGAAAATAAATTGCTATTGAAAGAAGTGAATAAATTGAAAAAGGAGAATGAATCCTTAAATCAATCATTAGCTAAGTTCTCTAATCCAGGAGAGAGTGTGAAAATATTTCTGAACATGACCTCTCAAAATAATAGAAGAGGTCTTAGATACTCCGCATTTGAGCAAGGAGAAAGCAAATCAACCGTGTCAAACCTTGGGAAAAATCAAGCAAAAGTTGCACCTATTTCCAAACCAAAAGGAAAACAAGTTGTTTGGACTAGAAGGCCAACCTTTGAACCACAATATACTTGAAGATCTACTCCTAGATTACCAATGACCTGTAACTTTCGCAACAAGATGGGTCACAAAATTTATCAATGCAACTTTAAGAAACTGTATGACCATGGTGCAAAATTGGTTTGGGTTCCAAGAAACACCAGATTCAGGCTTCCAAGAATAGAACAACAAAGATTCAATCAGTTTACTAACCCAAATGGACCCATAAAATGGGTGCCAAAGAGATAAGCTTTATTTGCTCATTTTTCAGGTATGTTTCAAGGCAAAGGCAAACAACGTTAGGTTCATGGATAGTGGTTGCTCAAGGCATATGACTAAAGAAAGAATCTTATTTCATAAACTCAAGCCTTGCAACGATGAAACTGTTGCTTTTGCAAATGATGAAAAAGGTAAAATCAAAGGTAAATGAAACATTTATAGTATCTCAAATGCATGTATAGAGGATATATTATTTCTTGAAGGACTCGAGCACAATCTGTTGAGTATTAGCTAATTATGTGATAAAGGATACAAGGTTGTGTTTGAATCATCTGTATGCAATGTATTTGATGGAGAACATATCATGTTTAGTGGAAAAAGACATGAAAATATATATTTGGTTTCACTTGACGAGCTAGATGGTCAATCTCTAATGGCCATTGACATCCATGGGTTTTGCATAAGAGGCTTGGGCATATAAACATGTCAAACATTAAAACCTTATGGAAAAAGAGTTTAGTAGAAGGATTGCCAAAATTGAAATGCGACAAAGACAAAATTCGTAAGGCAAGTCAACTGTCAAAACAACCTAAAATGTCTTTCTCCTTCAAAAAAGAGATTTCCATCACTAGGCCACTTGAATTGTTACATATGGATCTATATGGGTCATCCGATATTTTAACCATTGGTGGAAAGAAGTATGTATTTGTAACAGTTGATGATTTTTCAAGATTCACATAGGTAATTCTCTTAGCTAGTAAAGATGAAGCTTTCTCTATATTTGCAACTTTTATAAACTTGGTGCAAAATGAAAAATAAAGTACTATTTTGACCATTAGAAATGATCATGGTGGTGAGTTTGAAAATAAATGATTTATAGAATTATGTAATGAAAAAGAAATTCACCACACATTTTCTGCACTAAGAACTCCACAACAAAATGGAGTAGTTGAAAGGAAAAATAAGACCATACAAGAGATAGCTAGAACTATTCTAAATGAGAGTAAATTGTCCAACATATTTTGGGGCGAAGTTGTAAGTACAGCATGTCATGTCCTGGATCGTGTAACGTTAGAGCTATCTTGAAAAAGACCCCATATGAGCTATGGAAAGATAAAAAACCAAATATTTCATATTTTTAGGCTTTTGGTTGTACATGTTATGTTTTGAACAATGGTAAAACAAACTTGAAAAAACTAGATGCCAAGAGTGATGAGGCAATATTCCTTAGTTACTCATCAAATAGCAAAGCATATAGAGTCTTCAATAAAAAGAACCAAGTTGTAGAGGAGTCAATATATGTTATTTTTGATGAATTTAATACATGCCCCAAAAGAGAAGATGATTTAAGTGATGTAGATGATGTCACAAGTAATCTTAGAAAACTGTATGTGGAAAAGCAAGAAGAATCCATGGATAAAAAGGTAAGTGAAGGTAATGTTTTCTACAAACCACAAACTGACTTGAAATTCAAAAATGACCATTCAATTGAGCAAGTTATTGGAAATATATATAAAGGAGTAAAGACAAGAGCATCAAGACATAACATATGTGAATTATTTGATTTTGTGTCCAAATTTGAACCAAACTCCATTGACCAAACTCTTGATGATGAAAACTGGATCATGGCAATGCAAGAGGAGCTAAATCAATTTCAAAGAAACCAAGTTTGGCATCTTGTTCCAAGACCAAAAGACTGTACTGTCATTGGCACCAAATGGGTCTTTAGGAACAAATTAGATGAAAGTGGACTTGTGGTGAGAAACAAAGCTAGGCTTGTGGCAAAATGATACTCACAAGAAGAAGGAATAGATTTTGAGGAATCCTATGCTCCGGTTGTTAGATTATAGGCTATTCGCATTTTGCTAGCCTTTGCATCTCACATGAACTTTAAGTTGTTTCAAATGGATGTAAAAAGTGCATTTTTGAATGAGTATTTAAATGAAGAGGTGTATGTCGAACAACCACCTGGATTTGAGGAGGAAGATCAATCTAAATTTGTATACAAATTAACCAAAGAACTATATGGATTAAAACAAGCTCCAAGGCTTGGTATGAAAGATTAAGTAAATTCTGATTGATCATGATTTTCAAAAAGGAAAGGTAGACATCACTTTGTTTATCAAGTATAAAGAAAAAGATATTTTGATTATTCAAATTTATGTAGATGATATTATTTTTGGTGCCACTGGTGAGATCTTTTGTCAAGAATTTTCTGAACTTATGCAAAAGGAATTTGAGATGAGTATGATCGGGGAGCTGAATTTCTTCCTTGGACTACAAATTAAGCAACTAAGTGAAGGGATCTTCATAAACCATTCCAAGTACCTCAAAGAAATGTTAAAGAAGTTCATTATGGAAAATAGCAAAGGGGCAAGCACGCCTATGAGCTCAACCATTAAAATTAACAAAGATGAGAAAGGTAAATTTGTTGATTTTAAGTTATATATGAGCATGATAGGTTCTTTATTATATTAAACTGCCTCTAAACCCAATATACCGTTCAGTATTTGTATGTGTTCTAGATTTCAATCATGTCTAAAAGAATCACATTTGGTAGCTGTAAAAAGAATTTTCAGATATTTAGTAGATACTACCAACATAGGACTTTGGTATACAAAGGGTTCTAATTTTGATCTCATCAGCTACTCAGATGCAGATTTTGCCGGTCACAAGGTAGATAGAAAAAGCACTAGTGGAACATGTCAGTTTCATGGGAACAAGTTGGTTTCATGGTTTTCAAGAAAATAAACTAGTGTTCCTCTATCCACCGCGGAAGCCGAATACATTGCCGCAGGGAGCTGTTGTGCCCAATTGCTTTGGATGAAACAACAACTTCGGGATTATAGCATGGAATTCAAAGATATACCTATTAGATGTGATAATACAAGTGCAATATGTTTGATTAAAAATTCGGTACTGCATTCTAGGACCAAGCATATAGACTTAAGATATCATTTTACCAGAGAACAGGTTGGAAATCATGATATATGTCTTGAGTATATTGGAACTGAAAATCAACTTGCAGATATTTTTACAAAGCCTTTGGCAAAAGAATCATTTTTTAAAATAAGAAATGAAATGGGTATGATAGACATAAGTCAAGATGGGTAGAAATTTTTGAGTTTGGCTTGGGACTTCGCCGAAGCCAAGTCGACTTCAGCTTACCCAAGTAGACTTCACCGAAGTCGACTTCGGGTTAGCGAAGTTGACTTCGACTAGGGTTCGAAGTCGACCTCGCCGTGCGCACCATTTCCTCTTCCTTCTCCTTCTTCTTCTTCTCATCTTTCTTCCTTTCTTCCTCCCATTTCTCTTTCTCCCGCGACAGGTTTCTTCCCTCTCTCCTTGTTCTCTCTCTGCTACTTTCCCATTCTCTCCATTTCTCTCATAGCTTTCTCTCTCTCACTTGAGTTTCACCCTCTCTGTCTCACTGTTTCTCTTTCTTTCGCAACTGCTCTCTCTCTATCCTACCTAATGGCACCCAAATCGGCTACCAAACTTTCTAAATTAGTCGTTTCCAAGACTTCTCTAAGGCCGGTACCCAGACAATTCGGATCCCAAACTGAGGAGGAAATTCCTAGGAGGCAAAGAACACCATCCAAACGAGCAAGGGAGGAGCCTTCCACATCTACGGGACGAAGGGTCTGCTCCAAGAGATGAGGAATTGCAGACCTCCGACAGTTCCGACACTGCGGCTAGGAGAAAGGGTACCCCGACGCCTAAAGGCCAAGTTCTAAAGATGCCCACTACCTAGTTCAGAATAGAACTCAACATAGCCGGTTCTATAGACATTTTTATGAGCGTAAGATTTTTGTGCCAAAGATTATTGATTTCAAGTTCTTACGCGATTATGAGTTTGGGATCAAGGAATTACTTTTATCGGGTTAGACTAGCCTTCTAAAGGAGGATGAGAAAATATACCCAGATTTGACTAGGTGGTTCTACTACTTATGGGATCAGGAGAATTATTGCACCTATGTCAAAGGGGTTGAGTTGAATCTTGGAACTACTGGGGTACCAGCAGTGACAATGTATTTTCAAGTTAGTCGAATTTTACATGTCCAGCATGAGGATGAGCCACTGCCTGCCAATCTATCTATGAGTCAAATGTATAATCAACTCACCCGAAGCAACAAGTACCATCCGGGAATCAAATTTCTACATTATATGGACTTGTCTCCAGAGCTGCGTGTTCTCCGGCTTCTCATTGCACATTGTATTTACCCAAAGGGAGGAGGACGCAATCAACTGAATCCCTAAGAAGCTGAGATCTTGTGGAAAGTAGCCAATAGGGTGAGAGTCAGTCTTCCTAGGCTATTCATTGAGGCCTTAGAGTTGAAAAAGGACAACCCTCGAGGAGTCTTGCCATATGGGACTTGGATCACAAAGATCCTCGAGTTTTATCATGTAGATATTAAGGGGGAGCCCTATGAAGTCCTAAAGCCAACCAATGCCATCAACAGAGCATTACTGACTCAGATGAAGATAGATATGGAAGCCTTTAGGGCACAAAGGCTCCACTAGATGATGGGAGGCGATATCCCTGAGCCTCAGGATGCCCCAGCACCTCCACCTGAGGTGGCTCGATCTGAGGGGGAGCAACCGGCTCTAGCACCACAGGCCCCTGCCTCACCTACTTCACATGCCTCCTATTCACCCCATGGACCACGAGCACCTGATCCATCTGATAGAGCACAAGCTCACGACTCTTTCACTCAGGCCATTCTCGAGAGGTTGGATCATATGGAGGATCAAATTTGTCAGGAGTTGGGCAATATCACTACGGCCCTAATGGAAATGCACTCCAGGCAACACAGGCTAGAACGGGAAGTGAGGAAAGTTAGATATCATCTTGCCTCAGGAGGTCATAGAGATCGTGTTCCTAACATCGACCCTTTCTGGGAAGAATTAGTGCAATCCACGGTTCAACGGCCGTCCACACTTGCCTATTCCTCTGCCCATATTCGTCCTACTCCATCCATTTTTCAATCACCCTATCCTAAATTTGCTTTTTAGTTTCACAAATCTCGGTTTTCCTACTTCCATCTTTGACTAATTGACAAAAAGGGGGAGAACGGGTTGAGTTTGCGAAGTCTATGTGACTTTTTGTATGGGTTGGGTAACATGTTTTAGGATTTCAAGTTTTTGAATTCATATACAACTGGAAATGAATTTCATTTTTTTATAAATGACTTGGTATTATGAAGTTACTTTATGAAATGCTGCTATGAAATGACTAAGTTGTGATTCCAAGTGGCATGTATTCAGTAAAACTGAAAATGGTTCATATCAATTGAATTTGTATAAAATAGTGATGTGATTGAATCTATATGAATCATGATATGTTCAAAATGTGTTTTGAAATGTTCAAACTCAAATTGTTTTGTCAATCATCAAAAAGGGGGAGATCGTTGGAAACAATTGACAAATTAAGCAATGATCGTGTTTTGATGATTAAACAAGCTCAATTTCAATTAAATAAGGCACTAATGACATTTCTCTCAGTGTTTGCAAGGTTTCATAATATGAAAATGAAGTTTAACAGGTCAAGTTGATTTCCAAGTCGACTCAGGCATCGACTTAGGTCAAGTCGATCCCCAAGTCGACTCCAGATACGATTTCAAATGCGATTTTATGGCCAGCGCTGAAATTGGGGAGTAAGAGCTGCTGAAGTCACACTCGAAGTCGACTTCGAACGCGACTTAGGTGAAGTCGCAAACCAAGTGGACTTCAAATGAGACTTGGTTTCTAGAAAACCCGAAGTTGAAGATCTGAGGCGACTTCAGCAGAAACTCAACTGAAACTTAAGTCGAGTCGAAGAAAAAGTTGACTCCACATGTGACTTGGGTCGAAGCTGAAGATAAAGTCGATGTTATCTAGAACTTCGAGCTGACAAAGGCCGAAGTCGAACTCGAAGTCGACTCTAGCCTGCGCTTCAGCGAAGTTCCAACCGAAGTCGACTCCGATACTCGACTTGGACGAAGTCGCAAGACTAGTCGACTCCACTTTCGACTTGGGTTCGTAACGGTCAAAAATATTTGAACGTTGGCGCATTTAATTCGCACCACCTACTTCCAAACGTTCGAATACCCTCCACATTTATTTAAGGCATTCAAGACATACATGGAGGGTAGCTGAAACTTCATTGATCGAGCACAACTCCCATCTCTAAGTGCATTAAGTGATTAAGCCAACATCCCGAAAAAGGACTTTGCACTCAAACCGTCATGAGCTACTTGCTGAATCGTTTAGTCTTCTCCACAAGTTCTTCTCTGCGCTGAATCTGCCTCTACACAACAGTAACGTGTAGAAACTTTCTTTCTTACTGTCCCTATTGTATTGCACTTGATTAGTAATGGAGGCTAAGGTCAAGTGAAAGTAAAGTAGTGTGTGATTGGAGTGATACTCATCACCTACTATTGCTAAGTCTGTATTAAGCCCCCTAGAGCTGTGAATCTAGAAGAGAGCAGAGGCTCTATTGTATTTGGTGAAATACATAGTGGAACCCAAGTCACAACGGTGTGATCTTGGAGGAGTGGAGTAGGGAAGGTTGTCCCGAACTACTATAATTTGCGTGTTCTATTTGCTGCTCTTAAATTTCTGTTTTATTTGCTTCAAGGGGCTAAACCATAACAGGGGCTGTATAAAAGATTATCTAAAAGAATTTTAAAAACCCAATTCACCCCTCCCCTCTTGGGTTAAGCCATAAACTCGGGACCAACAAGTGGTACTAAAGCAAGTCTTTGAGTTTTATCAAAGAGATCTTTTTATATAATTGCAAACCAATCTAATTCCGCTCCCACATTTGCCGAAGGCCAATCTTTTACAAGGCCACAATTGTTTGATGGGAATAATTTTGGCTATTAGAAGCTACGTATGAAACAACTCATCATGGCCACATATATGGACTCTTGGATTGCGATCCAAGACGGTGTCACTTTGCCAATTATTGAAAGAGCTTCCAAATGGACCGCTGAGGAAGTAAAAATTGTAAAGGGCAACGCCAAGGCCATGAATTCATTATTTTGTGCTCTTACTGCCTCTGAATATAATAGAGTATCCTCGTGTTTAACCGCCAAAGAAATATGGGATACATTAACAGTTATCTGTGAAGGAACTTCTCAGGTCCAAGGGACAAGAAGAAACATTTTGATTGGAGAATTGGAAAGTTTTAAAATGTTGGATACTGACAACATTTCTGAAATGTTTTCTAGATTTTCAAAAATTACTAATGCTTTGAAAGGTCTTGAAAAAGTTATCTCAGAATCTGAATAGGTTATGAAGATTCTAAGAGCCCTACCGGAATCATGGACTCCGAAAATCACTGCAACAGAAGAAGCCAAGGACCTAAACACATTGAAGCTAGAAGGCCTCATTAGCTCATTAATGTCACATGAGCTAATTAAGAAAAGAAATGAAGATCACCCGAAAGGAAAGAGAGCAATTGCATTAAAAGTCACTCAAAACGCGGATGAGTCTACCTCCTCATCTCACAACAATGATGAAGACATTGCTCTGCTAACTCGTAGATTTCGAAAGTTTGTAAGGAAAGAAAAGAACTTCAAAGGTTTCAAAGAAAGACCTCGAAAAGAGAAAAAAAAAAGAGGCTACAAAATGCTATAGATGTGGCGGTATGGGACATATGCAAGTTCAATGTCCTACACCGGAAGAAAAATCGAAGGATCGTCAAGAAAAGAAGGAATGATATGAAAGCCGAAAATTCCAAAAGCCTAAGAGAAGAGGAATGTATGTGAATGAAGAAACTTCATCACCAAGTAGCTCCTCAAATGATGATCTTGAAGCAGCAAATTGCATAAGAATATGCTGCATGGCGCGGATTGAGGAAGAAGAAACCTTGTTGTGTTTAAATACAACAGAAGTTTTGGAAGAGCAAACCACCTCAACAAAATGTACAAGTAGTGAAGAGGTAACTTCGAAACTTGATTATTCTCAATCTATTTATTCTTCTATACAAGAGTGTCTCAAATGTGTTGAATTAGAAGAATTAAAACAAGCTTATGATTCATTATAAGAAAAATCAAAAAACTGGGAAACAAGTTGTCATTGAAGAAACAACAATATGATTCCATTATTATTGTAAATGGAAAACTTGTAGAAAGAGCTACAAAACTGAAAGAAGAAAATAAATTTCTATTGAAAGAAGTGAATAAATTGAAAAAGGAGAATGAATCCTTAAATGAATCATTAGCTAAGTTCTCTAATCCAGGAGAGAGTGTGAAAATATTTCTGAACATGACCTCTCAAAATAATAGAAGAGGTCTTAGATACTCCGCATTTGAGCAAGGAGAAAGCAAATCAACCGTGTCAAACCTTGGGAAAAATCAAGCAAAAGTTGCACCTATTTCCAAACCAAAAGGAAAACAAGTTGTTTGGACTAGAAGGCCAACCTTTGAACCACAATATACTTGAAGATCTACTCCTAGATTACCAATGACCTGTAACTTTCGCAACAAGATGGGTCACAAAATTTATCAATGCAACTTTAAGAAACTGTATGACTATGGTGCAAAATTGGTTTGGGTTCCAAGAAATACCAGATTTGGGCTTTCAAGAATTGAACAACAAAGATTGAACCAGTTTACTAACCCAAATGGACCCATAAAATGGGTACCAAAGAGATAAGCTTTATTTGCTCATTTTTTAGGTATGTTTCAAGGCAAATGCAAACAACATTTGGTTCATGGATAGTGGTTGCTTAAGGCATATGACTGGAGAAAGAAGATTGTTTCATAAATTCAAGCCTTGCAACGATGGAACTGTGCTTTTAGAAATGACGAAAAAGGTAAAATCAAAGGTAAATGAAACAATTATAGTATTTCAAATGCATGTATAGAGGATGCATTATTTGTTGAAGGACTCAAGCACAATCTGTTGAGTATTAGCCAATTATGTGACAAAGGGTACAAGATTGTGTTTGAATCATCTATATGCAATGTATTTGATAGAGAACATATCATGTTTAGTGGAAAAAGATAAGGAAATATATATTTAGTTTCACTTGACGAGCTAGATGGTCAATGTCTAATGGCCATTGACAATGATCCATGGATTTGGCATAAGAGGCTTGGGCGTAGAAACATGTCAAACATTAAGACCTTATGGAAAAAGATTTTAGTAGAAGGATTGCCAAATTGAAATATGACAAAGATAAAATTTTTAAGGCATGTCAACTGTCAAAAAACCTAAAATGCCTTTCTCCTCCAAAAAGGAGATTTCCACCAGTAGGCCACTTGAATTGCTACATATGGATCTATATGGGTCATCTGATATTTTAACCATTGGTGGAAAGAAGTATGTATTTGTAATAGTCGATGATTTTTTAAGATTCACATGGGTAATTTTCTTAGCTAGTAAAGATGAAACTTTATCTATGTTTGCAACTTTTGTAAACTTGGTGCAAAATGAAAAATAAAGTACTATTATGACCATTAGAAGTGATCATGGTGGTGAGTTTGAAAATAAATGATTCATAGAATTATGTAATAAAAAAGAAATTCACCACACATTTTCTGGACCAAGAACTCCATAACAAAATGGAGTAGTTGAAAGAAAAAATAAGACTATACAAGAGATGGCTAGAACTATGCTAACTGAGAGTAAATTATCCAACAGATTTTGGGGCGAAGCTGTAAGTACAGCATGTCATGTCCTGAATCGTGTAACCATTAGAGCTATCTTGAAAAAGATCCCATATGAGCTATGGAAAGATAGAAAACCAAATATTTCATATTTTTAGGCTTTTGGTTATACCTGTTATGTTTTGAACAATGGTAAAACCAACTTGGGAAAATAGGATGCTAAGAGTGATGAGACAATATTCCTTAGTTACTCATCAAATAGCAAAGCATATAGAGTCTTCAATAAAAAGAACTAAGTTGTAGAGGAGTCAATATATGTTGTTTTTGATGAATTTAATCCATGTCCCAAAAGAGAAGATGATTTAAGTGATGCAGATGATGTCACAAGTAATCTTGGAAAACTGGATCATGGCAGTGCAAGAGGAGCTAAATCAATTTGAAAGAAATCAAGTTTGGCATCTTGTTCCAAGACCAAAAGACTATACTGTCATTGGCACCAATTGGGTTTTTAAGAACAAATTAGATGAAAGTGGACTTGTGGCGAGAAACAAAGCTAGGCTTGTGGCAAAAGGATACTCATAAGAAGAAGGAATAGATTTTGAGGAATCCTAAGCTCCGGTTGCTAGGTTAGAGGCTATTCGCATTTTGCTAGCCTTTGCATCTTACATGAACTTTAAGTTGTTTCAAATGGATGTAAAAAGTGCATTTTTGAATGGGTATTTAAATGAAGAGGTGTATGTTGAACAACCACTTGGATTTGAGGAGAAAGATCAATCTAAATTTGCATACAAATTAACCAAAGCACTATATGGATTAAAACAAGCTCCAAAGGCTTGATATGAAAGATTAAACAAATTTCTGATTGCTCATGATTTCCAAAAAGGAAAGGTAGACACCACTTTGTTTATCAAGTATAAAGAAAAAGATATTTTGATTATTCAAATTTATGTAGATGATATTATTTTTGGTGCCACTGATGAGATCCTTTGTCAAGAATTTTTTGAGCTTATGCAGAAGGAATTTGATATGAGTATGATCGGGGAGCTAAATTTCTTCCTTCGACTACAAATTAAGCAACTAAGTAAAGGGATCCTCATAAACCAGTCCAAGTACCTCAAAGAAATGTTAAAGAAGTTCAGTATGGAGAATAGCAAAGGGGCAAGCACACGTATGAGCTCAACCATTAAAATTGACAAAGATGAGGAAAGTAAATCTGTTGATTTTAAGTTATATATGAGCATGATAGGTTCTTTATTATATTAAACTGCCTCTAAACCCAATATACTGTTCAGTATTTGTATGTGTTCTAGATTTCAATCATGTCTAAAAGAATCACATTTGGTAGCTGTAAAAAGAATTTTCAGATATTTAGTAGATACTACCAATATAGGACTTTTTTATACAAAGGGTTCTAATTTTAATCTAATCAGCTACTCATATGCAGATTTTTCCGGTCATAAGGTAGATAGAAAAAGCACTATTGGAACATGTCAGTTTCATGGGAACAAGTTGGTTTCATGGTTTTTAAGAAAATAAACTAGTGTTGCTCTATCCACCGCAGAAGCCAAATACATTGCCGCAGGGAGCTGTTGTGCCCAATTGCTTTGGATGAAACAACAACTTAGGGATTATAGCATGGAATTCAAAGATATATCTATTAGATGTGATAATACAAGTGCAATATGTTTGACCAAAAATTCGGTACTGCATTCTAGGACCAAGCATATAGACTTAAGATATCATTTTACCAGAGAGCATGTTGAAAATCATGATATATGTCTTGAGTATATTAGAACCGAAAATCAACTTGCAGATATTTTTACAATGCCTTTGGCAAAAAAATCATTTTTCAAAACAAGAAATGAAATGGGTATGATAAACATAAGTCAAGACGGGTAGAAATTTTTGAGTTTGACTTGGGACTTCGCTGAAGCCAAGTCGACTTCAGCTTACCCAAG
Source organism: Annona cherimola (assembly GCA_030490835.1). NCBI lineage: Eukaryota > Viridiplantae > Streptophyta > Magnoliopsida > Magnoliales > Annonaceae > Annona > Annona cherimola. The sequence goes on from CM059972.1 coordinate 37,527,881, forward strand.
TCAACTTCGGGTTAGCCAAGTTGACTTCGACTAGGGTTTGAAGTCGACCTCGTTGTGCACGCAGTTTCCTCTTCCTTCTCCTTCTTCTTCTTCTCTTCTTTCTTCCTTTCTTCCTCCCATTTCTCTTTTTCCCGCTACAGGTTTCTTCCCTCTCTCCTTGTTCTCTCTCTACTACTTTCCCATTCCCTCCATTTCTCTCACAGCTTTCTCTCTCTCGCTTGAGTTTCACCCTCTTTGTCTCACTGTTTCTCTTTCTCTCGCAACTGCTCTCTCTCTATCCTACCAAATGGCACCCAAATCGGCTACCAAACTTCCTAAATTAGCCATTTTCAAGACTTCTCTAAGGTCGGTACCTAGATAATCTGGATCCCAAAATCAGGAGGAAATTCCTAGGAGGCAAAGAACACCATACAAATAAGCAAGGGAGGAGCCTTCCACATCTACGGGACGAAGGGTCTAATTCCAGGCTGGGACTTCAACTACATCTGCTCCAAGAGATGAGGAATTGCAGACCTCCGACAGTTCCGAAACTGCGGCTAGGAGAAAGGGTACCCCGATGCCTAAAGGCCAAGTTCTAAAGATGCCCACTACCTACTTCAAAACAAAACATCAACATAGCCGGTTCTACTGACATTTTTATGAGCGTAAGATTTTTGTGCCAAAGATTATTGATTTCAAGTTCTTACGCAATTATGAGTTTGGCATCGAGGAATTACTTGATTATCAGGGTTGGACTTGCCTTCTAAAGGAGGACGAGAAAATATACCCAGATTTGACTAGGTTGTTCTACTACTTATGGGATCAGGATAATTATTGCACCTATGTCAAAGGGGTTGAGTTGAATCTTGGAACTAATGGGGTATCTAGCAGAGACAATGCTATTTTTCAAGTTAAATGAATTTTACATGTCCAGCATGAGGATGAGCCACTGCCTGCCAATCTATCTATGAGTCAAATGTATAATCAACTCACCCGAAGCAACAAGTACCATCCAGGAATCAAATTTCTACATTATATGGACTTGTCTCCACAGTTGCGTGTTCTCCGGCTTCTCATTGCACATTGTATTTACCCAAAGGGAGGAGGACGCAATCAACTAAATCCCTAAGAAGCTGAGATCTTGTGGAAAGTAGCCAATAGGGTGAGAGTCTGTCTTCCTAGGCTATTCATTGAGGCCTTAGAGTTGAAAAAGGACAATCCTCGAGGAGTCTTGCCATATGGGACTTGGATCACAAAGATCCTCGAGTTTTATCACGTAGATTTTGAGGGGGAGCCCTATGAAGTCCTAAAGCCAACCAATGCACTCAACAGAGCATTACTGACTCAGATGAAGATAGATGTGGAAGCCTTTAGAGCACAAAGGCTCCACGAGATGATGGGAGACGATATCCCTGAGCCTCAGGATGCCCCAGCACCTCCACCTGAGGTGGCTCGATCTGAGGGGGAGAAATCGGCTCCAGCACCACAGGGCCCCTGCCTCGCTAGCTTCACATGCCTCCTATTCACCCCATGGATCACGAGCACCTTATCCATCTGATAGACCACAAGCTCACGACTCTTTCACTCAGGCCATTCTCGAGAGGTTGGATCATATGGAGGATCGAATTGGTCAGGAGTTGGGCAATATCATTATGGCCCTGATGGAAATGCACTCTAGGCAACGGATGATAGAACGGGAAGTGAGGAAAGTTAGATATCATCTTGCCTCAGGAGGCCATAGAGATTGTGTTCCTGACATCGACCCTTTCTAGGAAGAATTAGTGCAGTCCACGGTTCAATGGCCGTCCGCACTTGCCTATTCCTCTGCCCATATTTGTCCTACTCCATCCACTTTTCAATCACCCTATCTTATATCTGCTTTTCAGTTTCACAAATCTCGGTTTCCCTACTTCCATCTTTAACCGATTGACAAAAAGGGGGAGAACGGATTCAGTTTGCGAAGTCTGTGTGACTTTTTGTATGGGTTGGGTAACATGTTTTAGGATTTTAAGTTTTTGAATTCATATACAAGTGGAAATGAATTTTATTTTTATTGTGAATGACTTGGTATTATGAAGTTACTTTATGAAATGCTACTATGAAATGACTAAGTTATGATTCCATGTGGCACGTATTCATTAAAACTGAAAATGGTTCATATCAATTGAATTTGTAAAAAATAGTGATGTGATTGAATCTATATGATTCATGATATGTTCAAAATGTGTTTTGAAAAGTTCAAACTCAAATTGTTTTGTCAATCATCAAAAATGGGGAGATTGTTGGATACAATTGACAAATTAACCAACGATTATATTTTGATGATTAAACAAGATCAATTTCAGTTAAATAAGGCACTAATGACATTTCTCTAAGTGTTTGCAAGGTTTCATAATATGAGAATGAAGTTTAACAGGTCAAGCCGATTTTCAAGTCGACTCAGGCATCGACTTAGGTCAAGTCGATCCCCAAGTCGACTCTAGATGCGACTTCAAATGCGATTTTATGGCCAGCGCTTAAATTGGGGAGCAAGAGTTGCCGAAGTCACACTCGAAGTCGACTTCGCACGCGACTTAGGTGAAGTCGCAAACCAAGTTGACTTCAAATGCGACTTGGTTTCTAGAAAACCCGAAGTTGAAGATATGAGATGACTTCAGCAGAAACTCAACTAAAACTTGAGTCAAGTCGAAGACGAAGTCGACTCCACATGTGACTTAGGTCGAAGCTGAAGATAAAGTCGATGTTGTCCAGAACTTCGAGCTGACAAAGGTCGAAGTCACACCCGAAGTCGACTCTAGCCAACCGAAGTCGACTCCAATACTCGACTTGGACGAAGTCCCAAGACAAGTCGAGTCCACTTTCGACTTGGGTTCGTAACGGTAGGAAATATTTAAACGTTGGCGCATTTAATGTGCGCCACCTACTTCCAAACGTTCGAATACCCTCCGTATTTATTTAAGGCATTCAAGAAAGATGTGGAGGGTAGCTGAAACTTCATTGATTGAGCACAACTCCCATCTCTAAGTGCATTAAGTGATTAAGCCAACATCCCGAAAAAGGACTTTGCACTCAAACCGTCATGAGCTACTTGCTGAATCGTTTAGTCTTCTCCACAACAGTAACGTGTAGAAACTTTCTTTCTTACTGTCCCTATTGTATTGCACTTGATTAGTAATGGAGGCTAAGGTCAAGTGAAAGTAAAGTAGTGTGTGATTGGAGTGATACTCATCACCTACTATTGCTAAGTCTGTATTAAGCCCCCTAGAGCTGTGAATCTAGAAGAGAGCAGAGGCTCTATTGTATTTGGTGAAATACATAGTGGAACCCAAGTCACAACGGTGTGATCTTGGAGGAGTGGAGTAGGGAAGGTTGTCCCGAACTACTATAATTTGTGTGTTCTGTTTGCTGCTCTTAAATTTCAGTTTTATTTGCTTCAAGGGGCTAGACCATAATAGGGGTTGTATCCAAGATTATCTAAAAGAATTTTAAAAACCCAATTCACCCCTCATCTCTTGGGTTAAGCCATAAACTCGGGACCAACAAGTGGTATTAGAGCAGGTCTTTGAGTTTTATCAAAGAGAACTTTTTATATAATAGCAAACCAATCTACTTCCGTTCCGCATTTGCCGAAGGTCAATCTTTTACTAGCCCACCAATGTTTGATTGGAATAATTTTGGCTATTGGAAGCTACGTATGAAATAACTAATCATGGCCACATATATGGACTCTTGGATTGCGATTCAAGATAGTGTGACTTTGTCAATTATTGAAAGAGCTTCCAAATGGACCGCTGAGGAAGTAAAAATTGTAAAGAGCAACGCCAAGGCCCTGAATTCATTATTTTGTGCTCTTACTGCCTCTGAATATGATAGAGTATCCTCGTGTTTAACCGCCAAAGAAATATGGGATACATTAACATCTATCCATGAAGGAACTTCTCAGGTCCAAGGGACAAGAAGAAATATTTTTATTAGAGAATTGGAAAGTTTTAAAATGTTGGATACTGAGATCATTTTTGAAATGTTTGCTAGATTTTCAAAAATTACTAATGCTTTGAAAGGTCTTGAAAAAGCTATCTCAGAGTCTGAACAGGTTATGAAGATTCTAAGAGCCTTACCGGAATCATGGACTCCGAAAATCACTGCAATAGAAGAAGCCAAGGACCTAAACACATTGAAGCTAGAAGACCTCATTAGTTCATTAATGTCACATGAGCTAATTAAGAAAAGAAATGAAGATCACCCGAAAGGGACGAGAGCAATTGCATTAAAAGTCACTCAAAACTCAAATGAGTCTACCTCCTCATCTCACAACGATGATGAAGACATTGCTTTGCTAACTCGTAGATTTCGAAAGTCTGTAAGGAAAGAAAAGAACTTCAAAGGTTTCAAAGAAAGACCTCGAAAAAAGAAAAAAAAAGGCTACAAAATGCTATAGATTTGGCGGTATGGGACATATGCAAGCTCAATGTCCTACACCGAAAGAAAAATCGAATGATCGTCAAGAAAAGAAGGAAAGATATGAAAGCCGAAAATTCCAAAAGCCTAAGGGAAGAGAAATGTACGTGAATGAAGAAACTTCATCAACAAGTAGCTCCTCAAATGATGATCTTGAAGGAGCGAATTACTCAAGAATATGCTGCATGGTGCGGATTGAGCAAGAAGAAACCTTGTTGTATTTAAATACAACAAAAGTTTTGGTAGAGCAAACCACCTCAACAAAATGTACAAGTAGTGAAGAGGTAACTTCGAAACTTGATTATTCTCAATCTATTTATTCTTCTATACAAGAGTGTCTCAAATGTGCTGAATTAGAAGAATTACAACAAGCGTATGATTCAATATAAGAAGAAATCAAAAAGTTAGGAAACAAGTTATCATTGAAGAAACAACAATGTGATTCCATTATTATTGTAAATGAAAAACTATCAGAAAGAGCAACAAAACTGAAAGAAGAAAATGAATTGCTATTGAAAGAAGTGGAGAAATTGAAAAAGGAGAATGAATCCTTAAATGAATCATTAGCTAAGTTCTCTAATCCAGGAGAGAGTGTGAAAATGTTTCTGAACATGACCTCTCAAAATAATAGAAGAGGTCTTGGATACTCCACATTTGAGCAAGGAGAAAGCAAATCAAACGTGCCAAACTTTGGGAAAAATCAAGCTAAAGCTGCACCTATTTCCAAACCAAAAGGAAAACAAGTTGTTTGGACTAGAAGGCCAACCTTTGAACCATAACATACTTGGAGATCTACTCCTAGATTACCAATGGCCTGTAACTTTCGCAATAAGATGGGTCACAAAATTTATCAATGCACCTTTAAGAAACTGTATGACTAGGGTGCAAAATTGGTTTGGGTTCCAAGAAACACCAGATTTGGGCTTTCAAGAATTGAACAACAAAGATTGAACCAGTTTACTAACCCAAATGGACCCATAAAATGGGTACCAAAGAGATAAGCTTTATTTGCTCATTTTTTAGGTATGTTTCAAGGCAAAGGCAAATAATGTTTGGTTCATGGATAGTGGTTGCTCAAGGCATATGACTAGAGAAAGAAGCTTGTTTCATAAACTCAAGCCTTGCAACGATGGAACTGTTGCTTTTGGAAATGACGAGAAAGGTAAAATCAAAGGTAAATGAAATATTTATAGTATTTCAAATGCATGTATAGAGGATGTATTATTTGTTGAAGGACTCAAGCACAATCTATTGAGTATTAGCCAATTATGTGACAAAGGGTACAAGGTTGTGTTTGAATCATCTATATGCAATGTATTTGATGGAGAACATATCATGTTTAGTGGAAAAAGATAAGGAAATATATATTTGGTTTCACTTGATGAGCTAGATGGTCAATGTCTAATGGCCATTGACAATGATCCATGGGTTTGGCATAAGAGGCTTGGGCATATAAACATGTCAAACATTAAGACCTTATGGAAAAAGAGTTTAGTAGAAGGATTGCCAAAATTGAAATATGACAAAGACAAAATTTTTAAGGCATGTCAACTATCAAAACAACCTAAAATGCCTTTCTCCTCCAAAAAGGAGATTTCCACCAGTAGGCCACTTGAATTGCTACATATGGATCTATATGGGTCATCTGATATTTTAACCATTGGTGGAAAGAAGTATGTATTTGTAATAGTCGATGATTTTTCAAGATTCACATGGGTAATTCTCTTAGCTAGTAAAGATGAAACTTTATTTATGTTTGCAACTTTTGTAAACTTGGTGCAAAATGAAAAATAAAGTACTATTATGACCATTAGAAGTGATCATGGTGGTGAGTTTGAAAATAAACGATTCATAGAATTATGTAATAAAAAAGGAATTCACCATACATTTTCTGCACCAAGAACTCCATAACAAAATGGAGTAGTTGAAAGAAAAAAAAAGACCGTACAAGAGATGACTAGAACTATGCTAAATTAGAGTAAATTGTCCAAGAGATTTTGAGGCGAAGCTGTAAGTATAACATGTCATGTCCTGAATCATGTAACCATTAGAGTTATCTTGAAAAAGATCCCATATGAGTTATGGAAAGGTAGAAAACCAAATATTTCATATTTTCATGTTTTTGGTTGTACATGTTATGTTTTGAACAATGGTAAAATCAACTTGGGAAAATAGGATGCCAAGAGTGGTGAGGCAATATTCATTAGTTACTCATCAAATAGCAAAGCATATAGAGTCTTCAATAAAAAAGAACTAAGTTTTAAAGGAGTCAATACATATTGTTTTTGATGAATTTAATCCATGCCCCAAAAGAGAACATGATTTAAGTGATGCAAATGATGTCACAAGTAATCTGAAGAAACTGTATGTGGAAAAGAAAGAAGAATCCATGGATAAAAAGGTAAGCGATGGTAATGTTTTCTACAAACCACCAACTGACTTGAAATTCAAAAATGACCATCCAATTGAGCAAGTTATTGGAAATATATATGAAGGAGTAAAGACAAGAGCATCAAGACATAACATATGTGACTTATTTGCTTTTGTGTCCAAAATTGAACCAAACTCCATTGACCAAGTTCTTGATGATGAAAACTGGATCATGGCAATGCAAGAGGAGCTAAATCAATTTGAAAGAAATCAAGTTTGGCATCTTGTTCCAAGACCAAAAGACTGTACTGTCATTGGCACCAATTGGGTCTTTTGGAACAAACTAGATGAAAGTAGACTTGTGGTGAGAAACAAAGCTAGGCTTGTGGCAAAAGGATACTCACAAGAAGAAGGAATAGATTTTGAGGAATCCTATGCTCCAGTTGCTAGATTAGAGGCTATTCGCATTTTGCTAGCCTTTGCATCTCACATGAACTTTAACTTGTTTCAAATGGATGTAAAAATTGCATTTTTGAATGGGTATCTAAATGAAGAGGTGCATGTTGAACAACCACCTGGATTTGAGGAGAAAGATCAATCTAAATTTGTATAAAAATTAACCAAAGCACTATATGGATTAAAACAAGCTCCAAGGGCTTGGTATGAAAGATTAAGCAAATTTTTTATTGATCATGATTTCCAAAAAGGAAAGGTAGACACCACTTTGTTTATCAAGTATAAAGAAAAAAATATTTTGATTATTCAAATTTATGTAGATGATATTATTTTTTGTGCCACTGCTGAGATCCTTTGTCAAGAATTTTTTGAACTTATGCAGAAGGAATTTGAGATGAGTATGATCGGGGAGCTGAATTTCTTCCTTGGCTACAAATTAAGCAACTAAGTGACGGGATCTTCATGAACCAGTCCAAGCACGTCAAAGAAATGTTAAAGAAGTTCAGTATGGAGAATAGCAAAGGGGCAAGCACGCCTATGAGCTCAACTATTAAAATTGACAAAGATGAGAAAGGTAAATCTGTTGATTTTAAGTTATATATGAGCATGATAGGTTCTTTATTATATTTAACTGCCTCAAGACCTGATATACTGTTCAGTGTTTGTATGTGTTCTAGATTTCAATCATGTCTAAAAGAATCACATTTGGTAGCTGTAAAAAGAATTTTCAGATATTTAGTAGATACTACCAACATAAGACTTTGGTATACAAAGGGTTCTAATTTTGATCTAATCGGCTACTCAGATGTAGATTTTGCCGATTACAAGGTAGATAGAAAAAATACTAGTGAAACATGTCGGTTTCTTAAGAACATGTTGGTTTCATGGTCTTTAAGAAAATAAACTAGTGTTACTCTATCCACCGCGGAAGCCTAATATATTGCCGCAGGGAGCTGTTGTGCTCAATTGCTTTGGATGAAACAACAACTTAGGGATTATAGCATGGAATTCAAAGATATACCTATTAGATGTGATAATACAAGTGCAATATGTTTGACCAAAAATCCGGTACTGCATTCTAAGACCTAGCATATAGACTTAAGACATCATTTTATCATAGAGCATGTTGAAAATCATGATATATGTCTTGAGTATGTTAGAACTGAAAATTAACTTGCAGATATTTTTACAAAGCCTTTGGCAAAAGAATCATTTTTTAAAATAAGAAATGAAATGGGTATGATAGACATAAGTCAAGATGTGTAGAAATTTTTTAGTTTAACTTGGGACTTCGCCGAAGCCAAGTCGACTACAGCTTACCCAAGTCGACTTCACCGAAGTCAACTTCGGGTTAGCGAAGTCGACTTCGACTAGGGTTCGAAGTCGACCTCGTCGTGAGCGCCGTTTCCTCTTTCTTCTCCTTCTTCTTCTCTTCTTTTTTCCTTTCTTCCTCCCATTTCTCTTTTTCCCGCGACAGGTTTCTTCCCTCTCTCCTTGTTCTCTCTCTGCTACTTTCCCATTCTCTCCATTTCCCTCACAGCTTTCTCTCCCTCGCTTGAGTTTCACCCTCTTTGTCTCACTGTTTCTCTTTCTCTCGCAACTGCTCTCTCTCTATCCTACCCAGTGGCACCCAAATCGGCTACCAAACTTCCTAAATTAGCCGTTTCTAAGCCTTCTCTAAGGCCGGTACCTAGACAATCCGGATCCCAAACTGAGGAGTAAATTCCTAAGAGGCAAAGAACCCCATCCAAATGAGCAAGGGAGGAGCCTTCCACATCTACGGGACAAAGGGTCTAATTCTAGGCTGGGACTCCAACTACATCTGCTCAAAGAGAGGAGGAATTGCAGACCTCCGACAGTTCCGAAACTGCGGCTAGGAGAAAGGGTACCCCGACGCCTAAAGGCCAAGTTCTAAAGATGCCCACTACCTACTTTAGAACAGAACGTCAACATAGCCGGTTCTACTGACATTTTTATGAGCGTAAGATTTTTGTGCCAAAGATTATTGATTTCAAGTTCTTACGCGATTATGAGTTTGGCATCGAGGAATTACTTGATTATCAAGGTTGGACTAGCCTTCTAAAGGAGGATGAGAAAATATACCCAAATTTGACTAGGTTGTTCTACTACTTATGGGATCAGGAGAATTATTGCACCTATGTCAAAGGGGTTGAGTTGAATCTTGGAACTACTGGGGTACCTAGCAGAGACAATGCTATTTTCAAGTTAGTCAAATTTTACATGTCCAGCATGAGGATGAGCCACTGCCTGCCAATCTATCGATGAGTCAAATGTATAATCAACTCACCCGAAGCAACAAGTACCATCCAGGAATCAAATTTCTACATTATATGGACTTGTCTCCACAGCTGCGTGTTCTCCGGCTTCTCATTGCACATTGTATTTACCCAAAGGGAGGAGGACGCAATCAACTAAATCCCTAAGAAGCTGAGATCTTGTGGAAAGTAGCCAATAGGGTGAGAGTCTGTCTTCCTAGGCTATTCATTGAGGCCTTAGAGTTGAAAAAGGACAATCCTCGAGAAGTCTTGCCATATGGGACTTGGATCACAAAGATCCTTGAGTTTTATCACGTAGATGTTGAGGGGGAGCCCTATGAAGTCCTAAAGCCAACCAACGCACTCAACAGAGCATTACTGACTCAGATGAAGATAGATGTGGAAGCCTTTAGAGCACAAAGGCTCCACGATATGATGGGAGACGATATCCCTGAGCCTCAGGATGCCCCAGCACCTCCACCTGAGGTGGCTCGATCTGAGGGGGAGAAATCGGCTCCAGCACCACAGGGCCCCTGCCTCGCTAGCTTCACATGCCTCCTATTCACCCCATGGATCACGAGCACCTTATCCATCTGATAGACCACAAGCTTACGACTCTTTCACTCAGGCCATTCTCGAGAGGTTGGATCATATGGAGGATCGAATTGGTCAGGAGTTGGGTAATATCGCTACGGCCCTGATGGAAATGCACTCCAGGCAACGGATGATAGAACGGGAAGTGAGGAAAGTTAGATATCATCTTGCCTCAGGAGGCCATAGAGATGGTGTTCCTGACATCGACCCTTTCTAGGAAGAATTAGTGCAATCCACGGTTCAATGGTCGTCCGCACTTGCCTATTCCTCTGCCCATATTCGTCCTACTCCATCCACTTTTCAATCACCCTATCTTATATCTGCTTTTCAGTTTCACAAATCTCGGTTTCCCTACTTCCATCTTTGACCGATTAACAAAAAGGGGGAGAATGGGTTGAGTTTGCGAAGTCTGTGTGACTTTTTGTATGGGTTGGGTTACATGTTTTAGGATTTTAAGTTTTTGAATTCATATACAAGTGGAAATGAATTTTATTTTTATTGTGAATGACTTGGTATTATGAAGTTACTTTATGAAATGCTGCTATGAAATGACTAAGTTGTGATTCCAAGTGGCATGTATTCATTAAAACTAAAAATGGTTCATATCAATTGAATTTGTATAAAATAGTGATGTGATTGAATCTATATGAATCATGATATGTTCAAAATGTGTTTTGAAAGGTTCAAACTCAAATCGTTTTGTTAATCATCAAAAAGGGGGAGATTGTTGGAAATAATTGACGAATTAAGCAACGATCGTGTTTTTGATGATTAAACAAGCTCAATTTCAGTTAAATAAGGCACTAATGACATTTCTATGAGTGTTTGCAAGGTTTCATAATATGAAAATGAAGTTTAACAGGTCAAGTCATTCCAAGTCGACTCAGGCATCGGCTTAGGTCAAGTCGATCCCCAAGTCGACTCCAGATGCGACTTCAAATGCGATTTTATGGCCAGTACTGAAATTGGGGAGCAAGAGCTACCGAAGTCACACTCGAAGTCGACTTTGCAGGCGACTTAGGTGAAGTCACAAATCAAGTCGACTCTAGATGCGACTTCAAATGCGATTTTATGGCCAGCGCTGAAATTGGGGAGTAAGATCTGCCAAAGTCGCACTCGAAGTCGACTTCGCATGCGACTTAGGTGAAGTCGTAAACCAAGTCGACTTCAAATGCGACTTGGTTTCTAGAAAACCCGAAGTCGAAGATCTGAGGCGACTTCAGCAGAAACTCAACTGAAACTTGAGTCAAGTCAAAGACGAAGTCGACTCCACATGCGACTTGGGTCAAAGCTGAAGATAAAGTCGATGTTGTCTAGAACTTCGAACTGACAAAGGCCGAAGTAGTACCCGAAGTCGACTCCAGCCTGCGACTTTAGCGAAGTTGCAACCGAATTCGACTCTGATACTCAACTTGGACGAAGTCGCAAAACAAGTCGACTTCACTTTTGACTTGGGTTCGTAACGGTCGGAAATATTTTAACGTTAGCGCATTTAATGCGCGCCACCTACTTCCAAATGTTCGAATACCCTCCTCATTTATTTAAGACATTCAAGACAGACGTGGAGGGTAGCTGAAACCTCATTGATTGAGCACAACTCCCATCTCTAAGTGCATTAAGTGATTAAGCCAACATCCCGAAAAAGGACTTTGCACTCAAACCGTCAAGAGCTACTTGCTGAATCGTTTAGTCTTCTCGACAAGTTCTTCTCCGTGCTGAATCTGCCCCTACACAACAGTAACATGTAGAAACTTTCTTTCTTACTTTCCCTATTGTATTGCACTTGATTTTGTTGGTCCCGAGTTTATGGCAACTACCCAAGAGGGGAGGGGTGAATTGGGTATTTAAAGATTTAAAACTTTAATTAGAGATTTTACCCCGATCTAGTTTAAACCCTTTTAATGAAACAAATAGAAAGCAATAAGATAATGAAAGCGAAAATGAAAAACAGTAGACAAGATTTATAGTGGTTCGGGCAACCTTTCCCTACTCCACTCTTCCAAGCTCACACTCCCTTGTGACTTGGGTTCCACTATGTATTCCGCAAATACAACTAGAGTCTCCGCTCTCTTCTAGATTCTAGCTCTAGGGGGCGTGTATAACAAGCAACACAAGTAGGTGATGAGTTACACTCCAATCACAACCCTACTTGCTATATCTTGGTTTGAAACACCAAATTCAAACCAAGCACCAAAATCAAATAACAAGATGAAATAGAAGAAATCTACACTTTACAGATTTGTGTAGCAAGTTTCAGCTCGAGGAAGAACCTGTAGAAGCAACGAATCGTATTGCGTTGAAGCAAACAGCAACTTTGAAACTTATTCTTCCTTTGAAAGTGTATAGATCACTCAATTGTAGAGAAAAGTGGATTCAAACTCTTAGTAGCACTTCTTTCCTCTTTTTCAGCTCTATCTTCTATGTATCCACGTTTGCTTGAATGTCTATATATAGAGGAGGGAGAATTTTGAACGTTATAGAGTTGGTTGGCGCGTAATAAATGTTCCAACGTTCAAAAATTCGAACGTTACGTCTCCAAGTCATAGGTGGAGTCGACTTCGTGTGCGACTTCACCCAAGTCGCATCCTGGAGTCTACTTCGTGTTCGACTTCAGCTGTTCTTCAGTTTTCAAGTCTATCCTCTGGGTCGACTTGGTCTGAGACTTGGCTTCAAGTCGATCTTGGAGTCGACTTCGGGTGCGACTTGGCTACTTTCTTTTGTCAAGTCAGTTTGATCTTTGTTAAAGCGTCTCTTGCTTGCTTAACTTCTTCTTCTTCTTTTGTCTTTCAATACTTGGAACTTATTTGTTCAAAATTTCTTTTAGCTTTAAGTCTAGAGAACTTGAAAAATCTTCCCTATCAAGTTGAAGTTGATGCTGGAGTTGACTTTGCCTGCGACTTCACCCAAGTCGCATGTGGAGTCGACTTGGGTTGCGACTTCAGAAGTTTTGCTACCCAATTTCAACGCTGGAAGGAAGTTGCTGCTTGAAGTCGATACTGAAGTCGACTTTGTCTGCGACTTCATCCAAGTCGCAAGTGGAGTCGACTTCATCTGCGACTTTAGTTTTTCTGCTCTCCAAAATCAACGGTGGAAGAAAGATGTTCTTTGAAGTCGAAGATGGAGTCGACTTGAGAGATCGACTTCGCCTAAGTCGATGTCTGAGTCGACTTGAGTTGCGACTTGACTTGTTCTGTTTTGTATATATCCTTTTTTATCTTTGAACATTTGCACAATACATATTAGTAGCTTAGATTTACTCAAATTGTGTTGTTTAATCATCAAAACATATAGTTTTGGTATTTTCATTCAATTTCAATAATTGTTTCCAGCAATCTCCCCGTTTTTGATGATTGACAAAACCAATTTGAGTTTGTACCTTTCAAAATGTCATATTCATTATACTTGTTCAAACATTCAATAATTTCTACATATATCATCAGTGATCAGAGCAAGACATAATCAGAGCATAAAACAGAACATAATTCAAACTTTTCATATTAGCAAAATTCATACAGATTACAATGCAAAGTAAAAAGAACCTATATACAAGCTACCCAACCAAAAAGAATCTAAATTTAACTTAACTTATCCTATCCTATCTCCCCCTTTTTGTCAATCAGGCAAAACGAGAGTCAATTATCAAAGATTTGGTAAATTGAAACTTGGAAATGGGATATGATTTTTGGGTAAGTTTGATTTGTCGAATATGAGCAGAGGAGTAAAAAGAGGACATGGGTACGGGTGTAGGATCTCGATGAACGGACTCGGTATCAAATGGATCCAATTCGGGAATGGCGGTGTGCATATGACGATCGGATGCTAGATGATAAAGGATGGTGCGTAATTCCCGATCCATACGATCCTACCGGGAATGCATATCCATGATAGTTGTGAGGACCCCTGAGATTTGACTTGTGATTCTGTTTTCCAGGTGCTCCATGTCATCCCGAAGAGTCTGCAGAGATATATCCTGAGATGGTGGTCGTGGTGCTGGATCTGGAATTTCAGAACCTCTCGGTGAGCATGATCCGTGTGATAGCGGTGAGACAGGCTCCTCAGGTACATCCTGTGGTGGAGCTGGTTGGGCTTCTGGAGATAACGGGGGCTGCTCCCCCTCAGCCTGTGCATCTCTAGCTTCTTCTGGAGCTGGTGCTCCCTCTTCTGCTTCTGCCCTGAGTTGATGTACATTGATCTTCATTCTTTGGATCAATGCCTTGTTGATTGCATTTGTCGATTTTAATACTTCGAATGGTTCTCCATCTATATCAACTCCAAAATGTTCTAGGATCTTCGTGATCCAAGTACCATATGGTAAAACCCCTCGTGGGTTGTCTTTTCTCGAACTTAGGGCTTCTATGAATAACCGAGGAAGGCTGACTTTGACGCGATTCACTATTTTCCACAAAATTCCTGCTTCCTATGGGTTTAACTGATTTCTACCCCCACCTTTGGGGTAGATGCAATGTTCAACCAATAATATGAGGACCCTAAGCCTCGGGGATAAATCCATGTAATGTAGAAATTTGATCCCCGGATGATACTTATTGCTCCGGGTGAGCTGATTGTAGATATCCGAGAGAGTAAGGTTTTCAGGCAACGGCTCATCCTCATAAGGTACTTCTAAGGTTTGCCCCACACTAATGATTGCTTCCTCTAATCTTGGGGTTACTCCGATTCCAAAGAACATATCAGTTCCTTTGACAAAAGTCCCAAAGTACTCGTCATCCCATAGATAATAGAAAATACGAGTTAGATCAGGATATACTCTTTCATCTGCTCTTAGAAGGTTAGTCCATCCTTGGAAATCTAGTAACTGCTCAATGTCGGACTCATAATCCCTTAAAAATTTAAAGTCGATGATTTTTGGGATGAATACCTTCCGCTCATAAAAAGATTTGTAAAACCGGCTATGCTGCAATTCTGTTTTGAAGTATGTAGTTGGCATCTTTAGTACTTGAGCTTTAGCAGCTGTATTTCCTTTCTTTCTGGCCCCAGATTGTGTGCTCTACGAGGTTTGAGGTTGTTCCTCTCGAGCAGCCGTTGTTGATGGAGTCCCGGCTTGAAAGCGAACTCTGCGGCCTGTGGAAGTGGATGGTTCTTCCCGGCCTCGCTTTGAAGAGGTCCGTTGCCTCCTAGGCACTTTGTCCTCGTGTTCAGAACTGGATGGTCTAGGGACAGGCTTCAGTGATGGTTTGGACACTGCTAGTTTAGCCAGTCAGGATTTAGGAGCCATTTGATATCAACGAAGAGAACAGAGAGGGATAGATGGACTGAGAGAGAGAGAGAGTTCAGTGAGGAGAGAAAGAGGTTAGAGAAATGGAGAGAAAACAGGGAGAAACGGAAACTAGAGAGAGCTGTCGGGAAAAAGAGAAAAAGGAGAAACTGGAGAGGGCTTAGAAACGGAAAATCGTCTGAGAGGGAGAAGTCCTCTGCCGGCGCGGGAAGAAAATGAGAGGAGAGAAGAAAGAAGGAAGAAGGAGGAGGAATCCTGATGGTCGTGTGTGCGGAGTCGACGCTGCCCATGAGAAGTCGACTTCGGCCCAGCGGAGTCGACTTCGCCTCAGAGGCGGAGTCGACCTCACATCCCCCAAGTCGGCTTCACTAGAGTCGACTTGGCTTCCTCGGAGTCGACTTGACTTATCGACTTTGATCTTTTTCAGATTTGATTTTCCTGTCTAATTGTTCCTAATTTAATTCAATCATCCCCATTTCATTTCTAATTTTGTAAAATGATTCCTTTGCTAAGGGCTTGGTAAATATATCAGCAATTTGATCCTCAGTTTTCACATATTCCAAACAAACATCATGATTTTCAACATATTCACGGATAAAATGATGTCTTACATCTATATGTTTGGTTCTAGAATGCAATACAGGATTTTTAGTCAAACAGATTGCACTTGTATTATCACATCTGATAGGAATATTATAATAATCAATGACATAGTCTTTTAGTTGTTGTTTCATCCAAAGTAATTGGGCACAACAGCTCCCAGCGGCTATATATTCGGCTTCCGCCGTAGATAGAGCAACACTAGTTTGTTTCCTTGAATACCATGATACCAACATGTTTCCAAGAAATTGACATGTTCCACTAGTACTTTTTCTATCTACTTTATAACCGGCAAAATCCGCATCCGAGTAGCCGATTAAATCAAACGTTGACCCCATTGGATACCATAGTCCAAGGTTAGTGGTAATTATCAGATATTTAAAAATTCTTTTTACAGCCAATAAATGTGATTCTTTAGGACATGCTTGGAATCTAGAACACATACATACACTGAAAAGAATGTCTGGTCTAGAAGCAGTTAAATATAACAATGATCCTATTATACTTCTATAAAGCTTTTGATTGATACATTTACCGTTTTCGTCCGGTCGATCTTGATTGTTGAGCTCATTGGAATATTTGCTTCTTTGCTAGTTTGCATTCTAAATTTCTTTAGCATTTCTTTGATGTACTTGGACTGATTTATGAATATTCCTTCAGCTTGTTGCTTGATTTGCAATCCAAGGAAGAAATTTAATTCTCCCATCATGCTCATTTCAAATTCACTCTGCATAATCTTAGAAAATTCTTGACACAGAGTTTCATCAGTAGCACCAAATATTATATCATCTACATAAATTTGCACAATTAAAATATTTTTACTTTTGTACTTGATGAATAAAGTAGTATCAACATTTCCACTTTGAAATTCATGATCAATCAAAAATTTATTTAACCTTTCATACCAAGCTCGTGGGGCTTGTTTTAGTCCATATAATGCTTTGGTCAGTTTATAAACATATTTTGATTGATCCTTTTCTTCAAATCCAGGGGGTTGTTCAACATATACTTCTTCATTCAAGTAACCGTTCAAAAATGCGCTTTTCACATCCATTTGAAACAATTTGAAATTCATGTGAGAAGCAAATGCTAGTAATATGCATATGGCTTCTAATCTAGCCACAGGTACATATGATTCTTCAAAATCAATCCCTTCTTCCTGAGAATACCCTTTGGCTACTAGTCTAGCTTTGTTTCTTATTACAAGTCCGCTTTTGTCCAATTTGTTCCTAAATACCCATTTGGTACCAATAATGGTATAATCATTTGGTCTAGGAACTAAATGTCATACACTATTTCTTTCAAATTGTTTTAGTTCTTCTTGCATTGCATTAACCCAATTTTCATCATTAAGAGCTTGTTCAATAGTGGTTTGTTCAATTTTTGACACAAATGCATATTGTCCACAAATATTTTATTTTGATCTCCTAGTTTTTACTCCTTCATAAGTATTTCCAATGACTTGCTCAATTGGATGGGCATTTTTGAATTTCAAATCAATTGGAGGTTTGTAGGAATCATTACCTTCACTCACCTTTTCCTCCATGGGGTTTTCTAGCTTAAGCTCGGTTTCCTTTTGTTGTCCTTGTTATTTTGCTTTTGTATCATCTGCATCACTTAGTTCATCCTCCTTTCTCGAAGTTTGGTTAAATTCATCAAAAACAATATGTATTGATTCTTCTACTATTTGATTTCTTTTGTTGAAAATCCTATATGCTTTGCTATTTGATGAATAACCTAAGAAATTAGCCTCATCACTTTTGGCATCTAATTTTTCCAGATTCATTTTTCCATTATTTAACACATAACAAGTACATCCAAAAGTGTGGAAATATGATATGTTTGGTTTTCTGCCTTTCCAAAGTTCATATGGGGTCTTTTTTCAATATTGCTCTAATGGTAACTCGGTTTAATACATGACAAGTTGTACTTACAGCTTCACCCCAAAATCTTTTGGACAATTTACTCTCATTTAGCATTGTTCTAGCCATTTCTTGTATTGTCCGGTTTTTCCTTTCAACAACTCCGTTTTGTTGAGGAGTTCTTGGTGCAGAAAATGTATGGCGAATTCCTTTTTCATTGCAAAATTCTATGAATCGATTATTTTCAAATTCACCACCATGATCACTTCTAATGGAAATGATCGAACTTTGTTTTTCATTTTGCACCAAATTTGAAAACGTGACAAACATAGAAAATGCTTCATCTTTGCTAGCGAAGAGTATGATCCAAGTAAATCTTGAAAAATCATCAACAATTACATACACGTATTTTTTCCCACCAAGAGTTAAAATGTCTGATGGCCCATAAAGATCCATATGTAGCAACTCAAGTGGTCTAGTTGTTGAAATTTTCTTTTTGGTAGAAAATGACATTTCGGGTTGTTTAGATAGTTGACAAGCTTTACAAATCTTATCCTTGTCATATTTGAGCTTTGGTAACCCTTGTACTAGATTCTTTTTCCACAATGTTTTAATATTTGACATATTTATATGTCCAAGCCTTGTATGCCCTATCCATGGATCATTTTCTATGGCTATTAGACATTTCTCTTCTAGTTCATCAAGGCAAACCAAATATACATTTTCATGTCTTTTGCCACTAAATACTATGTGTTCATCATCAACAACATTACATATAGAGGATTCAAATACAACTCTATATCCTTTATCACATAATTGACTAATACTCATTAGGTTGTGTTTGAGTCCTTCAACAAATATACATCTTTAATACATACATTTGAAATACCATAAATATTTCCTTTACCTTTTATTTTACCTTTTTCATTATTTCTGAAAGCTACTGTTCCTTCATTACATGGGTTGATCTTATGGAACAGTCCTTTTTCTCCTGTCATATGTCTTGAGCAACCACTATCCATAAACCATATGTTATTGGCCTTAGCTTTAAGACAAACCTGCAGAAATTAAGTCAAGTGGAGCTCATCCTTTTTGTACCCATTTTATGGGTCTATTTGGGTTAGTTATCCTTTGGAATCTATGTTGGTCTACTTTTGAAGCCATAAATCCAATGCTTTTCTGCATCCAAACCAATTTTGCACCAAGGTTTTGCAATTTTCTTAATTTGCATTGATAAACCTTGTGTCCTAACTTGTTGCAAAAATTACAAGCTCCCGGAAGTCTAGAAATAGGAAGCCATTTGGTAATTTGTTCCTCATTGGTCTTTTGGTCTAAACTACTTGATTTATCTTAGGCTTAGTATAAATGGGTTTGACGTTGTTTCTCAGAGCATTAGATTTCTCTTGCTCAAATGTATTATACCCAAGTCCTTTCTTGCAAGTTTGGGTTGTCATTTTTAAGAACATTTCACATTTTCTCCTGGATTAGAAAACTTGACAAGCGATTCATTTAATGATTCATTTTCCTTTTTGAGTTTCTCCAACTCAACTTCCAAGGTATTCTTTTCACTTTTTAATTTGTCTATTTTTTCAGCAAGTTTACCATTCACAATTATTACTGCATCACATTGTCTTTTCTTTATTATAAACTTGTTTCCTAATTTCTTTATTTCCTCATATAATGAATCATAGGCTTGTTGAAGTTCTTCCAATTCAGCACATTTGAGGCATTCATTTGTAGAAGAAAAATTTAAAAAAGATTTTTGTTTGGAGGTTACCTCTTGACTACTTGTGCAGTTCGTTGAAGTAGCTTGATCCTCCAAGATTTTCGTGGCTGCAAAACATATGTCGGAATTTTCTATGCAACAAATTCTTGCGCAATGTGCTTCACATTCTTCACTTGAAGAGCTACATGTTGTAGATTCCTCTTCATTTATGTACATGCTTCTTCCTTTGTTTCTTTGAAATTTTCTGTTGTCGCCTCGATCTTGTCTTTGCTCCTTTGCTTTATTTTCTTCGGGCGTTGGGCATTGGGCTTGCATGTGCCCCGAACCACCACACCGGTAAGATTTTGTTATTTCTTTCTTTTTCTCTTTAGAATTTCTTTCTTTAAAGTTTCTAAAATTTCTACCTTTTCTTACAAATTTTCTGAATCGTTTTGTAAGTAAGGCAATTTCATCATCATTTTGAGATGATGAGGTGGTGTCATCCGAGTCTTGTGCAGCTTTTAAGACGATGACTCTTTTGCCTTTGTGGTGATCCTCGTTTCTTTTCTTGATTAGCTCATGTGACATCAGCGAGCTAATAAGATCTTCCAATTTCAACGTGTTTAGGTCCTTGGCTTCTTCTATTGTCGTGATTTTTGGAGTCCATGATTCGGGTAGTGCCCTCAAAATCTTCATGACCTGCTCAGATTCAGAAATTGCTTTTCCTAGCCCTTTCAAGGCGTTAGTAATCTTGAAAAATCTAGCAAATATTTCAGAAATATTTTCTGTTTCTAACATTCTAAAGTTTTCCAATTCTCCAATCAAAATATTTCTCCTTGTCCCTTGGACTTGAGAAGTTCCTTCATAGATAGATGTTAGTGTATCCCATATCTCTTTGGCAGTTAAACAAGAGGATACTCTCTATCATATTCGGAAGCCGTAAGAGCACAAAATAATGAATTCATAGCCTTGGCGTTGCTCTTTACAATTTTCACTTCCTCATCGGTCCATTTGGAAGCTCTTTCATCAATAGGCAAAGTCACACCATCTTGGATTGCAATCCAAGAGTCCATATCTGTAGCCATGATGAGTTGTTTCATACATAGCTTTCAATATCCAAAATTGTTCCCATCAAACAATGGTGGCCTAGTAAAGGATTGGCCTTCGACAAATGTGGGAACGGAAGTGGATTGGGATGCCATATCAAAAGATCTCCTTGGTAAAACTCAAAGTCCTACTCTGATACCACTTGTTGGTCCCGAGTTTATGACAATTACCCAAGAGGGGAGGGGTGAATTGGGTATTTAAAGATTTAAAAATTTAATTAGAGATTTTACCCGATTTAGTTTAAACCCTTTTAATAAAACAAATAGAAAGCAATAAGATAATGAAAGCGAAAATGAAAAATAGTAGACAAGATTTATAGTGGTTCGGGCAACCTTTCCCTACTCCACTCTTCCAAATTCACACTCCCTTGTGACTTGGGTTCCACTATGTATTCCGTGAATACAACTAGAGTCTCCGCTCTCTTCTAGATTCTAGCTTTAGGGGGCATATACAAACAGAGTCTCCGCTCTCTTCTAGATTCTAGCTTTAGGGGGCATATACAAACAGAGCCTCCGCTCTCTTCTAGATTCTAGCTCTAAGGGGCGTGTATAACAAGTAACACAAGTAGTTGATGAGTTACACTCCAATCACAACCCTACTTGCTATATCTTGGTTTGAAACACCAAATTCAAACCAAGCACCAAAATCAAATAACAATATGAAATAGAAGAAATCTACACTTTACAGATTTGTGTAGCAAGTTTCAGCTCGAGGAAGAATCTATAGAAGCAACGAATCGTATTGCGTTGAAGCAAACAGCAACTTTGAAGCTTGTTCTTCCTTTGAAAGTGTATAGATCACTCAATTGTAGAGAAAAGTGGATTGAAACTCATAGTAGCACTTCTTTCCTCTTTTTCAGCTCTATCTTGTATGTATCCACATTTGCTTGAGTGTCTGTATATAGAGGAGGGAGAATTTTGAACATTATAGAGTTGGTTGGCACGTAATAAATGTTCCAACGTTCAAAAATTCGAACGTTACATCTCCAAGTCGTAGGTGGAGTCGACTTCGTGGGCGACTTCACCCAAGTCGCATGCTGGAGTCGACTTCGTGCGCGACTTTAGCTGTTCTTCAGTTTTCAAGTCTATCCTCTGGGTCGACTTGGTCTGAGACTTGGCTTCAAGTCGATCTTGGAGTCGACTTCGGGTGCGACTTGGCTATTTTCTTTTGTCAAGTCAGTTTGATCTTTGTTGAAGCGTCTCTTGCTTGCTTAACTTCTTCTTCTTCTTTTGTCTTTCAATACTTGGAACTTATTTGTTCAAAATTTCTTTTAGCTTTAAGTCTAGAGAACTTGAAAAATCTTCCCTATCAAGTTGAAGTTGATGCTGGAGTCAACTTTGCCTGCGACTTCACCCAAGTCGCATGTGGAGTCGACTTGGGTTGCGACTTCAGAAGTTTTGCTAACCAATTTCAAAGCTAGAAGGAAGTTGATGCTTGAAGTCGATACTGGAGTCGACTTCGTCTGTGAATTCACCCAAGTTGCAAGTGGAGTCGACTTCATCTGCGACTTCAATTTTTCTGCTCTCCAAAATCAACGCTGGAAGAAAGATGTTCTTTGAAGTCAAAGATGGAGTTGACTTGAGAGATCGACTTCGCCTAAGTCGATGTCTGAGTCGACTTGAGTTGCAACTTGACTTGTTCCATTTTGTATATATCCTTTTTCAGCTTTGAACATTTGCACAATACATATTAGTAGCTTAGATTTACTCAAATTGTGTTGTTTAATCATCAAAACATATGGTTTGGGTATTTTCATTCAATTTCAATAATTGTTTCCAACAAATTTAGTATTAGAGGCTCAGGGCAAGTGAAAGCAAAGTAGTGTGTGATTGGAGTGATACTCATCACCTACTTGTGCTAAGTCTGTATTAAGCCCCCTAGAGCTGTGAATCTAGAAGAGAGCAGAGGCTCTATTATATTTGATGAAATACAAAGTGGAACCCAAGTCACAACGGTGTGATCTTTGAGGAGTGGAGTAGGGAAGTTTGTCCCGAACCACTATAATTTGTGTGTTCTGTTTGCTGCTCTTAAATTTCTATTTTATTTGCTTCAAGGGGCTAGACCATAACAGGGGTTGTATCTAAGATTATCTAAAAGAATTTTAAAAACCCAATTCAGCCCTCCCCTCTTGGGTTAAGCCATAAACTCAGGACCAACAATATAAACAGTCAGAACATCATTGATAAACATTTTATCATATTTGATAAAATAAAGCATTTTAGAAAACTGCTTGCTTACCTTTCTTACTTAGCTTTCTTCCTCATTAACTTCTTTGCCTTTGCCTATACATAAACATAGCATTGCATTCATAACAAGTCATTTGCTTGCATTCACTTAGTTTTCTAATCCCATAATCCATATCATTCATAATCAACTTGGATTTTCAAGTCGATCATACATACAAGACAAGCACTTATGCAATCTTAGCATTCATCCCATACTTTATATAATGTGTTTTAATCCCATATTTAGGGTAAACACATAACATACATTCACATACATTCATATCTCAACATATGGGGATTTATAGCTCCCATTAACCATTTTTCATGTATATTCCATTTTTCTTACGTCTAAGCATATAAGTGACGTTTCAAACTTCATAAATAAATCTCAAAAATTGAAATAATTAATCTTTAATCATACAAAAACTTCCTCATGCATGTTATCACATTTTAATGCATATTTTTCATTTTAGTAAATTCTCATAAGTCACATATCAACCATTCACACATATGCTTCACATATGTTCAACATACAACACATATATTATGTGTTTCTTAAATTTTCTTAACACAAAAACTTCCACCCATTTTCATAATCATTAAACCTCTTAATTAACATATACTTTAGGATTTAATTTCATATTTTTAATCCCTTTATCACTGATTTCCAAAACAGCCATGTTAAGACACATGTTTCATCATTTCAACGTCCCTTTCATGACTTAAATCATAACAGATTTTTAAGTCATAATTTCCAGAAACTAAACATGTTATTATTAACCCAAATTTAGGATATTATCACATATTTAAAATCCAAAATTCTTTGGTTTTCATAACAGCAACATATTCATACATATTGGGTATCCATTTGACCCGTTTTAACGTGTCCAAACTTATGTCCATAAAATCAGATTTAGGGCTAATATTTTCAAACCCTTTCAAACACTCAAAGTAACTTAAACATAGGTTATTTTACCCTCCATAACATTTATAAATCATTTCATTACAAACAGCAACAAAAATCATATGAAAATCATCAATTTTGGCCCCCTTTTGGACGTCCCTCTAGCATACCCTAAAAAAATCAGATTTAGGGAAAATTAATCCAGCCCACTTTGGCCATCCAAAGGGTCCTTAATTTAGGGTACGTTACCCTAAAATTCATCCATAAACAATTTAAGCACTTCTTTTATCATTTTTAACCCAAAAATGGAGAAATCGGGTCATTTCTTGAATCTTAGGGTTTCATATTCGCTAAAATCATCAACCAATGTTTAAATAATCATATGTAATTCAAAAGCACATTAATTACATCCAAATAAACATGCTTAAATCATAAAGTAACTTATTTTAGGGTTTTGAGATTTTCCAAATTAGTTTTCATCTCAAAATCCAACCTAAACTTCCATGTTCACTCTCTTGATCTCTTGATTTCATTTAAATCTTTCAAAAATCATTCAATACTCATATTAAGGCATCATAAATCAGCCTTTAAGAGTTATTTATGAACCATATTCATGGCTCATGAATTGAGAGAGAAAAACTTAGTTTAGGTGATTCAAAACATAGATTTCACTTACTTGAATCAACCTTAACTTGATTCCAATTTGAGTTGCTTGGTTCCTCTTCTTTTTCTCCTCCTTTTTCTTCCTCTTTTTCTTCTCCTTTTCCCCTTTCCCCTTGCTGGTTTGGACGTGCAAAGGAGCTGCCTTTTTACTTAGCAAAATTTTGGGAAATTTCTCCCCCCTTTCTCACTTGCACGTTTCTGAGATATGTATCCCATTTTTTATTTTTTTTAACCAGCTAGTGGGACCCATTTTCCACATGTAATGAGGGTAATTTAATTCTACCTTATCCCTTGATGACATGAAATTTTTATATCCAAGTAAAATATGCATTTTCTATTTTACAAAAATCCGCAAAATCCATGCATTTATGCATTACATTGCTGTCCACTAGGGGCGTCCCCTCTTTAGCTTGCTTTTTGACATTTTTTTGTCAATTTTTCCATACATTTACTCGTCTAGTTACTTCCCCTAGACATTAGGCAGCTTAGTAATATTTTTTAGGATTTTAAAAAATCACATTTCATGCCCATATTGCCCTTGGACATCCCATGCTCTTGCCACATAATCTATGCTCCATTTGAGCTAGATATTAGGCAATTAACCCAAGCATTTAATCCTTTAATTTTCCATGGATTTGACTATTAAATAATGCATAAAAATATAACACAATCCACTGAATTTTTGACACCTTGCATAGCATTTAAATATGTCATTTTCAAAAATGCTTTTTATTAAATGCTATGGTAGTCTAGGGTACACAAATTCAATGCTAGGTATCTTTTTCTGATTAACCACTTTCCCATGGTAATTAGCTTAATTAAATCCACTCATTCTGTAGATTTCATAATTTTATTCCATCGTTTCAAATTTCATCTCAAACCGACGTTTCTACGTCAAGTTATGAACCTTTGAAATTTTCTTTGGAGTGCGAGATTAAAATAAATAATTATCACCTTAATCTTCTCACTTGTGCCTTAGTTCAATCCACTTATAAGGTTGATCACAAAATTATGAGCTTGCCTTTAAATTTTCATCTCATTTCGCCTTGTAGGCGTAAAGTTATGAATTTTCTATGATTTTCAACACAATTCCATAATTTCCATTTTAATCTCCATTAATTAAATCATGAAAATTAAAATAAATATTCATGCCATATTAGCATGTTCTAATCCTCATTAAGCCCCTTTAGTCATCTTGACTCATATTGGGCTTTGGCGATAAATCTTAATCACCATTCTTAATTGCAAACCCTAATTGCAAAATTCATAAATTCATGAAAATCATCCAAAATTCAATTGTTTCACACATAAGTCATGAATTACACTTTAAATGAAATTATATGAGTCTTACTTGGGTCTGGATATTACAACTGAAATGTTACCCATGAGCGGAAAAAGTCGAGGAAGCTTACGAGCGTTTCTCGACCATCTCAACAAACTATTCAACCAGTTGATCAAAGGAACACCTATTGGGGCCTCAATAACTCATTTTCATTTAGTTTGATTTGAACACTTTGTAGTTTGTTATTCCAAGTCTGATGTATTCGCTTCGTCGATCAACCAATACGTTGTCTAGCTCAAGAGCCAAAGTCAAGTCTTCATTTGATTATGTTACTAGTAATACCTGTTGGTCCCGAGTTTCTGCCAAAACCCAAGAGGAGAGTGGTGAATTGGGTTTTTAAAAAATTCTTTCGTAATTAGAAAACTTAACCCTTGAGAGTTTTAATCCCCTCGAGTGAAAAACGTGAAATATAAGAGTAATAAAAATAAACTCAAGAGATTATAGTGGTTCGGGACAACCCTCCTATTCCACTCTTCTAAGAACACACCTTAGTGTCTTGGGTTTGACTAAACAAATAGCAATACAATAGAGCCCTTGCTCTTTTCTAAATTTCAGCTCTAGGAGGCCTTATACAAACTTAGCATAAGTAAGTGACGAGTTACACTCTAATCACACACTACTTTGCCTTCACTTAGTCTTAGTCTTCAATACTAAACCAAGTGGCACACAAATGATTAATTAAAAAAATGAGATAAGTTTCTGCGTAGAGAAGAACTTGTAGCAGAAGTTGATGATGGAGCAGTTTAGCACTTGCAGTTTGTCATTGAGTTCTTCTTGGAAACTTTTCTTTTA
Organism: Annona cherimola; assembly: GCA_030490835.1. Classification (NCBI taxonomy): domain Eukaryota; kingdom Viridiplantae; phylum Streptophyta; class Magnoliopsida; order Magnoliales; family Annonaceae; genus Annona; species Annona cherimola. The sequence goes on from CM059972.1 coordinate 37,554,447, forward strand.
AATCACATAAATGCTTGAGAATAAAGAGATTGAACTCAATCAATGCTATCTCTCTACCCTTTCCCGTTCATTTGATGCGTCTTAAATAAGAGACAGTAAATTCGAACATTTGGAGGTAGATAGCGCGCATTTAATGCGCCAACGTTTGAATTTTTTCAACCGTTGCGATTCAAGTCGCACTTGGAGTCAACTTGGGTTGTCACTTCACTCAGGTCGCAGACTGGAGTTGACTTCGGATGCAAATTCGGTCTTCAGCTCTTAAGTTAAATTCCAGATTTGAGTCAATTTGGTCTCGAACTTGACCCAAGTCGCAAGCGAAGTCAACTTAGGTTGCTAGTTCACCATCTATCTGATTTCTTAAAACTTTGACATAATGTGATCTTCTTTTGCTTGTTTGTCTTTCTTGCTTCTTTATAATTCATGCTTACAAATCTTCATTTGTATTCGAGTTCTATTCATTCTTCTTGATACTTGAGCTTGGTCAATATTTCTCAAGAATTTTGATAAGAACTTTATATAACTTTGGCTCAAGCTTGTCATCGTTTCATGATTTGGACTTCACCTTTCTGAGCAAAGTGTTTAGGAACATCTTGATTTACAATTCCATTCAAGTCGAGAGTCTAAGTCGACTTCAACCATGTCGCATGACGAGGTCGACTTGAAATGTGACTTGACATTGTCAACTTCTACTTTAATCTCTGAAGATATCCCAAGTCGCAGATGGACTCAACTTGATGTTGCGACTTCACCTAAGTCACAAAGGAAGTCGACTTTGGTTGCGACTTCATCTGCTCAATGTCCAAATTTCAGTGCTGTCGAAAAATAGAGCCTCAAAGTCGATGCGGAAGTCGACTTGGCATGTGACTTCACCTAAGTCGATGCCTGAGCAGACTTAGTTTGCCAAGCTTTTGATCATTGAATATTGTGCTCCTTGAAAACACTTAATACCACATTAGTACCTTGATAATTATCAAATTGAGTTGTTAATTATCAAAACATGGATTGTGCTTAATTTGCCACGTGTTTACAACAATCTCCCTTTTTTGATGATTGACAAAACCAGTTTGAGATAAACTTTTCATTTATCAATTAAGAAATATTTCATGTCAGTTATCAATTTGCATTTGATTCTCAATTTCAAACCATATCATTCATTCATCACACAACATTTCAACACACAAAATATGTAAAATTTCATTCAATTCAAATCACAGATGTACATAAAATGATTCAAAACACTTGTCAAGCACAAACCCAAAAAAGCGACCATTATGCCTGACGCACAGATCACACAGATCTAGAAAACATCCATTGGGCATGTGGGCTATGGGTCTCACAATGTGATATTGTCCGCTCTGGCCTGGCAACTTAGCCGCATGGTTTTAAAATGCGTCACACCATATTGAACTTAAGACCCACTTATAAACTACCTGGAACTTTCTCCCATTTTCGATGTGAGATTCGGTTCTGGGCTATTACAAACCCACCAGCTTCCACCTGGTTCGTCCTCGAACCACAACCCAACTCTGGGCTTCTGCCTACAGCCCTGAATTTCACTAGTTCAACTCTCCAAACAACATCTACTGGAGGAGCCGCTCTGATACCACTTGTCACACACAGACCCAGAAAAGTGACCATTGGGCCTGACGCACAGAGCACACAAACCTAGAAAATGTCCATTGGGCTTGTGAGCTATGGGCCTCACAGTGTGATATTATTTACTCTTGCCTAGCAGCTTAGCTGCACGGCTTTAAAACGCGTCACACCATATTGAACTTGAAACCCATTTATAAACTACCAGGAACTTTCTCCTCTTTTTGATGTGGGGTTTGGTTCTGGGTTATTACAACACTATTTCATAAGATGTCATTTTTAAAAATGTTTTCAATGCCTAAATACAATCAACCCAAGAAAAATAAAAAAATCTATGCCTATCTCCCCCTTTTTGTCAAACATCAAAAAATATAATACAGAAAGCGGGATTTGTGATAGGAAAAGGCTAATATAAGGTAAGAGAATGGTTAAGTTGGAGGCATGGGACAGGTTCATGAAGAGGAGAATGGTGACGATGAAGCCTAAACAGTTGGTTTGGGCCGAACAGATTTGCCCTAATATGGATCAAAATCTAGTAGACTGGGAATGGGTCGACCGCGTCGACTATGAGAAGCAAGTTAATACTTGGTGGCAGTAAGTTCTTGGTCTAACTTATCTTGCCGACCATGCATTTCCATAAGTGAGATATTGATAGCCCCTAGTTCTTGAGAAATACAATTCTCAATGGCTTGTAAATACTCGAGAATCGCCTTGGAGGTAGACGGCTGATCCGGGGAATGTGCAAAATGATTTGTTGCTCGTGACCCATGAGGGGAGCAAGAGCCATGAGATGCAAGCGAAGCGGGAGCTTGAGGAGCGGGAGGTGGAGATGGGTGGAGATCATGACGAGGCAGATCCTCCCACTCAAGTTGAGCTTCCTCTGCTTGGGGTACTTGTTGAGCTGGAGCGCCTTGAAAGTTGACTCCCATTTGATCCCGTAATCGATCGGCTCTAAATACTTCTAGATTAATCTTCATACGGCTCAATAACGCATGGTTGATGGCATTTGTGGGTTTTAACACCTCATAGGGCTCTCTATCCAAGTCGACATGATAATGTGCTAGTATCTTGATAATCCATTTGCCATATGGTAGTACGCCTCGAGGATTCTCATTTTTCAACTCCAGGGCCTCCAGGAATAGTCTGGGAAGACTAACTTTGACCCGATTAGCCACTTTCTATAAAATTTCGGCCTCTTGAGGGTTAAGCTGGTTTCAGCCTCCACCTTTTGGATAGATGCAATGAGCTATGAGCAATCATGATACCCTCAGTTGTGGAGATAAATCCATATAGTGTAAAAATTTGATACCTGGATGATATTTGTCACTGTTTGTCAGCTGGTTGTACATTTAGATAAGAGTCATTCCTGCTGGGAGTGGTTCATCAAAAGGAGGAACACCCAAAATATTCGTCACATGATCAATTGTGTTTCTTTTGCTGATTCCATGTCTTATTCCTAGATTGATTTCCACTCCTTTCACATATGTATTCAGGTATTCTTTATCCCACAAGTAGTAGAACAACCTAGTCAAATCTAGATAAATCTTATCATCCTCTTTTAATAACTCGGTCCATCCTTGGTAATCTAGTAATTCTTCAATACCAAATTCATATTCATGCAAAAACTTAAAATCAATAATTTTTGGTAAGAAAGTCTTTCTTTCATAGAAGTGTCTGTAGAATTTGCTGTGTTGATGCTCAGTCCTAAAATATTCTGTTGGCATTTTGAGTACTTACCTCCTTTGAGCTGGGGTACCCTTTCACTTTTCACCAATTTCTATATTGTCACTTGATTCTAAGTTTCCTTCTTCTCTAGGTGTGGAGGTGGAGGGATTACCTTCCAGAAATCGGACCGGATGACCCGTGGAGGTTGTAGCTTCTTCCCGAGCTCGTTTCGATGGCATTCATTGCCGATGAGGTACATCTTCCCTTGTATTTGATTTTGATGGTCTAGAAATGGGTAGCTTGCTAGGTTTCGAGACAGCTTTAGGTGCCATAGTCAGTGTAAAGGTTGATGTTGGGAGGTTTGATATGGATTTCAAGAATGATGGGAGGAGAAAATTTTTCTCTTGAGAGGAATTTTAAAAGAAACAAGAAAGAGAAATGGGAGAGAAGGCCGCAAGCGTGCCTAAATAGGCAGCCGAATCATCGCTCCGGGGAGTCGACTTCAAACCCTAAGTCAAGTTCGAAGTCGACTTCGGTATGAATGGAGTCGACTTGGCTTCTTCGACCCATGTATCAAAATATGTACTCTATTTCCTACCCCTTTTCAATTCATCAAGTCATAGAATTAATAGAAATCACAAAAATATTTATACTTTATAGATCAATATCAATCATACCCATTTTATTTCTAATTTTGTAAAATGATTCTTATGCTAATGATTTTGTAAAAATATCAACAATTTGATTTTCTATTTTAACATATTCTAGACAAATATCATGATTTTCAATATGTTTTCTAATGAAATGGTGTCTCAGATCTATATGTTTGGTTTTAAAGTGCAATATGAGATTTTTAGTTAAGCATATTGCACTTGTATTGTCACATCTAATTGGTACAACTTTGTAATCTATCATGTACTCTCTAGTTGTTGTTTCGTCCGAAGCAGTTGGGCACAACAGCTCTCGACGACAATGTATTCGACTTCCGCAGTAGATAGAGCATCACTTATTTATTTTCTTGAAAACCATGAGATCATCATGTTTACAAAGAATTGGCACGTCCTATTAGTGCTTTTTCTATCTACATTGTAACTAGCAAAATCCGCATCGGAGTAGCCAATTAGATGTTGAACCCTTAGGATACCATAGCCCTAAATTAGTAATATCAATTAAGTATCTAAAAATTCTTTTTACAACTACTAAATGTGATTCTTTAGGACATGATTGAAATCTATAACACATACAAACACTGAATAATATGTCTGGTCTAGATGCAGTTAAATGCAATAAAGATCCTATCATACTTTTATACAACTTTTGTTCAACTGTTTTACTTTTTTTATCCTTGTCAATTTTGATAGTCGAGCCCATAGGTGTATTTGCTCCTTTGCTGTTTTGCATTCCAAACTTTTTAAATATTTTGTTGACATATTTGGAGTGATTTATGAAGATGTATTCACTTAGTTGCTTAATTTGTAGCCAAGGAAGAAGTTTAGCTCGCCCATCATGCTTATCTCAAATTTATTCTGCATAAGTTTAGAAAATTCTCTATATAGAGTTTCATTAGTGGCACCAAATATAATATCATCAACATAAATTTGAACAATTAATATGTCTTTTCCTTTGTACTTAATAAATATGGTGGTGTCAACCTTTCCTCTTTGAAAATCATAATTAATCAAAAATTTTCTTAACCTCTCATACCATGCTCTCGAAGCTTGTTTCAATCCATATAAAGCTTTGGTTAATTTTAAAAAAAATTTGGATTGATGTTTTTCTTCAAAACCAGTAGGTTATTTGACATATACCTCCTGATTTAGGTATCCATTCAAAAATAGACTTTTTACATCCACTCGAAATAATTTAAAATCCATGTGAGATGCAAAGGCTAGTAGAATGTGTATTGCTTCTAATCTGACCATTGGAGCATATGATTCTTCAAAATCAATTCTTTTTTCTTGTGAATATCCTTTGACCACAAGCCTAACTTTGTTTCTCACCACAAGTCCACTTTCACCTAATTTGTTCCTAAAAATTCATTTGGTAATAATAATCATGCAATCTTTGGGTCTAAGAACTAGGTGTCATACTTGGTTCCTTTCGAATTGATTTAACTCTTTTTGTATTTCCATAAACTAATTTTAATCATTAGGAGCTTGATAAACTGAATTTGGCTCCAATTTGGATACGAAAAAAAGTGTCCACATACATTATGTCTAGAGCCTCTAGTTCTTACTCCATATATATTACCAATTACCTGCTTAATCGGATGATCATTTTTGAATTTTAAATCCTTTGGAGGTTCGTAAGAATTATTACCTTCACTCACCTTTTTGTTCGGGGATTGCTCTTGCTTTGATTTTAATTCCCCTTGTTTTTTCATGTGTAGCTTTTCGAGATTCTTTGTCATGTCATTTGCATTACTTAGTTCATTCTCCTTTTTGAGATTTGAATTTAATTCATCAAATACGACATGTATGAATTCTTCTACTACTTGATTTCTTTTGTTGAAAACTTTATATGCTTTACTATTTGATGAATATCCAAGAAATATTGCCTCATCACTTTTGGTATCTAATTTACTTAAGTCTGTTTTTCTATTATTCAATACATAGCAAATACAACCAAAAGCATGGAAGTATGAACTATTTGGTTTTCTACCTTTCCATAATTCATATGAGGTCTTTTTTAAGATTGTTCTTATGGTAACCTGATTTAGTACATGACATGTTATACTTATCGCTTCTCCCCAAAATTTCTTGGATAGTTTACTTTCATTTAACATAGTTCCAGTCATCTCTTATATTGTTCTATTTTTCCTTTCAACTACCCTGTTTTGTTGGCTAGTCCTTGGTACAGAGAATGTATGATAAATTCCTTTTTCATTACAAAATTCTATAAATTATTTGTTTTTAAATTCACCACCATGATCACTTCTTATAGATATTATTGTATTTTTCTTTTCATTTTGCACCAAATTTGAGAAAATAACAAACATTGAGAAGACTTCATCTTTGCTAGCTAAAAGTATTATCCATGTGAATCTTGAAAAATTATCAACAATAACAAAAACATACTTATTTCCTCCAAAAGTCAAGATGTCGGATGACCCGTATAGATCCATGTGTAATAGTTCAAGTGGCCTAGTTGTTGAGATTGCCTTTTTGGAGGAAAATGACAATTTAGGCTTCTTAGACAATTGGTAAGCTTTGCGAATTTTATTTTTGTCATATTTAAGCTTCGGTAACCTTTCTACTAGGCTCTCTTTCCACTGGGTCTTAATGTTTAACATATTTATGTATCGAAGTATTTTATACAAAACCCATGAATCATTATCAATGGTCATAAGATATTGTCCATCTAGTTCATTAAGGGAAACTAAATATATTTTTTTTATATCTTTTGCCATTAAAAACTATGTGATCTCCATAAAAAATATTGCATATAGATGATTCAAACACAACTTTGTAGCCTTTATCACATAATTGACTAATGCTCATTAGATTATGGTTGAGTCCTTCAACAAATAATAGATCCTCAATGCATGCATTTGAAATACCATAAATATTTTCTTTTTCTTTTATTTTACGTTTTTCATTATTTTCAAATGCAACAGTTCATTCATTACATGGTTTGATATTATGAAATAGTCCTCTTTCTCCTGTCATATGTCTTGAGCAATCACTGTCCATGAATCATATGTTACTGGCCTTTGCTTTCAGACATACCTGTAAAAAATTTCACATAGAGTTTATCTCTTTGGTACCCATTTTATGAGTCCTTTTGGGTTAGTAAGTCATTGGAGTCTACGTTGTTCTACTTTGGAAGGCATAAATCCAACGCTTTTTGAGACCCAAACCAATTTGGCACCTTGGTCATGTAATTTCTTTATGCTACATTGATAAATTTTATGACCCAATTTGTTGCAGAAATTGCATGCCCTTGAAAGTCTTGGAATGGGGCTCCATGTATTATGTGGTTCCCAAGTTGGCCTCTTAGTCCAAGCAACATGATTCACTCTTGGTTTATGAGAAGGTGTTGTCTTGGGTTGGATTTTACCTAATTTTGAATCATTTGATTTACTACTTTCGCCTTGCTCAAATGTGGAATACCCAAGTCCTCTTTTGTTGTTTTGGGTAGTTATGTTTAAAAATATTTTCACACTTTTCACTGGGTTAGAAAATTTTCCTAATGATTCATTTAGTGATTCATTTTCCTTTTTCAGCTTTTCTACTTTGTCTGTTAAGGCATTGTTTTCATCTGCTAGGCAGTTGACTCTTTCAGCTAGTTTTTCATTCATAATGATAATTGAGTCACATTGTAATTTCTTCAATGTGAGTTTACTGCCTAGTTTCTTGATTTCTTCAAATAATGAATCATGTATTTGTTGCAATTCATTTAACTCGACACATTTGAGACAATCATATGTAGAGAAGTATATAGACTCGGTATTAGAATGATTGAGTTTGGAGGTTACCTCTTCAATGCTTGTATAATTGGTTGATGCGGTTTGTCCATCTATTACTTTAGTTGCAGTGAGGAAGATCATATTATTTTCTTCCTCAATCATTGTCATGCAACATATTCGAGCACAATTGGCCGCCTCCTTGTCTTCATTTGATGAGCTGCTTGTTGTAGATGTTCCTCATTTACGTACATTCCTCTGCCCTTTGGCTTCTGAAATTTTTTATTTTTATTTGTCCTTCTTCTCTTGTCGTTCTTTTGATTTTCTTTCTTCTGGTGTAGGACATTGTGCTTGTATATGTCCTACTCCACTACATCTACAACATTTAGTCATTTCCTTCTTTTCCTTTATATTTCTCTCCTTAAATCCTTTGAAATTCTTTCCTTTTCTTGCGAACTTTTGAATCTTCAGGTAAGTAGAGTAATCTCTTCATCATCATTCTGAGAGGATGAGGTGGACTCATTAAGTTCTGTGTAGCTTTCAAAGCGATAGCCCTTTTTCCTTTGTGATGTTCCTCGTTTCTTCTGTTAATCAATTCATGAGACATAAAAGAACTAATAAGATCTTCCAGCTTTAACATGTTTAGATCTTTTACTTCTTCAATAGCTGTGATCTTTGGGGTCCATAGATTCATAAATTACTTTTCTAAGACCTTTTAATGCGTTATTAATCTTGAAAAATCTTGTAAACATTTCAGATATATTTTCAGTATCTAACATTTTAAAACTTTCTAGCTCTCCAATCAATATATTTCTTCTCGTCCCTTGGACTTGAGAAGTTTTCTCGTATATTGATGTTAGTGTATCTCATATTTCTTTAGCTATTTGACAAGAGGATACCATATCATACTCTGTAGCTGTTAAAGCACGGAAGAGGGAGTTCATTGCCTTGGCATTGCTCTTTCAGTTCTAACTTCTTCTTCGGTCCATTTGGAGGCTCTTTCTCCAATTGGTAGAGTAACTCCATCTTGGATAGTAATTCAAGAGTCCATATCAGTAGCTATAATGAGTTGTTTCATTCTCAACTTTCAGTAACCGAAGTTACTTCCAACAAATAGTGGTGACCTAATAAATGACTGGCCTTCAGCAAATGAAGGAGTAGAAGTTGATTGGGATGTCATTGAATAAGATCTCTTTAGTAGAAATTCAAAGATCTACTCTGATACCACTTGTTGGTCTCAAGTTTGTGGCAAAATCCAAGAGGGGAGGGGTGAATTGGGTTCTTGAAAAATTCTTTCGTAATTAAAAAACTTAACCCCTTGAGAGTTTTAATCCCCTTGAGTGAAAAACATGAAATATAAGAGTAATAAAAATAAACTCAAGAGATTATAGTGATTCGGGACAACCCCCTACTCCACTCCTCCAAGAAACACACCTTAGTGTCTTGAGTTCCACTAAACAAAATAGTAATACAACAGAGCCTTTATTTTTTTTACACTTCAATCACATGCTACTTTGCCTTCACTTAGTCTTAGTCTCCAATACTAAACCAAGTGGAACACAAATGATTAATAAAGAAAAAAGTGTACTACATTTCACAGATGTATAGAGACAAATTTCTACACAAAGAAGAACTTGTAGCAGAAGTTGATGATGGAGCAGTTCAGCACTTGCAGTTTGTCACTGAGTTCTTCTTGAAAACTTTTCTTTTAAATCACATAAATGCTTGGGAATAAAGAGGTTGAACTAAATCAATGCTACCTCTCTACCCTTTCCTGTTCATTTGATGTGTCTTAAATAGGAGAGAGTAAATTTGAACGTTTGAAAGTAGGTGGCGCGCATTTAATGCGCCAATGTTAGAAATTTTTTCAATCGTTGTAATTCAAGTCGCACTTGGAGTCGACTTGAGTTGCGACTTAACTCAAGTCGCAGACTGCAGTCGACTTAGATACAACTTCGGTCTTCAACACTTCAGTTAAGTTCTAGACTTGAGTCGATTTGATCTCAAACTTGACCCAAGTCACAGGTGAAGTCAACTTGGGTTGCGACTTCACCATCTATCTGAATTCTTGGAACTTCGACATAATGTGATCTTCTTTTGCTTATTTGTATTTTCTTGCTTCTTCATAATTTATGCTTATAAATCTTCATTTGTATTCGTGTGGCGCCCCCAAACCGAGACGTCACTTCCTTACCTAGAGATCCTATCGATTGGTAAATGTGAATCAGGATTGTTACCCTGATCACGCGACGGGTTCTTAATTGGAATACGTCCAAATTTTTTTCGTTTATTCATCTGTCATCATTCATAACTTGACATGACAATCATCACACATTGTGACATTTCATTTGTAATAAAATTCATCATTTAATTCATAGCATCTTTACATGACTGTCATTACACACTCCATCATTGTACATATCATACTTGCATACATTCAGTCATTAATTCACATGGAACTTAGAACTCTAACTAAGTTGGCTACCATTACGTACCTTTTCTCCATTTCTTAGGTCCTCAACCCCTTGAGTCTCCCAGTACCTGTCTAAAATTTGAAAAACAAAGTATGAGTGATAACTCAGTAAATAAGCATTTTATCTTTTATGGCAAGACTTCCTCAAAAATCATTTCATTAAACATCTTGAACACCTTTTTCTTGAGGACATTCGTATGTCCTAAAATATTATCATGAAATCCTTTGTTCACGAGGAGAATTCTATGTCCTTGAACGTTATCATAAAACATTTATTCTTAAAATCATTTATAAGCCACTTCTGGGCTTGTTAAGGAAAAACATCCATGTTTTACCCTCTTTATTTACTTACCTTTTGTCTTGAGTGAATATTTCTAATGTTCCAAGACAATTACATAAAACCATTTTTTGCTAGTGGAAGTTTTACGTCCAAAACATTTTTCTTATAAATCCTTAGGCAAAGGAGACATCTCATGTCACAAAACATCATTAACATAAACCATCATAAAATCCTTTAGCCAAGAGACATTTTATGTCTCAAAACATCATTAACATAAGCCATCATAAAATCCTTTTCATAATCCCCGTCTTAGGGCTTGTTTATAGCAAACAAGGAAACAAAATACGTAAACTATTTTCATAAATGCATTTGCATAAATACATTTCCTTTAATTCCTGTTATTTACACTTTTGTGTAAAACACCCTTTCTTTTAGAGTAACTTATGCATATTAGCTCATAAGAATCCAATTTAGGATAACTTGTTGTATAAATGCTTTTATAACTCGATCTTTGGGCTTTTGAAAAGCCAAACTTATGGAAATGCATTTCTCCCCATCCAGTAGTGACACTTAGCAAGTGATCATGCTACCTTTTGGAAGAGAATCCTTAACAACACGCTAGCCGAGCGGCTGTTTATATATTCTACTCCCATCTCAGGGAGGGCGCCGCTGGCACTCCTGTCATCCCTTAGTGACTTGGCCTTATGTAGAGTGGGCCCCGATCATCCCAACCGTGCTCTACAACCTATCTACTACTTGTACTGGTGCACCTTACGTTATTATGACAAATCGCAGTCCGTTTGGTTTGAAGAACCACAGACCGCAGCCCTTGTCCTTTTAAACCGGGATCACAGACCACAACCTGCATCCATATGCACAAAAAATCTAAGACCGAAGTCTATATTTTCCAAAAACACATCACAGACCGTAGTCTGTGTCAACTTGTAAGCAAACGCACCTACTTTAACAAGTTGTTATTTAAAATCTAGTTCTAGTATGACCTTCCTTAAATTCCTTTAGAAACGTTTTGAGTAAAATATTTTGATAAACATTTAAAATGTTTGAGGAACGATACATCTTAAAATTCTTTTAATAAAAAAATTTCAAAACTTGTGGATTTCCATAAATAAATCATATTTTTCTCTAATATTTGATTGGTTTCCATTTCAGGACCTTTTGTTTACAAAAGTTATGCAATTATGTTATCCCCTTGTCCATAACCTAAAAATTTAATAATTGTCCACATATCAATCATTTTTACATAAAGGAAAATTGCACAGTCTTTTGCATGCCATTAAGCAACCTGAAATCAAACCATTTTATGAAATCAATCATAGGAGGTTGATTATCCATAAATCTCTTTTTAACACATCCGTATAAACATTTTTAACATAGATTTCCTTGTCTAAAGGAAATCAAAACTTTTCGAACATCATTTCAATACATATGGACTATGTCCAAAACATCATTTATTATTTAATTATCATGACCTAGCAAAACAAATCTTTTTCATCATTGTTTATCACGAGTTATTGTATAAATAACTCAAAACTCATTTACAAACAATATTTTGTGAAAATGGGTAAAATTCCCTTTTCTTATAAAATTCTGTTGAACAATATCATATAGAACTTGCTTGCTTAAAAGTAAATTCTTAAAACCATCGGTATCAAACATGAAATCCTTAGAAACATTAGCATGGAGAAGTTGCTTACTCATAAGCAAAATTTCTCAATTCCATTAACATGAAGCATTCCCATCCTTAGCAACACTTAGGATAAATTATTTATCTTAAGAAGTGTCGCTTGCTTCCCATGAAGCAAACCTTAAGACTTTTCATTAAAGTTATCATTTTTCAAAACTTGTGGCTTTGCATTAAAGCCGTCATATTCAAAACTTGTGCTTGCCCATTCAAATACAAAGATAAACATTTCAATCATATCAATCCCATAGAAAGAAAATGACATTTTAGAGAGTTCGCTTGCTTACCTGAGATCGCTATAATCCTTTTTTCCTTCCATTCTTTTCCTTGCCTGCATGAAAATAATATGATTTTTTATATATTTCTTTTCCTTGCATTCCAATTAGTTTTCCAACCCATTTTATTCACATATATCATTTATTCGACTTCTCAAGTCACTGTGCATACATTTAGCATATACGTGCACATTTTTACACATTCCATCGGCTAATCACATAACATATATAACCCCATAATTAGGGTATCCATTCAACCATACAAAATTCATCCATTAACTATCATACATAGGTTCATTAACCTTCATTTACCATTTTTCACTCCTTTTACAAACTTCACACATCGGTGCTCGTTTTAAGCACACGTTATCGCCTTAAGCTTCATTACATAGTCCAAAAATTGGGAATTAACATCATATAATTCAAAATAGTTATTTAATCATGAAATTCATCATATTTTCATGCATTTTTGCACAAAATCGTATTCTATATGTCATTCATCACTTATGCAAGTCTATTGCTTCACGTATGCCCATTTAGCAACATATACATAAGATGTTTCATAAAATTTTCTAAGGCAGAGGTTTAATCCATATTTCAGCGGGGTTAATTATCCTTAATTACCAATGCATTTAAGGTATTTTTATGGGGTTTAAATTCACTTTCCATAGGTTTCCTAAACAGCAAGTTTGGAACCCATTTTTACCCGTTTAACGTGTCTTTTGACACATAACCTTAAGCAGTTATATTATTCCAAAATTTCAGCATATAATCCCAATTTTCTTAATAAATATTTAAGGAATTAACACATATATCAATTTGGATTATTTCTACATAGGTTTCATATTTCTTTTTGATTTTTTTCTCAAACTATCCACATATGCTGAAATCAGGCGTACTGAAATCTAAAAATCTTGAATTAATATAAAATGAAGTATTTTTTATCTGAAATTTATACCATACCTTAATAACTATATTAATTAACTAAAATAAATATTTCCATCATAAAAATTTAAGAATTTATATTTATTTTGTCATTTTTACCTTGCTGGACAACAACATCCATTTTCAGTCAGCCTTAATCACGTAAATTATTGGGTATATTTATACCAATAAAAATCAAATTTTTAATTTTTTTGTGTGATTTTAAATGCCTTATATATCCTATAAAAGTTTCAGAACAAAATTCCTTGTATAACAATTACTAAAAATCATTTTCTATAGCTAATCCTGTCACCCGTTTTACCCTGTTTAGGTGAATATTCTCGGATTTTTAATTTGCAACTGGCTTATCCTTTTAAGATGAAATTTTGGTCATTCTTTAATCACCCATAATCATTATTTCCAAAAACTTTCATGCTAAAATTCATCCATTTACTGTTCCATCCATAATTTAATTTATAACATCATATATCATTCAAAACTTCACTTTTCATCATCTAAATCATGGAATTTCATACATGCAAGCTAACACCCATTCCATATTCATTCAAAAGCATGTTGAATCATCACTTTAAAGATTCTTTAAGCATCCATTCCATATTCAAAATTTTAGGGTTTAAAACCCAAAATGAAAAGCTCAATCAACCCATATACTTATTTGGTTAATAGAGATCAAACCCTCATCACCTGGAGATGATTTTCCTCCTCAAATTCCCTTTCTTTTCCCTTGGTTTTCTCTTCTTCTTGCTGGGCAGATATGGGAACGTGAGCTTCTGGTTGCATGGGATAAAAATCCAGCACTTGGAAAATTTTCCAAGTCTCAACCATGTGAACGTGCATGCCTCATGCGGAGCTGGATTTTCCAACTGTGGGCCCCACTTGCTGGGCATTTTCCACAGCCATTCAATGCTTGATTATCCCCTTCATGTGTTGGCTTAATCTTAGCCAAGTAAAATTGTATTTTACTAATTTTTAAAAATCTAAAAACCTGTTTACATCTTGACCGTCCAGCTGCCTCCATTCACGTCCCTTGCTGCCCTTTTATTTCCAGAAATTTTTTCTAATTTTTAAAAATCCCCAATTGTGGGTAATTTATACACCTAATTACCCCTTAATTCATGTATTAATTTGGTGTAAATAATTTTAACAAAAAATGCAGCAACTTAGCATATCATTGCACGTCATTTGCATAAGACCAAGCTGTCCATTTTTGCATCTTTTAATGGGCAGCTGATAATCACGAATTTTCAGGGATTTTTCCACATCAATAAAAGCTCATTTATGTATCCCAACATGTCAGCTATATGTGTGCATTATTTATAAAATACAAAAACTCAAAAATAAATAGCAATGCAGCCCATGGACGTGCTTGCCTTGGACACCTCACCTATACTCACTTGAGTACTCATAGCTTCATCAATTCTGGACATTCATTGCTGGGATTTTATTTGGATATTTGCATTTTATATTAATGCATAAAATACCTTAGAAATGTGCTGCATTTGACACCTCAACTCCCATTAAAACCATGCAATTATGCATTGTACTCTAGCATTAAATGAAGAGTACTTTTGAGGTGCAATAGTCAACCGTATACACCTTTTCCAATTCATGTATTTTTCCAACATTTTAAGCTTAATCTAAACCTTCCAAAATATTAATCTCATGATTTCATTCAACCGTTTCGAATTTCATCTCAATCCGATCTTCCTAGCTCAAGTTATAGCAGTTTGAAGTTAACGGTTGGAATTCAGATGTGATCAATAAATCATAACACTAATTCCATCAAGGATTTTCATAACCCAATAATCTCATGGAATCAATCCCAACATCATCAACTACCATTTCAAATTTCACTTGAATCCGCCATACAGGCGTTGAGTTATGAATTTTCTAGTGTTTTCCAACATAATTCCATAATTTCCATTTTAATCTCTATTAATTAACTCATGGAAATTAAACTAATCATTCATACCACATTAGCAAGTTTTAGTCCTCATTATACCCCTTTAGTCACCTTGACTCATATTGGGCTCCGACGATTAAATTTTTAATCACCATTCTTAATTAAATCCTAATTGCAAAATATTATAAAATCTTAAAATCATCCGGAAATTCCATTTAATCATATATAAGTCACATGTACATGTTCAATGCACACATTCAATCTTACTTAGGTTGGAGTTTCACAATTCCCCCCCCATAATAGGTTTCGTCCCGAAACCTATTATTGTTGGAAATATGTGGAAAACAAGTTAAATCTATATTTTGATGATTAACAAATCAATTTGAGTAAGTCTTGGCTACTAACATGTTTATGGAAATGTTTAAGGCATATACACTTGAAGACAATAAAGCATGGAAGGCCAAGTCGTTGTCCAAGTCGACCCCAAGATCGACTTCAAAAAGAAGAATCTGTCCAGAGTTGAAAATGGGAGAAGAACAAGTGAAGTCGCAGACCAAGTCGACTCCACTTGCGACTTAGGAAGCCAAGTCGCAGACGAAGTCGACTCCAGCATCGACTTCAGTCGGGAGATTTACTCCAGAGCTGAACTTGGGACGAAAGAATGCCGAAGTCGCAAACGAAGTCGACTCCAGTTGCGACTTGGGCGAAGTCGCAGCCGAAGTCGACCCCGAGTTCGACTTGAGTTCGAATTGCAGATTCAAGCTTCTTTCAATAATCAAAGATGCAGTTTCAAGCATGATTCCAAGATCAAATCAAGTCTATCAAGTCCAAGGCAAAGATTCAAATATGCTTCAAGATGAAATCAAGTCATGAAGACCAAATGAGTCCAATGCAAAGCAAGGTGCATGAATCAATCATGCAAAGATCAAACTCTCATCAGATTCTCAAGGTTCAAGCCTATCCAAGTTAAACCAAAGACAAGGACTTCAAGATCAACAAGATCTACAAGTATAAGGAATTATTTCAGAATGAAAATGATTAAAGAAAGATCAAAGCATTTTTAGCAAAGATCGAGTCAAGTCGCAACCCAAGTCGACTCCATGATCGACTTGAGTTGAAGTCTAAAGCCAAGTCGACCCAAGTCTCAGACTTGGAAATCTGAAGAACCCAAGTCGCAGGCCAGGTCGACTCCATGTGCGACTTGGAAGCCAAGTCGCAGGCCAAGTCGACTTCATCTTAGACTTGGAGAATAACGTTCAAATTTTTGAACGTTGGAGCGCATTTAATGCGCGCCAACCACCTTCTAACGTTCGGATTCCCTCCACAATTATAAAAGGGAGTTATTGTGGACGAGGGAAGTAGCTGAGAATCATTAAGTGTGCATAATTACCACATTCAAGAGCTTAAAAGAGATCAAGCCATTCAAAGAAGAAGAACTTCACTTCAAACTGCAAGAGCCAAACTTCTGAATCTTCAAAGCCAACACTACGAGTTCTTCTCTGCGCCAAATTGCTTCTACACATCTGTAAAGTGTAGACTCCTTTTATTATTTCTTTGTTTGTATCGACCTTGATTTAGTTTGAGGAACTAAGATCAAGTGAAAGCAAAGTAGTGTGTGATTGGAGTGGAACTCATCACCTACTTGTGCTAAGATTTGTTGAGGCCCCCTAGAGCTGGAATCTAGAAGAGAGCAGTGGCTCTAATTGTATTAAGATAATACAATAGTGGAACCCAAGTGACAAGGAGTGTGAGCTTGGAAGAATGGAGTAGGGAGGTTGCCCGAACCACTATAAAAATCCTGTGTGCTTGATTTATATTTCTGCTCTCTGCATTATATTGTTTTCTATTTTATTTCTTCATTAAGGGGACTAGATTAATCCGGGGTTAAGTTTCTGTTTAAGTTATAAATTTTAAATACCCAATTCACCCCTCCCCTCTTGGGTTTCGCCATCAACTCGGGACCAACAAGTGGTATCAGAGCAGGTCTTTGAGTTAAACCAAAGAGATCTATTGATATGGCATCCCAATCGATTCCCGTTCCCGCTTTTGCAGAAGGCCAATCATTTACTAGGCCACCATTGTTTGATGGGAACAATTTTGGATATTGGAAGCTTCGTATGAAGCAACTCATCATGGCTACCGACATGGATTCTTGGATTGCTATCCAAGATGGAGTAACCTTGCCTACCGATGAAAGAGCTTCCAAATGGACCGATGAGGAAGTAAAAATTGTTAAGTGCAATGCTAAAGCTATGAACTCACTATTTTGTGCTCTTACTGCTTCTGAATATGATAGAGTATCCTCTTGCTTGACCGCCAAAGAGATATGGGATACGCTAACCTCTATCTATGAAGGAACTTCTCAAGTCCAAGGGACTAGGAGAAATATTCTGATAGGAGAGTAGGAAAACTTTAGAATGCTAGAAATAGAAAATATTTCTGAAATGTTTACTAGATTTTCTAAAATTACTAACGCATTAAAAGGTCTTGGAAAGGCTATTTCTGAATCTGAACAGGTCATGAAGATACTAAGAGCTCTACCGGAATCTTGGACTCCAAAGATTACGGCAATTGAAGAAGCCAAAGACCTAAATACACTAAAGCTAGAAGATCTTATTAGCTCATTAATGTCACATGAGCTAATCAAGAGAAGAAATGAAGATCAACACAAAGGCAAGAAAGCCATTGCATTGAAAGCGGCACACAACTCAGAAGAATCTACCTCCTCGTCTCACAACGACAATGAAGACATAGCACTACTCACTCAAAAATTCCGAAAATTTGTGAGAAAAGAAAGGAACTTCAAAGACCTCAGAGAAAGATCACGAAGAGAAAAGAAGAAGGAACCAACAAAGTACTATAGATGCGGAGGTGTGGCACATATGCAATCTCAATGTCCTACACCGGAAGAGAGGAAGGAAGGACATGAAGGTAGAAAATACCAAAGACCAAAGGGGAGAGGCATGTATGTCAATGAAGAGACTTCATCAACAAGCAGCTCTTCAACCGACGAATTTGAGGCGGCAAATTGTGCAAGAATATGCTGCATGGCACGGATTGAGCAAGAAGAAGATTTGTTGTGTTTGAACACAACGGAAGTTTTGAAAGATCAAACCACTTCAACAAAATATACAGAAAATGAAGAGGTAACTTCCAAACTTTGCCATTCTCAATCTACTTATTCTTCTTTTCAAGAATGCCTCAAATGTGCTGAATTAGAAGAACTGCAAATTGCATATGATTCATTATATGAAGAAATCAAAAAGCTAGGAAACAAGTTGTCATTAAAGAGACAACAATGTAACTTAGTTATTATTGTAAATGGAAAACTAGCTGAAAGATCAACAAAACTGAAAGAGGAAAATGAATCATTGTTGAAAGAGGTAGAGAAATTGAAAAAGGAGAACGAATCATTAAATGAATCATTAGCAAAGTTCTCTAATCTCGGAGAAAATGTAAAGATGTTTCTGAATATGACCTCTCAAACAAATAAAAGAGGTCTTGGTTACTATACATTTGAGCAAAAAGAAAGTGGTAAATCAAATGTACCAATACTTGGGAAATATCAAACCAAAACTGCACCTATATACAAGCCACAAAGGAAAAATGTTGTGTGGACTAAAAGGCCAATGTTTGAACCATTAGATACTTGGAGGCCTACTCCAAGATTACCTATGGCTTGCAATTTTTGCAATAAAATGGGTCATACAATCTATAAATGTAACCTTAAGAAACTGTATGATCATGGTGCAAAATTAGTTTGGGTTCCAAGGAACACAAGATTTGAGCTTTCTAAGATAGAACTACAAAGATTGAATTATTTTACTAACCCAAATGGACCCATAAAATGGGTACCAAAGAGATAAGATTTACTTGTTTATTTTTCAGACATGTTTTAAGGCAAAGGCAAATAATGTATGGTTCATGGATAGCGGTTGTTCAAGGCATATGACTGGAGAAAGAAGTCTATTTCATAAACTTACGCCTTGCAACGATGGAACAGTTGCCTTTGGTAATAATGAAAAAGGTAAAATTAAAGGTAAAGGAAAAATACATAGTAGTTCAAATGCATGCATGGAGGATGTTTTGTTTGTTGAAGGACTCAAGCATAACCTAATGAGCATTAGTCAATTATGCGACAAAGGATATAAGGTTGTATTTGAATCATCTATATGTAATATATTTGATGGAGAACATATCATGTTTAGTGGAAAAAGACATGGAAATGTATATTTGGTTTCACTAGATGAATTAGATGGTCAATGTCTAATGGTCATTGATAATGATCCATGGGTTTGGCATAAAAGGCTTGGACATATAAACATGGGAAATATAAAGACCCTATGGAAGAAGAGTTTGGTAGAAGGCTTGCCAAAGTTGAAATATGACAAAGACAAAATTTGCAAGGCATGTCAATTATCTAAACAACCTAAAATGCCTTTCTCTACCAAAAAGGAAATCTCCGCCACTAGGCCACTTGAATTGCTACACATGGATCTATATGGGTCATCCGATATTTTAACCATTGGTGGAAAGAAATATGTATTTGTTATTGTTGATGATTTTTCAAGATTCACATGGATAATTCTCTTAGCTAGCAAAGACGAAGCTTTCTCTATGTTTTCAACTTTTGTAAATTTGGTGCAAAATGAAAAACAAAGTACTATTATGACTATAAGAAGTGATCATGGTGGTGAATTTGAAAACAAACGATTCATAGAGTTATGTAATGAAAAAGGAATTCATCACACATTTTCTGCACCAAGAACTCCACAACAAAATGGAGTAGTTGAAAGGAAAAACAGAACTATACAAGAGATGACTAGAACAATGCTAAATGAGAGCAAATTATCCAAGAAATTTTGGGGTGAAGCTGTGAGTACAGCTTGTCATGTTTTGAATCGAGTCACCATTAGAGCAATCTTGAAAAAGACCCCATATGAGCTATGGAAAGGAAGAAAACCAAATATCTCTTATTTTCATGCTTTTGGATGCACATGCTATGTTTTGAACAATGGAAAAACCAACTTGGGAAAACTAGATGCTAAAAGTGATGAGGCAATATTCCTTGGTTACTCATCAAATAGCAAAGCATATAGAGTATTCAATAAACGAAACCAAGTTGTACAAGAATCCATACATGTTGTTTTTGATGAAACTAACCCATGCTACAAAAGAAAAGATGATTTAAGTGATGCAGATGATATAGCAAGTGATTTTGAAAAACTGCATGTGGAAAAGCAAGAAGATTCCATGGAGGAAAGGGTAAGTGAAGGTAATAATTCCTACAAACCTCCAACAGATTTGAAATTCAAACATGCCCATCCAATTGAACAAGTTATAGGGAATGTGTATGAAGGTGTAAAAACTAGAAGGTCAAAACAAAACATTTGTGGACAATACGCCTTTGTATCTAAAATTGAACCATCCACTATTGATCAAGCTCTTGATGATGAAAACTGGATTATAGCAATGCAAGAAGAGCTAAATCAATTTGAAAGAAACCAAGTTTGGCACCTTGTTCCTAGACCAAACGATTGTACTGTTATTGGCACCAAATGGGTCTTTAGGAACAAATTAGATGAAAGTGGACTTGTAGTGAGAAACAAAGCTAGACTTGTGGTAAAAGGATACTCACAAGAAGAAGGAATAGATTTTGAGGAATCCTATGCCCCGGTTGCTAGATTAGAGGCAATTCGCATCTTACTAGCTTTTGCATCTCACATGAACTTTAAATTGTTTCAAATGGATGTTAAAAGTGCATTTCTGAATGGATATATAAATGAAGAGGTGTATGTAGAACAACCACCTGGATTTGAGGAAAAAGATCAATCTAAATTTGTATACAAGTTAACCAAAACTTTATATGGACTAAAACAAGCTCCAAGGGCTTGGTATGATAGATTAAGCAAATTTCTGATTGATCATGATTTTCAAAAAGGAAAGGTAGACACCACTTTGTTTATCAAGTATAAAGAAAAAGATATATTGATCATTCAAATTTATGTTGATGATATCATTTTCGGTGCTACTAATGAAACTCTTTGTCAAGAATTTTCTGAGCTTATGCAGAAAGAATTTGAGATGAGCATGATGGGAGAACTAAACTTCTTCCTTGGACTGCAAATCAAGCAATTAAATGAAGGAATCTTCATTAACCAGTCCAAGTATATCAAAGAAATGCTGAAGAAGTTTGGCATGGAAAATTGCAAAGGAGCAAACACGCCAATGAGATCAACAATCAAAATCGACAAAGATGAAAAAGAAAAAATAGTTGATTTGAAATTGTATAGAAGCATGATAAGTTCATTGTTGTATTTAACTGCTTCTAGGCCTGATATATTGTTTAGTGTGTGTATGTGCTCTAGATTTCAATCATGTCCAAAAGAATCACACTTGGTAGCTGTGAAAAGAATTTTCAGATATCTAGTTGACACTACCAACATAGGACTTTGGTATCCAAAGGGCTCTAATTTTGATCTAATCGGCTACTCGGATGCGGATTTTGCCGGTTACAAAGTAGATAGAAAGAGCACTAGTGGAACATGTCAGTTTCTTGGAAGCATGTTGGTTTCATGGTTTTCAAGAAAATAAACTAGTGTTGCTCTATCTACGGCGGAAGCCGAATACATTGCCGCCGGGAGCTGTTGTGCCCAATTACTTTGGATGAAACAGCAACTTAGGGACTATGGTATGGATTTTAAAGATATACCCATTAGATGTGATAATACTAGTGCCATATGTTTAACTAAAAATCCAGTCTTGCATTCTAGGACCAAACATATAGACCTTAGACATCATTTCATTAGAGAACATGTAGAAAATCATGACATATGTTTGGTATATGTAAGAACCGAGGATCAAGTTGCAGACATATTTACAAAGCCCCTAGCAAAAGAAGCATTTTATAAGATTAGAAATGACATGGGAATGATTGAATTAACTTAGCATAAACTTAGGGGGAGCACATGTTTAGGGGGAGCAAACCCACCTGTCTCTTTCATTACCCTCTAACTTTTTGATATATTGACAAAAAGGGGGAGAAGAGTAGGATTTGATATAAGTCCAAAGGGGGAGAAGAGTAGGATATGGTTGGGGAGAAGAGTTTAAATATTTTCAACTTTAAAATTTGCATGAGCATATGTTTGTTGAATGTTAAAAGTTTGCTAAACATGTAATTTTTACGTTATTAAAAGGTATACACTCAAATCGGTTTTGTCAATCATCAAAAAGGGGGAGATTGTTGGAAATATGTGGAAAACAAGTTAAATCTATATTTTGATGATTAACAAATCAATTTGAGTAAGTCTTGGCTACTAACATGTTTGTGGAAATGTTTAAGGCATATACACTTGAAGACAATAAAGCATGGAAGGCCAAGTCGTTGTCCAAGTCGACCCCAAGATCGACTTCAAAAAGAAGAATCTGTCCAGAGTTGAAAATGGGAGAAGAACAAGTGAAGTCGCAGACCAAGTCGACTCCACTTGCGACTTAGGAAGCCAAGTCGCAGACGAAGTCGACTCCAGCATCGACTTCAGTCGGGAGATTTACTCCAGAGCTGAACTTGGGACGAAAGAATGCCGAAGTCGCAAACGAAGTCGACTCCAGTTGCGACTTGGGCGAAGTCGCAGCCGAAGTCGACCCCGAGTTCGACTTGAGTTCGAATTGCAGATTCAAGCTTCTTTCAATAATCAAAGATGCAGTTTCAAGCATGATTCCAAGATCAAATCAAGTCTATCAAGTCCAAGGCAAAGATTCAAATATGCTTCAAGATGAAATCAAGTCATGAAGACCAAATGAGTCCAATGCAAAGCAAGGTGCATGAATCAATCATGCAAAGATCAAACTCTCATCAGATTCTCAAGGTTCAAGCCTATCCAAGTTAAACCAAAGACAAGGACTTCAAGATCAACAAGATCTACAAGTATAAGGAATTATTTCAGAATGAAAATGATTAAAGAAAGATCAAAGCATTTTTAGCAAAGATCGAGTCAAGTCGCAACCCAAGTCGACTCCATGATCGACTTGAGTTGAAGTCTAAAGCCAAGTCGACCCAAGTCTCAGACTTGGAAATCTGAAGAACCCAAGTCGCAGGCCAGGTCGACTCCATGTGCGACTTGGAAGCCAAGTCGCAGGCCAAGTCGACTTCATCTTAGACTTGGAGAATAACGTTCAAATTTTTGAACGTTGGAGCGCATTTAATGCGCGCCAACCACCTTCTAACGTTCGGATTCCCTCCACAATTATAAAAGGGAGTTATTGTGGACGAGGGAAGTAGCTGAGAATCATTAAGTGTGCATAACTACCACATTCAAGAGCTTAAAAGAGATCAAGCCATTCAAAGAAGAAGAACTTCACTTCAAACTGCAAGAGCCAAACTTTTGAACCTTCAAAGCCAACACTACGAGTTCTTCTCTGCGCCAAATTGCTTCTACACATCTGTAAAGTGTAGACTCTTTTTATTATTTCTTTGTTTGTATTGACCTTGATTTAGTTTGAGGAACTAAGATCAAGTGAAAGCAAAGTAGTGTGTGATTGGAGTGGAACTCATCACCTACTTGTGCTAAGATTTGTTGAGGCCCCCTAGAGCTGGAATCTAGAAGAGAGCAGTGGCTCTAATTGTATTGAGAGAATACAATAGTGGAACCCAAGTCACAAGGAGTGTGAGCTTGGAAGAGTGGAGTAGGGAGGTTGCCCGAACCACTATAAAAATCCTATGTGCTTGATTTATATTTCTGCTCTCTACATTATATTGTTTTCCATTTCATTTCTTCATTAAGGGGACTAGATTAATCCGGGGTTAAGTTTCTGTTTAAGTTATAAATTTTAAATACCCAATTCACCCCTCCCCTCTTGGGTTTTGCCATCAACTCGGGACCAACAATTATATCTCAAATGTCGGGGGTAAAGCTCATATAAAATTGCTAATTCATCATCTTCCTCCAATATTTCAATGGTTCACTACGCTTCCCCTGCGCTACTCTGTCTTAGTGGCATTTTTTAGCCTTGGTCCATTAGACCAATTACTTGTCTCTATTGTTCCTTGTTCACACCTGAGTTTCTCATTAGCATTTGCCTTTTCATTTATTTCATTTCACACTATTTGTCCTTGTACCTAGAGAAATTGCATCACTTCTCATCTTATCATAGGGTAAGTCTTAAGTTACCCATTTCAACATATCAAATAAAGATTTATGACAATCATCTCCTTTTTTACACATACGATTCAATATGAATATCTTCATTTCTATAGCAAAAGAGGAAAAATGCTCTCACATACAATTTCATATACATTTTAGCAAAGACACCTTTGCTAACCCATTCATTCATAAAAATCTATAGCAATCATTTTCACATATCATCAATAATACATTCATTTTATAATATAGAGCAAAAGTCGCTCTCATATAGAGTTTCATACCTGAAATTTAATACATGTCTTAGCAAAAGACACTTTTGCTAAGTTATCCATTCTTTCTCCTCCCATAATGTCTACCGCTAGATTTTACCAATGTAGACTATCTATTAGGAATACCGGTACTAAACTAGTCTAAAATATTTTCTTCCTCATTTCCCTTTCCAGTTTCCATAAACTAGTAAGGGTCCTTATCATTTTCAAAATTTTCTAACCTCATTTTTTATGAATATCATAGAGAAATAATTTCTCTCGTACCTATCTTTCAATCACGTTGGAATTGGAAAGAATTTTGGCAAGCATTTTTACCTTCGTTTTTCTTCATTTATCTACCATTCCTTGCTATGATATACCAACTTTTGTGGTATCATATATGTAATCTCTTTTTCCTTCTATACATGCTAACTAGACATGTTTTGCTACATTTTTCTATATTAATTTGCAGAGATTTCCTATTAGTTATAGCTATTGGTTGAGTTAACCTTTCTTATTCATTTATTTTCCTACACTAGGTTCCGTAATCTTTAGGGTAAAGTTGTCCTTGCCCCAATTGTACATGTTCATTACCAACATGTATTACATCGTCACGTCCTATTAGAAGATATTTCTTAACAAATTCTTCCAGATTACCTTCTTTGATTATGGTATAATAACTATTTTAGGGTTTCCTATTACTTATAAGCATTGTCAATCAATGCTTGGACATTACATTTGACTACATGCTCGAACCTTGAACGTGTTCTTAGGTTCAGTCTTCCATTGCTCAGTCTGAATAAAATCCGATTCACCTGAGAACTTAGGTGGATACTGAGCTAGAAAGGCATCAATAACCTTTCCATTTACTTCTATCTTACCATTATTAACCTTTAAAAGTTTGGGTACTAGGTAAAAATTTATTACCTATACCGATTCATCTTTTCCACCTACTTCAAATTGGTCCTGTTGGGTATTTTCCCAAAGGCCCTGTATTACTCCTCTGTCTAAGCCACACAATCTTGGGCTGCCTACTTGCACTACTTCTTCTAAAGTTGCAGTTATCCTTTACTCTTTCTACCTGTTGCAGTTATCCTACTTGAACCACTACATACTTGGAGGCCTACTCTTAGATTACCAATGACTTGTAATTTTTGCAACAAGATGGGTCACAAAATTCATAGATGCAACTTTAAGAAACTATATGACCATGGTGCAAAATTAGTTTGGGTTCCAAGAAACACAAGATTTGGACTTTCAAAGATAGAACAACAAAGATTACATCAATTTACTAACCCAAATGGACCCATAAAATGGGTACCAAAGAGATAAGATTTATTTGTTCATTTTTCAGATATGTTTCAAGGCAAAGGCAAGCAATGTTTGGTTCATGGATAGTGGTTGCTCAAGGCATATGACCGGTGAAAGAAGTTTATTTCATAAACTCAAGCCTTGCAACGATGGAACTGTTGCTTTTGGAACTAATGAGAAAGGTAAAATCAAAGGTAAATGAAACATTTATAGTATTTCAAATGCATGTATGGAAGATGTATTATTTGTTGAAGGACTCAAGCACAATTTAATGAGTATTAGCCAATTATGTGACAAAGGATACAAGGTTGAGTTTGAATCATCTATATATAATGTATTTGATGAAGAACATATCATGTTTAGCAGAAAAAGACATGGAAATGTATATTTGGTTTCACTTGATGAACTAGATGGTCAATGTCTAATGGTCATTGACAATGATCCATGAGTTTGGCATAAGAGGCTTGGGCATATAAACATGTCAAATATAAAGACCCTATGGAAGAAGAGTTTGGTAGAAGGATTGCCAAAATTGAAATATGACAAAGATAAAATTTGCAAGGCATGTCAATTGTTAAAACAACCTAAAATGTCTTTTTCTACCAAAAAGGAGATTTTCACCACTAGGTCACTTGAATTGCTACACATGGATCTATATGGGCCATCCGACATTTTAACCATTGGTGGAAAGAAATATGTGTTTGTAATAGTTGATGATTTTTCAAGATTTACATGGGTAATTCTCTTAGCTAGCAAAGATGAAGTTTTCTCTATGTTTGCAACATTTGTAAACTTGGTGCAAAATGAAAAGCAAAGTACTATTATGACTATTAGAAGTGATCATGGTGGTGAGTTTGAAAATAAACGATTCATAGAATTATGTAATGAAAAAGGAATTCACCACACATTTTCTGCACCAAGAACTCCACAACAAAATGGAGTAGTTGAAAGGAAAAATAGAACCATACAAGAGATGGCTAGAACAATGCTAAATGAGAGTAAATTATCCAAGAAATTTTGGAGTGAAGCTGTAAGTACAGCTTGTCATGTGTTGAACCGTGTTATCATTAGAGCTATCTTGAAAAAGACCCCATATGAGCTATGGAAAGGTAGAAAACCAAATATTTCATATTTTCATGCTTTTGGTTGCACATGTTATGTTTTGAACAATGGAAAAACCAACTTGGTAAAACTAGATGCTAAAAGTGATGAGGCAATATTCCTTGGTTACTCATCAAATAGCAAAGCATATAGAGTCTTCAATAAAATGAACCAAGTTGTAGAAGAGTCAATACATGTTGTTTTTGATGAATTTAACCCATGCTCCAAAAGAAAAGATGATTTAAGTGATGCAGATGATATCACAAGTAACATTGAAAAATTGCATATGGAGAAGCAAGAAGAATCCATGGAGGAAAGGGTAAGTGAAGGTAATAATTCCTATAAACCTCCAATTAATTTATTGATACTTGATACTTGAGCTTGGTCAATATTTTTCGAGCATTTTGATAAGAACTCTATGTAACTTTGGCTCAAACTTGTCATCGTTTCATGATTTGGACTTCACCTTTCTGAGCAAAGTGTTTAGGAACATCTTGATTTACAATTCTATTCAAGTCGAGAGTCTAAGTCGACTTCAACTGCGACTTCACCTAAGTCGCATGACGAGGTCGACTTGGAATGCGACTTGACATTGTCAGCTTCTACTTTAATCTCTAAAGATGTCCCGAGTCGCAGATGGAGTCGACTTGATCTTGCGACTTGATCTGCTCAGATGTCTAAATTTTAGCGCTGTCAAAAAATAGAGCCTCAATGTCGATGCTGAAGTCGACTAGGCATGCAAATTCACCTAAGTCGATGCCGGAGCCGACTTAGTCTGTCAAGCTTTTGATCATTGAATATTGTGCTCTTGAAAACACTTAATACAACATTAGTACCTTGATAATTTTCAAATTGAGTTGTTAATTATCAAAACATGGATTGTGCTTAATTTGCCACGTGTTTATAAGAATATCATCGAAATTTCTTATCATACATTAAGGACATAAAAGAAGAAAGCACAGAAGGTCGAGCAAGTTGGGAAAATAACTTCCCATCTAAACTTGAAGGCGTCACCACCCCTACCACTAAGACCAAGGTACAAGCTATTCTCGTACCCACAACAAAGGCATAACATGCAAAAGAAGCAAATGAAGAGAATTCCCAAATCGAGAACATCACAAAGACCAGAGATCATTAATGGGTGGGAATACCCTCCTAAACGCCACACAATTTATCCATGTTTGGCGCTAAGCTTGGTTCCAAACTTTGTGCATGAAAACCAATTTGCTTCACTAATTAGACTTAGGGAAGGCATGACTTATCCACCCATCAAGACCCCATCTCGTGAAGAATATCAAAAGCCACATCTCAAGAGAGTAGCCGAAAGAAGGAGACAATTTTTTCAAATGGTTGAATCAAATATGGTAGATGTTACTCAACCAAGCACTTCAAAAGTGTCTAAAATGCTAACTTAGTTAAAGGCAGATGCAATGTCCACGATGCCAACTTTCTGTAGCCTTTCTCATCCTGAAGGCATCAGAACTACTCCTCCAAGAGGTGAGTTCGTAGCCTTTTATGTGGTGGGTGAGGAAGAAAAGGTTCTTACACCTAAGTCTCAGCTCATTCATGATCCCCAAAAAGAGATTAAACATATGAAGCTGGCTATGAAAACTTAAGGAGAGAAAGTTACAAGTTCTCACCAACCGCCGTAACTAAAGAACCATCAACCAGTCCACTAGCCCGAGGGACCATCTGGAAGGGGTACTAAGTAAGATGAATTGCAGAGTTTGATCAAGGCTTCCCACAATTCAATAAATTGCATATTAACACCCTCCAAACTCAAAAGGCACATGTTAATACACTTATAGGGTCTCTGTCAGGGTTTGTTGCCCTAGAAAGAGATGGTACACCAGTTGGTAGCCGAATGCCTTCATCACAAAGCATCTCAGCTTACTAAGGTTCCTACAAAATAATCAACAGGCCTTACTCCTCAGAAGTTGAAGCAGAATTGTTTTCTACAGATTTGAAGCCACCAAAAGTTTAGTTTGATGGTTCTGTGAGTGCATTAAAGTATCTTGTGTCATTACACTATGCCATGGGCAATTGGACACACCTTTTGAATTGTTTCCTTCAAATGTTCCCAAATATCCTTTCTAGTGATACTTTCCAATGGTATATATCTCTCCTAACTGACTTAGTACGCACCTAGGAAGAGACGAAAGAAAAATTTACTTCTCGATTTGTTGATACAACATGAGAATTCGAGTTATCAGAATTGTCAACCCTATCTCAAAAGAAAGACAAGTCGGTTGAAGATTACATCACCAGGTGGAAAAAGGCTGCCAATCGCTTCCAATCACCAGGTCAATCCTTGTTAGAATGTCATCAACACAGATATTTCTTTGCTGATGAATGAGTAGCTCAACACATTTTAAGATTTAGCCACAGAAGCTTTCCAAAAAGAATATCTATTATCTCAGTAACCACAACATTCAAGAAGAAGAAAGTTGGAGAGACTTCTGCAAATACCGCAGAGTTCAAGAAGTAGCCAAATAAGACAAAATTACCGGTGAAAGAGCAGTCCTCAAAGCCTGTTCAGAGAGAAGAAATTCAATATGCCTCTGGTAAAGATGATGTGGAGACATTATTCCATCAACTCATGTCAACAAAGCTATTTGAGCTGTTTGCCCCAAAGAAACCAGAAGAAGTCAGGCACACTGCTCACTAATGATATTATTGCTATCATCAATATGTTGGTCAGCCAACTAAGAAGTGTTGGGTTCTCTAAGTAATTTTGTAGGACTATATTGAGAGAGGGACTATCAAAGTGTGCCCCCAGCACAAGCTTCCTTGAATGTCATGACCATTAAGATAGCTAACAAAGATGATGGGGAGGCAATTTGAAAATTGTTAAGTCTAAGGTGAACAAAGAGATGCTTCAAAAATTTATATAGAGAAGACAGAAGGATTAGGGATAAGGTCATCCTCCCTTTCCTTTCTAGGTATTTGAGGCAATCTTCATGAGTTCAGTATTCCTGGTCATGGATTTCCTTCAGCCTGAGTTGTTATTCCCATCCTACCCACGCATGACTAGTAGATTACCTCATCCAACGAAAGAGAGATATGTACTTGAGAAATCATCAAGTGTTACTCCAAATGAATTTTTTGAAGATGGTCCGTTTTGGGACTTAGATTGCAATAAAGATGAAGTGAAGCTTGTTACCACATCGATGCATCCTCAGCTAACTTCATGAAGCTAGGGGTGCAACTCGGGCTCATGAAGCTAGGGTTTACCTCAACCCTAACTCTAACTCTATTTATAAAATATCAACCCTAATCCTAACCCTATATGTGTAAAATCTAAACCCTAACCCTATTTTTGAAAATCAGGTTCGGGTTGGGTTTCGGGTTAGAATTTAGGTTAATAAATTCACATTTTATTTAAAAGTGATAAGTTTAAAATTTTATATGAATGTATAATAATAAAAAATCATATAAGTAAACATAATAATATACAGTGAAACCACATATTTTTAAAAAATATAACAATATAAAGAAGATGAGTGATCCTGTTAGCCCGAGCTAAGCAAATGCCCCGCTTAGCCCGCTTCAAAAAACTTATTTACAACAAATTTTTTTATTTTTCTCTTCATACACTTGTTCGTCTAAATATATTTAACATATAAACTAAGTTTTACCATTTTTGGATATGTTTATATATTTGTTTAAGACTTTTAAACATTTATATGTATATATGTATTAAAATACCCTTATCTTTAAAAATCTAAAAAAATATATACACATATCCAAAAATAGTAAAACTTGATTTATACATTAAATACACTTAGATAAACAAATGTATGAAGAAAAAATAAAAAAAATTATTGTAAATGAGTTTTTTGAAGTGAGCTAAATAGAGCATTTGCTTAGCCCGGGCTAATAGGATCATTTATCTATAAAGAATATCTTCAGAAAAAATTTAACATAGAAAACAAGATAAGTGAAGAAGATTATATAAATAAAAAATAATATAAATAAAAATAATATACTTTACTTATAATATAATTACAATATGTCAAACATGTATTTAAATATTAATATAAATAACATAAAGCATACAAAATTGTGAGGACCAGGTATTTTTATTCTATTTTTATTATAACTTTTCTCTATTTATAAGGTAACTTATGAACATGCTAGTAAGAATTTTACGATATTAATGGATACATAACATACATGGACACGACATTTAGGAGATGTATAGTGCATATGTGCATGTATGATTAGCGTTCCATTGATGGGCACTACGACTATTGTTTCCTTCGCAGAGTAGGTACGGGGTTCGACCTGCCCGGTCAGGTCGCGGGGGTCAAGGGGGAGACGCCCCTTGCGGGGGTGCAGGGGGCAGCGCCCCTGAAGAAAATTTTAATTATTTAAGTCGTAGGAGTGGAAGAGTAAATTACCAAATGCGATTAGACCCGACTCATGCTCCGACCCGTCCTGGACCCGATCCCGACCCGATGAGGGTTCGATATGAAGCGAAGCCCGCGCGATAGACTCCATTTTCTCACCTCACGCCCGACTGTTTTTCTTCTTCTTCTCTTCCCGATCTCTGCGTCTTCTCTTCTTTCTCTTCTACTCAGTACGATCTAGCAATAGATCTCTTCGAGAAAACCCTACTGACTGCCTCGAAGGTGATCGATTTGAATCAAGGAAGCTCCAAATCTCTGCAAGCTAAGCCTAGGGTCGCTGTTTTGGGGAAAATCACGATCGAGGTAAGTAGATGTCGCCCTTTCTCGATTTAGTGATGAAATTTTATGTTGAACACGACATGAGGCTAGAGGAAATATGTAGAGCTTGACGACTCTATGGTATTAGGAAATGGGTTCGTAACAGTTAGGGTTTATGGGAAATTTACTTTGAATGTGCGATTTTTATGATGTGAAAGATTTCCTAGAAGTTCTTATATTGTTGAAATGTGACGTGAATTGATTTGCCCCAAAAGAGAATACGAATCGAAGGTTATTTCATTTCGCGCCTATCATGTGTTTGATAAAATGCTTGTGTGACAGATCTATGTGTTGTATCTGAATTGTGTTGATGTTGTATGTGTGGTTTGCGATGTGTTTCATTGTCTGTTATGTATGATGCGTTATCTCAAATAGTTGGTTGTAAGGGTTGTTCATGGCCCCTGATTGACATGAGGAGAGGGTTGTTCATGGCCCTTGATGGACATGAGTAGATGATTGGTTGTGTTGGTCAATTTGTGTGTATGGTTATATGTATACGATCTTGGGAGTGGGTATTGGACCCATGTGTATTAGCTTCATCACTGTATGAGTATCCATCATTATGCTTATTTGCACTTTGTGCTAACCACTATCTACTTACTGGGTCTATTTAGACTCATATCATTGTTATTGTGGTTTTAGATCGCAGGCCAGAAGGAGAACTTAAGGATGGGACAAGTTGAAGATCAAACATGAGAGACCCTAGCACAATATGTTGATTCCAGTTCTTTTAGACTTGTGCTCTTTTGATAATCATATATGTAGACAATTACTTAGGCGGATTCGTTTTGACAACTTTAATGTATTTGGTATTTCAGATTGGATTATAATCCTTGTTGATGCACATATGCATGGCTATTATATTTGTTTGTTGTGTAAGGAAAATATGTAATGATTTCCTTCTATAAAAATGTTCTTATTATATGAAGATGCAAGTATATAAATAGGATTGAATGTTACAGATGGAAATGTAATGATTATCAGGTCATGTATTCCATATGATCCCTTGTATGTTATGGGGAGATGCTGCCGAATTTTTCTATGATTGTGTAGCGCCGTTGATTAGTTATTGAGTATTTTTATGAATGGGGCGTTACAAAAATATAAAAAAATATTGTTTAGATATTATATATAAAATAGAAATCGGGCTTGGGTTCTTCGGGTTCGAGTTCACTTGAACCCTAACCCTATCATATGTACAATTCGGGTCCACTGGGTTCGGGTTATTTAGGCTCGGGTTGTAGAAGAGCGAGTTTTAACACCATTGGAAATCAAGTTCGGCGGGCCGAGTTCGGGCTCAACCCGGCCCGAGTTGCACCCCTACATGAAGTGGCAAAAAGCTACATAGTCCCTTATCCCCAACTAGACCATGTTTGAATTTGGGATGTCACCAGTAAGTCATATTATCACCTATGTCAACTACTGCCAGCGTCTTAGGAAGTCAAAGTAAGATACTTTCGATATTTACTTGGAGGATTGGTGATGCCTTGGTGATAATCATCTTAAATAAATCATATGTGGCGCCCCAAACCAAGTGTCACATCCTGAGCCTTACTCCAAGACCGTTATTGATTAATAAACATGATCGGGATTTTTGTCTTGTCACACGGTGGGATTTATTGGATATTTATCCACTTGTATTTCATTTATAGGAGTTAGTCTCCTCATATACGTTCCATTTTTCATCATCTTACCTATCTAGGCCATTATGAATTCCTGATATACTCATGTTATATCATAGAAATCATATTCATTCATAGCATGACGAAACATACACCCAATATTTGTCCGTAAAAATTTTCACCAATTCATTATACCTCATAGTATAATTCACATCAACTTATCATTAACAGACATATAAACCATCATACATCCATTCATAAATATTATTATACACAGGCATTCATAACATTGTCATTCTTCATCGATGAACCTGTGCTCCTTTGGTATATCCTCGCTTTCACCTGTCTTAGGGTTTAGAAAACAAAACATGAGTCGAAACGCAATAAGCAAGTTGCATAATTTTCAAGCAATTCATTTTGCAAGCAACATTTTTTCTTTAAATAGCATCTTTGGAAAGCAAAATTATACCCACTCGTGGTATATCATAAAAAATATGAACATTATACCCATCATGGGTACATTATGAATAATGCAATTCATTATCAGAAAACATAAACATCATAGGATGGAAGCTAGCTAGGCAACCATCCGTCTCTGTCTTCTCCCATCTCAGGGCTGCCTGCGTTTGGCCTATTTTAGCGACTTGGTCACACCAAAATGGGACAATCGGTCTGCTTGCACCTTTGAGGTGGACCTAATACCTTGTATACATGAACTTATCATAAACATGATCTTTAGCATGCTAGCATGATTTTTCATTAGCATCATAGGAATCATAAATCGGCTTAACCCATTTGATAAATATTAATAAATCATTTGACATAGTTAATCAACATTTCAATAATATGTTGAGGTAAGGAATGACCATCCTTAAACAGTATTAGAAATAATTTAAACAACCATTTACTAAATAATTCAATGCATTTAGAATAATATTGGCAAACATTTTATCATAATTTGAGAAAGCAAAAATCCTTTAGAAAATTGCTTACTTACCTACTTCACATTAGCTTTCCGAATCAACTTTCTCTTTACCTTTGCCTATAAACATAAGAATGACATTGCATTCATATAATCCTCATATGCTTGCATACAACTTAGTTTTCCAATCCACATATCATTAACATACATGACCCACTTGAATTTCAAGTTGGGTATTCATATATAGCATGTACTTGTGCATCATACCATCCATTCATTCCATACCATTTTCAATACCCTTATATAGGGTAAAATTTTATGCATATAATAATCATTCATTAAATCATCATATGGAGGTTCATTACCTCCCATTTATCATTTTTCACATATTTTTCATATTTCACCTATCGGTGCTCATTTTAGGCATATAGTTAATGACTTAGGCCTCATATATTAATATCAAAATTTGAGATTATAATTAATTAACAAAACCACACCATAATTATCCATTTCATCACATTTTTATGCATTTTTTTCATTTTCGTAATTTACATAAGTCATTTCTCATTTAGCCATCCATACCCTCCTATGTGCACCCATCTTACTATACATATGTTTTGTGTTTCTTAATTTTTTTTCAAAATAGAAACTTGCACTTTATTTAGTCATGATTAAACCCCTTAATTAGCACCTAATCTAGGGTGTATTTATGAAATTTTAATCCCTTAATCATAGGGTTTCAAAGCAGCAACTTTGACACCCTTCTTTCACACTTTCAACATCCAACATGACACATAATTCATAACAGATTTTTAATCCTTTAATTCCAGCCTTTAATCATGCTTTTCTTATCCCAAATTTAGGAAAATTTCACATATTTAAAGTCCATAAATTAGTTGCTCCAAAACAGTAACTTTCCATGAACGTTAAGGTACCCTTTGAATACCCTTTGGACATCCACAATCATGAGTCCTAAAAATCAGATTTAGGCAATTTCTTTCCAACCCTTGTTGGACGTCCCATGTACCCTAGATTTAGGATACTTTAACCTTTAATTCGTCCATGAATTAGTTGAGTTAATTCATGCATCATAATCATCATAAAAGAGTAAAAATTCATCCATATCATTAACCCTATGTTTAATCCTTTCTAGGGTTCATAATTCATACCCAAATTAACAAGTATGAATTATAGAATCATGAATCATAATTCAAACATGAAATATAATTAAAACAGCAACATAAATGGGGAATTTAGAAAAATTCCAACTAGGTTCATCCATCATAATCAAACCTAACATCTCATTTAACTCCCTTGAACCCTTAAATTCATTCCTATCATTCAATCCTCATTTAATACCCAAGTCAAGGGCATCATAAATCATCCTTTAAGGGTTCATTATGGATCAAATTTACGACCCATAAATGGAGGTAAGAAACTTAAAATTAAGCGAACCAAAACTTGATTCATACTTACTTGGATTTAGGAAACCTTGGATCAAATCTTTGCTAACTTGGTTTCCTTCCTTTCTCCTCCCCTTTTCTTTCTCTTTTTCCCTTTCTTTCTTCCTTGTTTGGCTTTCTTGGGACATCCCTAGCTACTGCCCTTAGAGGACTTTTCTTCTCTTGAATTTTCTCTCTGTAACTTACCCAAAGTGGATGTCCCATGTGCTCACCCCATATATGTATATATTTGATTTTTCCCCACATTTGCAACATTATTTTAGGGTAAATTAATGAGTATCTTATCCCTTGATAAGTTGTCCAAATATTACCCCATATAAAATACATAATTATCATAGTTTAAAATCATAAAAAATCAGCTCATTTAAAGCCATGTTTCTGTCCACTTGGAGACATCCCATGTAGCTTCCTTTTATGACATTTTATGCCATAAAAATCAACCTTAATTTAATGTCATTTACTTACCCTAGCTATATAGCTTATTTAGATGCATTTTTGGCATTTTTGAAAAATAAAAAATCCATGCATATCAAGCCTTGGACATCCCTTATCATGCCACATTTCCAAGCCTCTCAAGGCTACACTCATTAGTCTTTTTACCCATGCATTAATCCCCTTGATTTTATCATGGATTTTGTCATTTCAAGTAATTCACAAATTAACTCAAAAATTCCTTCTTTGGACACCTCTTTCATAAAGGCAATCCGGTCGACCGATAAAAAAGGGTACAAGCAAGTTGCAGTCTTTAGCCATGCTAAATGTTTTGAAAGAACAAACCAACTTCAAGTTCTGCATGTGCTCTAGATGAATGATGTGCCCATTCTTTGAGTATTCTCCTTTCTATCTGAAGAATTAGGCTATGATTGGCCATATATCCAGTTGTTCCATGACAATTATAAGAATGCATTGCTACACTTGCATGACTATGCATGGGCAATTTGTCAAATGGGATAAACAGAATAATTTGCACTCAAATATTTTGTTCCAAGTTTGGCTCATGATAGCTGTGCTCTTCTTTGGATCTCCCACTCCCAAAGAAAATATTTGGTTCATGAAAAGAGCTAGCTGACTTGTTTATTCAGAGTTTCCATGAATACAACATGGAGTCCCCCCAAAGATGATCAAAGTAATGCATCATCTATCGGAGAACTACAAGGTGACTATATTTTGCGATGGGCCAACTACAAAATAATCCGTTGTCCGTCAAAATGAGTTCAAAGAAGTCTCGTTCAAACTGCCCGATTTCCGCCAGTCTACTCCAGAATAGGATGCCGCCCAGCTCTCAGCAGTAAGCGGCGAGCGATGGCAGCCCAGGTCTGGCTTTAAAGAAGCGTTGGACAGAAACCATCCTCCATCCTCTTCTTCCGTCCGTCGCATGACATCACCAATTCCTCCGTATTCTCCTACCTACTTCTTCCTTTTCTTCATAATCATCTGCTCATAAAAATTCGTCTCCCTTGCAACCTCTTTTTGCATTTGGACTGCTGCGATGAGGCAGGAGATGGTCGACGATCGTGCCACGATCGCTCATCTTGCCTTGAAATCTCTGGGTTTGGGCTTCGATCTTGCTGCCGATTTCAGGCTCAGATTTTCCAAGGGCTCTCCAGGCGATCGGCTTGTCGATATCGACGAGAAGGACACGAGGGATGTGTTGATTCCCGGTGGGGAAACCATCGTTCGAGTTCCCAACGTTATCAGGTGTGATAAAGGCGATCGGATCCGCTTTAGATCTGACGTCCTCGAATTCAATCAGGTTTCTTTCATCTTCTTCCAGAAGTTGTTAAATTTGGATGAATTGGATTGGTGCTGTGGTATGAAATCTTCCACAAAACGATTGACGCCTTGATTCATTGCTCGGTATTTGCGTTTCCTTGGTGGAAATGGATTGAAAGAACAGGATTCTTCTTTTGATTCACGATGGAATTATGAAATTTTTACTGTTACGACTGTCAGCCGGTGTTCGGTGGCACGATGATTCGAGTCGAATTTTCTTAGTGATTTTCTAGGGGATTATTATCCTTCATAATTTTTTGGCACCTTAAAATGGGCAAATTTAATCCGCTAGTAATTGCCCAGGGTTTGTGCTTTAAGCAACATACGGAAACAATCTTTCTTCAACTGGAATGAACTGTCACTAAAACCTCTGCTCTAAGGGTTATACCTTTTCACTACCCGTCTGGTGCCATTTAGCTCCAAAAATATACCATCTGCCTTAGCCTAATTTCACACGAAAATACTAGCGGTCATTTTGTTTCCTTCTAGCATTTCAATGTCTCCTTGCCTTGAATCTATCAGCCATTAGTTTCTTTCTTTGTTTTGATTTGGACATTCCAATTATTATTGGACCATGCTGTCTGTTTTCTTCAGTTGTCTGACTTTCCAAAGCACTTACGTTTTTGTTATTATTTACAAGCTCAAAAAAACGGCTCTTCTGTATTTGCTATTGATTTCAAGCTTACTACATTCCATTCGGCTTCAAAACTGACTCAGCATTTTGATAGTAACTGGTAATATACAATGAATATCATGATGTCACGAGGTGTTGCAATGTTAGTGATGATGAAGATTGAGAGAATCTGCCCTAATTACCTCAAATGGAAGTAGACTGTCTCTGATTGGGAACTTTGGGAATCAGAGCTTTTACAGAAGAAGAAGAAAAAAACTCCAATGCTCCCAGCTTTTAGGAAACACTCCCACACTCAAATCTTCAAAAACTAGGAATCACTCCCACACTCAGCTCTTCGAAAACTCACAATAACTGAGTTGATTTTATCCAGGAAAGGTCATTTATAATAAAGATATAAATAATCTCAATCTAACAAAAATTCTCCTAAGCCTCCTCTAGGTCTAACTTATGTGAGCAAGTTTCCAAAAGGTTGTCGTATCAGTGTAATCGTAGTCCCACTTGAATACTGAGAAATAATGAACCAAATTTGGCTATTTCAAAAGCTAATGAGCTTCATTTAATGCCTAAAAGTGACACTTAAAAAATTAATGAAAATTACTAAGAAAAGGACATCCATTAATTTCGAAACTATTAAAACATTATCTAAGCTAGTTCCCGTGTTGATGCCTTATTATTGCAATTGTGCCATATAATCATCGGGCCAAATTTGCTTTTTTCCCCCCCTTGTGAGGCTTTAGGTGTTGTGCTCAATTCCTGTAGTTTTTTTCTTTAATGCGAATTCCCATAGTTGGTTCTAAATATCTTTAAAAATTTAAAACTAGAGAAAATGGTTTAGCAATTCATATCAACAGGATTTCTAGTACTGCACAAGGTGAAATGGGAAATAATTCTACCAGCTTTAATAAATAATGTGATTGCTATGATCTTGGGAGAAAATTTTGCATTAAACATTGTGCTTGCTTCCACTATGAAAGAGTTCTGTTTTTTCATAAATATTGTACTTGCTACTAGTTCGGAAGCAAATATATATTTTTTTTCTCATCTTGTGGACTTCTTTACTCCATTTTAACCAGTCCCAAAAAGAAGAGAAGCCGTTTTGGTTTTGTTTCTGTTCTTTTGAGTTTATCATGATATATCGAATGGCATTCTTTTTGTAGTAAAACTATGTCGATTTGTTTGCAAATAAGAAACTTTTGCTGCAGAATATCCTAAATTCATGATATAATATGTATTAGATCTGTGAATTCATATTTTACTTTGATATTTCTGCGTTAAAATATTCCTATACCACTTTTACTTGTCTGCATAAATGAAAATATATTTTTTATTGTTTTCCTACTGATTTAGTTTTATTTCCTAAATGTCTTGTATCATGCGTGCCCCCATCAACAGATGTCAGAGTTGTTAAATCAGAAATCTTCAATACAAGGAAAAGTACCATCTGGTTACTTCAATGCTATATTTGATTTGACTGGATCATGGTATGAAGATGCTACAGACACTAAATACCTTGCCTTCGATGGTTACTTTATTTCCCTGTACAACTTCCACTTGACAGCATCTCCATTAGCTTTACGAGAGAAGGTTAAAAAGGCTGTTCCATCCAACTGGGAACCTGCAGAGCTGTCCAGGTATTTGTGGGCCCTTTAAGTTTTTTCTATTAATGAGCTTTTGTTTTCATAGTCAAGTTTTTCCTTGTGTTCCTGAAACTCAGTAGTTCAAACTGTTTAATGAAAACTTCGTATGACTAAGTTACTGATTACTATTGCTAACCTCAGACCCTGGTTGTTCACAACGAGAGCACAGAGGAAGCTAAGCGGCTGTAGGTTTTACATTGCAAAATGACTTTTTGAATCTCAGCATTTCCTTTGGGGAGGGCATTATGCTCTAGCATCAGAATTGCTGTTAAATAACATCATACTTTTCATGAAATTTGGGAACTATTATTGTTGTTGTAGAACCTGATTTGAACAGCCTACAGGCTCATTTATAAATGTTATCATAGTGCTGATATACAGGCAATTCTTTTGTGACATATGAAAGCCTTAACTTTAAAATAATCATTACTTGTAGAATATTTAGTATTGGGATTGAGGCACTAACCAGTCTGATGAAAACCTCAAGCTGTTAGTGATAGGCCCACCTTATCCTTTAAACCATTGGACTGCCCACACTGTTCTACAGACTTGGCCTGCAAGCTTCCCCACCCGCATGGACTAGGCTCCACACTTATACCACTGTTGGCTATGACTCATTTCTATTTTGGGAGGTACAATTTGGGGTTTGTGTGGGGGGGGGGGGGGGGGGGGGGGGTTTGGTGTTTTTTTGTGGGGGGTTTGGGGGGGTGGGGATGGTTTTTTTTAAAGGGCATGTTTGGCAATCAAAAAAAGTTTTCAAACTAAAACTTTTCTATTTAAAATTTTTCATTTTCCACAACTACCCTGTTTTAAATTATTTTTCACTTCTTTCTGTACAACTATACTTTTCAATCATTTCTACACAACTATCTATACATCTAACCTATTTATTTTAAATTTATTCTCTTTACTCCTCATCATTACCTCTATCATATCACATTTTTTCTCATTTCAAAAACTTTTACACAAAAAGCTTTTCATCAAAAGTTTTATCACTTCCCAAACACATCTTTCATTAATTTTTTTTAGGGGCTTCTCAGGATGGACATCCTACTGTTCCCTATCGCCACATTGGTGTGAGCCTTATGCACTTGATTCACTCTTTATATTTTTCCTGATTGCAGTTATCAAACTTTGCCTGAGAAAAAACTGTTGCTGAGTGCTTGTGTACGGATAACTTAAAAACTTCTGTTCTGTCAAGTGCTGTCTCTGTTAGCATTAGTGGATATATAATGATGGCAGCAAAACACAGAAATACATGACTTAGAAAATGTTTTAGAAAACAAAGGCCTTATTTTGTCTTTCCACTCATCTGCTAATATAGGCTATTTTAGTATTCATTTGGCTCGGCTCAGTTGGTGGTGCAATGTACCCCTTAAATTTACCTTTTCTCTTCAATTTTTTTCCCTCTCATCTTGCCTGCTTAAATCTCCTGTCTTATATCTTCTATTTTTATTTCTTTTAATCATATATTGGAGGGTTTTGGAGATAAATAATTTGTTCGTGCTAGATTAAATTAAAGGTCTGGTTTACGATTAGGGAAATTAAAATGACATAAAAGTCGTTCCTTCTGTTTTTATTTCTGGGGAAAATTCTTCTTATATCCATAAGATTTGCCTCTAATTTCTAATCTACCCACAATATTTTACAAATTTGTCTCATACCTTTAATGTTTCACCTTAAATTCCTATTATTCCTGCGCTATTAATACAACCATTATCCACCCAATGAAAAGTGATTTTACCTATCAAAAATTTTCTAATTGAAATGAGTTAACCCTAATGTGACTTACTTGACTATGGTTAATCATTAATTTGTGGCGTCAAATGATTCAAGAGTTATATTAGGGCTAAATTGTTTCAATTATGGAAAATTTGGATGTGCAGAATCGTTTTTTCAATGAGGTAGATAACATCTGTGTTAATAGCATGGGCATGGAAGGAATTTAGAGTGAATCATTGTGGGTGGAATTTGGGAAATGTTGTGAGTATATTGTGAATTAGGGGCAAATGTTATAAGTATAAGAGAAATTTCTCTTATTCCTATGAATTAATTGATTTGGCTGTGTCTAACTTGGCCCAAGCTTGTTTGATTTGCACCTTAATTCTTGTTTTCCATTATCGTGTTTGTTCTTCTCATTAGTGTTCCCTTCTTGCATTTACTAGTTTCTGATGCACAACTGTTGGCTTAAATTGCAGAACAGTTTTATTTGGAGTTGGTTTAATGGAATCCTATAGTCATGTTTTTCACTTTTTTCCCTAAATAAGTGCATCCTCCTCCCCTCAATATTCTCAGACGTGCAGGTTGGGTTAGAATCAAACAACCTAACCCAGAATTTGACCCCTTTTTATCTCAACCCAACCCAAAATTTAGACTTCAAGTTGGGTTAAATGATGGAAAACAGGTTGAAAAGCTGGTTGGAAAATGGGTCATATGCACACATTAAGGTCCTTTTCCTTTAGAATTTTTGTCCTCAGATTTCCATCATGTTCTAGTCAATGATAATTAGATAAAGTTAGACCTAGAGATTGCCTCCATATTATTCCAGTGTGATCCTGTATGACACTGGACTTGTGGCTGATTGGAAAACCATCTTTTTAAAATCTTTTGTTTTTTAAAAATAGATTATAATAGTTTTCAATCAAGTTAATTTTTTATATTTAGGCTAAAAAAATTGTTTTAAATACAATGTATGACTTGGATCTAAACAAATTTAGAAGATGTAATCAATTGCATGGGAGAAAATCTCATATAATATATATGGGTTGAAGGGAAGCCTTGGCGCAAAGCTAAGAGTTGTCGTTATGTGACTTGGAGGTTGTGTTCGAGTTATGGAAACCGTTTGCTTTGCAAGGTATGGTTGCATACTATAAATCTAAAATAGTTTGCCCTTCTTTGGATCTTGCACATCGCAGAAGCTTAATGCACTAGGCTGCTCTTTATACATGTAGGGTTATCATTCAATACAAGTGCACAATGCTCAAGCTTGAATTATTCTTTTTTTTTTTTTTTAGAAATTATTTTGATTTTTTCGTATAAATATGTGGGCCAAGCAAAATCTTTATATTATAATTTTACATTTTCGATTTTTAAAATGTTTGTAGTCGAATTTCAAACATGAAAAAAATTCAAATAAAAAATTTTAAAAATAAGAAAGTAATATTTCTTATATAAAACGATATTACTTGAGCATGTATATTGATGAAAAAATAAAAAAATTTAAAACTTCAATAACCCAAGCGTGAGCATGGAGCTTCAATGTTCATGCTTGTATTAATTCATGACCCATATATATTTATATGACAACTGATCCCATGCATCTAGTGCATTTTTTAAATATTTTTTTCGTTTCTTTCCTAAAGATGTGGGCCCACTTAAGATTAATCAAGTGGCTAATTTTGAAAAATTTTCAGATTTTGTTTTATATTAAATATATCAAACAAAATCTGAAATTTCGAAAGTTAGATTAATCAATAGCAAACAAAATCTGGAAAATTTTCAAAACTGACCACTTGGTTAATCTTAAGTGGGACCACATCTTCAGCAAACGAATTGAAAAAAATAAATAAATAGAGGTCCTATGCAGTAGACACAAGTTAGGTATTTTGCATTAAGATGCATGGGATCAGCTCCTTTATATATATGTATGGGAGCCGTTCATATGTGATTAGTTACATGCTATTTAAGTTGTGACTTGCATTGCTGTGCTACATGATTACACAAGTAACATATGAATAGTTGGATCGTAATGGCCTGGTAAAAATGAAAAATTTACATTCACCCCCGCAAGCAATTTCATTTTAATTTGGGTGGCTTTTCATTGGTGCCTCCATCATCTTACTACTATGAGCTTCAATCATTTCCCCTAAATTAGTGAAGCATTGTTGTCAATCGCGATCTCTGATCGTCCCTTTCTCTCCTGCACAATCGCACTAGTGCCATATCTGTCTTTCGCTATACCCTGCCTTCTCCCTGTGCAACCATCTCCTCCTGTGAGCAGGTACTTGCGAGTATGTCTTAGCTCATCGTGCATCATCCTGGACTGTTAACCTCCCTTGTACCAAAGCCCCTTTCTTTTGATTTGCCATTCTAGCTTTTGGTTTTCATGATACCCATTGTTGGATACGATTAGGGTGTACCAATGCTCATAATTCTTTTTCAAAGTCCATTAGGGCATACCAACGTTGCCTTTTTTAATTTGATTTCTGAATAAATTGCAATTTCCAGTTGAAATCCTCAATTTCAATCAACCATGAAAGCCTTTTTTATGTTGCAATTTCTAATTGAAATCTTCAATTGCAATGAAGCATAAAGGCTTTGGCTTTGTATGGTCGTCATCCTGAAAGCTTCAAGCTGGTTCTGGGGATTCCTTTAGTGTAGTGCTGAAAGGAAGCTAATCAATGATTAATCATGACAGAAAAGTTAGCAGCCTTTTTGTTTTCAATTTATTTAGTATTCAAGTCCATTTATCATATCATATCTTTGTCAAAAGAAAAAGTCAATTTAGCATATTTCCGAGGACAAAGTAGAAACTTCTCAGTTTGTGGTTCTTCACAATGAAAGGTCACCCTCATTCTTGTATTGTGTTATTAAGGTGGCTCAGGGGTGCAAGGGGGGTTGGTTGCATG
The DNA here is from genome assembly GCA_030490835.1 of Annona cherimola. Taxonomy (NCBI): domain Eukaryota; kingdom Viridiplantae; phylum Streptophyta; class Magnoliopsida; order Magnoliales; family Annonaceae; genus Annona; species Annona cherimola. The sequence continues at coordinate 37,598,897 of CM059972.1, forward strand.
GGTTGGTGGCTAATCCTAACCCTATCCCATAAGAGAGAGAGAGAGAGAGAGAGAGAGAGAGAGAGAGAGAGAGAGAAGGAAAGAAAAGAAACCTTCAAGCCTAATATGTTTATAACCCATTTATAAAACTTCAACCTTAACCTTAAACTACTTATCATAAATAGATCGGTTTGTTGGTTGCTAATGGGTTGGTAAAACAGGCTGAATAATAAAAATGAAAATGGTAAACTATTTAAAATCTAATTATAAACAAAAAGCTTCTAATTTTGTTGATTTATTTCAATTTAAAAGATCAATTTATTCATTTTTAGCTAGAATATTAATTCCATTGTCAATAGTTATGCATAATTTATAAAATAAATATCAATAAAACAGTTTTTAACTCTTTTACCCTTGGGGATGTAAATGGGTCATACAAGTTAGGATAATTGAGTTGATTAGTTCTATAAGCTCAACCCATGACTGATCATTTAAATCGGGTCATATAAATAAGTTTGTAGTTGGAAAAATCTCAACCATAATCCGCCCCAACTGGGTTTAGTCAGCTGGGTCATAGGTTGACGCTAACCAGCCTAGTGGTTGCCTTGCATTTCGAACAAGTTGCAGTTTGTGGTTGATCTCGCTTCATGAACAAACTGTACTTGGTTGAGCAAGCAAGGGTTGGGTTCTATTAACTTTCTCATTTCTGAAAACATAAGGGATTGAATGGATTTGAAGGGATTGAGTTTTGTGAACTTTCATTTGATTTTTTAACCCATGGAATACATGTAAAACTGAAGGAAAGGCAGATGGAGATAGTGAAAATAATGCTATTTAATATTTCTCGGGGGCTTTTGTATAAAAATACCTACATTCTAAAATAATGGAACAGTTCGTTTCTTCCCCCATAAAATCATGCGGTGATGTTTGTAAGTTGTCACTCAACATGTATGCAACTAATCTTATATAATCATCTCCCTATATCTATGTTATATATATGGGTTGTGATCATAGCTAAGTAGCTATGTAATAACCTTATGTATTTTTTGTCCATGTTTATGTGGGCCCATGTGTATTTAGTTCATATACCAAATAGGGATTTTCTCACATGTAATCAATTCAGTTGTGTTTCTCATATTTCTTTACTTTTTAAAAGTTTATTTTAGATCCAAGCCATCCATCATATTCTCATCTATTTGTATTTGCATGGTACAAAAAAACATGCTAATTAGATTTGTATATAATCCACAACAAGTGTATATGCACGAGGTTCTTTATAATTATAATTTCTAACATTATAGATTTTAAAATTTTTAGTCATCATCATTATTGAAGCCATTTTCCACCTAAGTGAAGTCAACTGCAAGGATACTACTATGCTATTCTTAATAATTAGTAATTAAATTTTCATTAATCTTTAACGTTTTCATATCTTATTTAATTACTTCAATTCATTTTTTGGGGGTCTTCCTCTCATTCTCTTATTATCTTCTATTTAAATAATTTCATCTCTCCTAATTGGTATCATTTTAAGTTTTTTTTTTTTAACCACCTTAGTTTGCTTTTTCTAATTTTATCACATATTGACTTCACTTTTAGATTACCTCGAGTTACTTCATTTCTGATTTTATCTTTTTATTTTTATTTTTATTTTACCACTAATCCACCTTAACATTCTTATTTCTGATGGGATGGGATTTCACATTTTCCAGTGCACCTTTACCCATTCCTAATATACCTTTACTCGTTCTCAATATAACTTTACTCATTTTCAATACATCTTTACCCATTTTCAATACATTTCCATCCCAAATTGTCATCCCATCACATCTCTGAACTGCCCCACTATTGCCTTTTCTTTCTGATCGTGTCATTGCTATTGGATGACCATGCAACTAACAAAGGACAATTTTAGGGGAGGGGAAAATGAGATAAGTGCCTTTACCCAAGTTTGAACCCCTTGACTTTCAACCCTATACACCTTTAGACACACTCATGTCAACCACTTAGTCATTTAAGTAATGACAATTATTTTCTTTTTCTCTTAATTTAGCTAACTTAAATATATCCTTTCCTTCTTGTCTAGTTCCTAATTTATAATATAAATTGTCATAAACTTTGTATTTAGTTTCACTAATCATTTTTTAGTAGTTTTTTTTTTGGATAATTTATATTGTTGTAGATTTATATCATTTCTATTAGTTTTTCATTCTTTAAACTTTTCTTGTTTGTCATTTATAGCCTTTTGAAATCCTTGTTCCACCACCAGGTTTCCCTAGGTAAAGATTTATCATTTTTATATATTCCTAAAATGCTGTGTCCAACTTTTCAATGCATTTTGCTATTTCATTCCACTTTGATTAAAATTTCACTTCTTGTATGACTCATTTTCTTGCTTTTGTTATTCTTCTACTAAAAAGTTCTATATTAGCATCCTTAAAATTCCACCACTCAATCTTTTGGATTATCTTATTTTTAGGTTTTGTCTTTTTTTTTTTTTTTTTTAGGTGTGTGCATATATTGATTTTAACAACTTATGTTGCATAGTTAAACTCTCCCCTAAGATGAGCTTGCAATTAATGCGAAGGGACATATTTGATTTTCTTATAAGAAAGTGATCTATTTGCTAGAAGATTCAAGCAAGTTGGTCTTTATATCTAGAATAAGCAGATAGTTTTAAATAAAATTATGACTTCGATCTAAAAGTTTTTTTTATTTTATTATTATTATTATTATTATTTTTTCAAATAGGGGTTCCACCATGCAACCAATTGCATGGGAGAAATCCCATACCATGCTTAAGATTGCTTCCATGAACATGATTTTGGAAGAATCAATTTTAGAAATTCCACGCAGACATTGCAGGAGCACTTAAATAAAACATTTGATAGTATGGCCAGTCCTAAAACAATTTTTTTTGGATGGAAAGTCCTAAAACGTTTAGGAATACTATAACTTGGAAAAAAAAAATTCACTTGAGAAAAGAAGCATAGAACTGAGAAATACAAGTCTTTAAGCTTACTTTGCTTAAACTTGCTTTTCCAGTAACAACTCTTCTTTGTAATCTTTTCCTTTTCCGTTTCTACATTTAAAAGAATATTGCATTTATTACATTAACTTAGCATTACCCAATTGGTTTTGTTGGTTTCAAGTGTATCAGTCTTCATTAACTGAGGCATTTCATTTTAGTGTTTTGTATCCTAGCATTCTTTTTCAATTACTCTTTATTCCATCTGTTTCTCATTTAATTGCATTAATCATTTCATATTATAGCATCATTAGCATGAGGTTTGGCATAAAAATGCTTAAGAATCCTTTTTGCTCTGTACATAGTACAATGATCAACTAATCCTCCTTGGGCCATTTTAAACCCATCTGTGCCATTCATTTCACTTGTTTTTCAACTGGATTACATGATCGCTTGGCCCCCTACATTGCTGCCTCAAAATGTTTCCTACACATGTTTCAGTACTTAAAATTTCTGACAGATCTAGGCTGTCAACCAGCCCACCTTTGAGCATCCGAAAATTCCATGTAAACTAAACTGATTTGGCTATTTTAAAATTCCTATATCTAGTACATACAACTGACTACAATGCAATCCAGAATTTCACAAATTGATGGTAAAGAAGGTCATCATTTTCTTGTCCAAACATTGCTGTCTACGTGCAGTTCAGTTCTTGAAATATTTTCTGCTAGGTTGCATGATTTGCATTTTATGCAAGTATTCCATTTGAGAACTAAAGAATCGACAAGGACAATAGTAAGAGAGCTACAACAGTGTTATCATCTCATCATGATCAACAATGGTGATTTTCTGATATTAATAGGAAAGAAAAGGTAATGATGGTGTTGTGATAGAATGTTTGAAGAAGAAATGAAGGAAACAGGTAGCAATTTCGCTAATGTAGATAGCAATGGATGTGGTGGTGGTGGTGGGTTTGATTGTATTGCAAGTACATTCTTTAGCTTATGACATTGCAAACTCCACAACTTTTTACGAATATTGCAAGCATATCCACACCACTGGGCTACGCTCCAATTGATTTTAAAAGAATTCAACATCATCCAAAATCCTTACCTTTTTCCTAGGAGGAATACTCAAAAATCCTACTCTGAGCCCATTGGCAATTGCTACTACCCATCTTGTGATACCTAAACCCTAGGAGTGATTTCTAGGGTTTGTTCTCATATTTTTATTTTAAAGAATCTCTCTCTTTTTCTTACAAAAGCCCTAACTACCAAAAGTTCTCTGGAAAACCCTAACCCTAATTCTTCTCATTCAAAGTAATCAAAGAAGAATTTTCTCAAACCTCGAGTTTGTTCTGCAACTGTTTGGTATCAGATCTAGGGTTGGTATTATGAATACTCAATTGAAAAGAAGTTTTTAAGTTGAAGACATTGTGAAAATTATTGTTTAGGCGAACATTATGGATTGTATGATGATGAAGATTTATTAGATGATGAAATATAAATATATCAATGGTTGCTGTTGTAAGATACTCTTGCTGCCCGAAGACAAGGAATTCAAGATTGGTGGCAAACTTCTATTTTCCAAACCCTAATTTTTTCTTAAGGCCATGGAAAAAGTCAATTATTGATAGTGGTAGTTGCATAAATGTAGTTTTTGAATCTACCATTGAGAAGTCGAAGTTGCCTAAAGAGCCACATCCTCACTCTTAAAGGTTGCATGGATTGACAACACTTGACAATGATGGAATTACATGTAGTATTAAAATGATTTATTAGGTATTTCCATAATAAATTTTTTATAACAAAAGTAGCATTTTCCGGGTGCTTTTATGATATGCATGTACAATCCGTGAACTGTAAAGCTTATTTTTCAAAATGAATTAGAATGCAGAAAATTGTTGATATCTTAGCTGCTTACTTTGCGAGTCATACTTCAGCAATGTTCCTAGTGTTTTTCCTAGTGTTCTTTCTTATTTGTCAAATTGTAATTGGGGTACATGTTTTCAAGGTCTGGAACGTGCTAGATTGGAGCTATTTGAACCTTTTTGCTGCACAATTTTAATGCGTGAGAAAATTCATTTTGCAGATTTATCCATTTGTATGGGACACATATAATCATTGGGATGGCAGTTGGAGGCCAGGATTTAGTCTGTGTTAGGCAGAAACATTCTTCGCCTATTGCTCCCGCTGAACTCAAAGGACATTTGGAGGATCTTGGCGATATCTTGTTTTCAGATGGAAATCTGTCACCGACTCTTCAAAAGAAAACCAGAGACGGCAAACACCGGGTATGTGATCTTCGCTTTTCTTTATATTTGCTACCCTTAGCAAAGATGCTTGTGACACTTTTTTTTGTTTTTTGTTTTGTGTTTTTTTTTGTTTATAGGTTCCGGAGGTCTTCCGTAAGATCCTAAATTCAAACAACATGCAATTGCCAAGTTTTTCTGAAACATCAAACAAAGATGTAAGCTTGTCTGCTTTGTGCCATTATTTGATGCTTTCAATATCAGCTTCAACTATGCCAACATCTGATGTAGCCATGCACAGGGTTTAACCATCTTTTGCTCAAAAAGGGGAGGGGACCCATCTTTGTCCAGTCACCACAGGTGGCTACAGACAGTGCCTGCTAAACCAGATGCTATCCTCTTTAAATTCGTTCCCATCACTTCTCTTCTTACTGGAATCCCAGGCAGCGGTTATCTTAGCCATGCAATCAACCTTTATCTTCGTTGTAAGTAGATCAGTTTAAGAATTCCATTTTATTGTTGGTCCCTTCTAATTTAGGTTTGCTGAGCTGTCTTGAGTGCATTGAATAAGTTAGCTTTCTCTCTAACCTGGGATTTTATTCATCATAAAATTTTTCCAAATGTTTAATAGCTTGTGACAGTTTCTCAACAGTAAGACCTGCTCTCTTCCTGACTGTTGTTTCATAGCTTTTTTGCATGTCTAAAAAAGTAATAGAGAACTTTATTATCTTTGGAGTTTGTTTTTGGGCATTGGTCCTTGGTTGTGCAGCTTCTAATTAAATCATTTTCTCCTCAGACAAACCTCCCCCAGAGGATTTGCAGTACTTCTTAGAATTCCAAGTTCCCAGGCAATGGGCACCTGTGTTTAACGAGTTACCTCTTGGTCCACAAAGGCGAACTGTGTCAACCCCTGCATTGCAGTTCAGTTTCCTTGGTCCGAAGCTTCATGTCAATGCTAACCAGGTAGATACATTCTTTAGTTTTGAATTTGTATCCTTTTGACTTTCCTATTATAGAAACATTCTTTTAGCTTTTAAATTATTGGAGTTATATTTAGAATTGTCCATTCCTAACAAGAAGTAGAGAAGCTTCCCTCACCCAAACTCATTTAGAATTGCTTCACTGTTTGAACAACAAAAAAGATCTTTGGTGGAAAAGTTTTTGACATGGGAGAAATGATGTGATAGGGTAATGATGGGGAGTAAAAAGAATAAAATTTAAATGGATAGGTTAGTCATATGAAAAGTTGTGGAGAATGATTGAAAGTAGGGTAGTTGTATTGAAAAATGTGAAAAAAATGATTAAAAAATAGGGTGGTTGTAGAGAAAAGTTTTAGAGGGAAATTTTTTTAGAGTTTATCAAACACGCCAAATTTGAAATTAAATGATTTACAGAAAAATTTGGAATCAAAGGATTTTAAAATTAGAAGAAAGAAATTGGAATATATGCAATGCAAGTGTATAGTTTGGGTCCCTCCAATAATGCAAAACTCTTAACTGTTAATCTTTTTGTTGACTTGAAATGACCAAAATGACCTAATATTTCAATATTTCTTTCTAGAAAAAAATTCCCTACAAAAAAGTGGCCCAAAAAATTCAACCAAATAGCACATTCCATTTACGGTTTGATTTAAAACTACAAAAGGGCACTCGAAAAAGTAACAGTGTTGGTGATCACATGATTGAGACCAAAACTGCACATTAAAGAAGCTTTAAGCCGTTTGTTGCAAATTTGAAACTTGATGTTCAAAAAGGATGAAGTGCAAAAACTTGAGGAACCTATGTACAGATCCTTCAAGAAATGATAAAATTAGAAATGAAATAATTCAAAAAATCCTTCAGATAGATTTAATATATAATAAAATTAGAAAATGTAGACTTAGGTGGTTTGGTGATGTCTTTTTTTTTTTTTTGAAACGTATGCATAGGGTAATGGTCATTCCTAAACACATTTACAATGCAGGTCAATTTAAAGAAGTATTTAAATTAAACAACTTATTTTGCACTTATTTGTCAATAGACATTTCAAAGAAAAATTAACATAATCATTCGTTGACAAATATCCTTTCATAAAATGAAAAAACATGAATGAATTTTCTTACAGTAAAATTCTTTTGATACAAAATCTTGGATAGAAGTAAAGATAGAAAATATAGTAGGAAAGAGTTAAAAAAAAGTGGTTTAGTGAAAGTAAAAGACAAATTATTAAAGGAAAGGCAAATCAAATACAAAATTTTGTACATTACAATATGAAGTAAATAAAAAATAAAAATGTGTATATCACAATTCATAAAGTAAATAAAAACAAAATAGAAAAATCTCTTGAACACAATCTATGTAGCTGAACCCATACAGGTAGCAATCAACTTCTTCATAGTTAGAAAAGATAAAATTTGATGAGAAGCAATTGGCAGTAGAAGACTGTAAGACAACTAGAACAAGGCCACAAAACATGGTTGAAATGCTTGGGGTTACTAAGGACACAACTCAAGATCAACAGTGACGTTGCAAGCCTGCAACCTCATCAATGTAGCGAATTCTATCAAGGTGGGAAACAACTGCTAATGATAATAGTGGACGCATAGACACTATGGCCTCACCAACTTTAATGTAGATTGCCCTTATATCATTTTAAATATATATTGTGCGGTGGTTGATTATTGGCACCCTTATTAGCGACTAGGCGAGAAACATAATTTTTTTTTTTTTTTTTTTTTTTTTTTTGCTTTTTTTTTTAAAACAAAGATGTTAATCTAGGTAGGAGTACTGATCATGGTCAATTCGTTAACCCTTTGTTAACTTTTTTATAAATAGGTTTGAGTTTAGATTTTTGAATACATGGTTTATGATCCGTCAACTCGTTTAACCATTTTAATAAATAAACGGGTTAATGTTGAGATTTTACAATCCGTCAACCATTTACAACCTGTTAACAATGGGTATATATTTGCTAAACCATAAATCTATTTTCCCAATTTCGATTTTCTATTTTGTTCTCTTCATTTATGATTCTACTGTCTTCTTTGCTACTATGCTGTGATGATGTCATTGCCGCCCCTTCCATCGATAAGATTCTTCTTTCCTCTCTGGCCCTCTCTCTTTCCCTTTCCGTCTCCGATTATCTCCCTTTCCATCTCTCTTCCTGTTTCCACCTTTCTCTATCCTCTCTTCTTCCCTCCATCTCTTCCTCTCCGTCTCCAATTGTTCACCTTTCCGTCTCTATTGTTGTTTCCTTCTCTGTCTTGCCAAGTTGCCATCGTTCTTTGTGCTTGTGTGCCGAATATACACTTCTATCCCAATAAAAATCTAGTCATGTCATATATCTCATCGGTATAGGTCAATTCACGACGACAATTATAAACTACACTCAATTTTAAACTAGCTTAATTTTGAATTGTTTGTAACATATATGCATAACTCATTAGCGATTTGTCAACCCATTTATTAAATGAATTGTAAATGGGTTACAGTTGATGTTTTTTAAATTGGTTGATAAATGGATTAAGCTTAAGATTTTTTTAAATTGATTAGGATTAGGCTCTAACTCGTCCTCTTAACACCCCTAAATCTAGGTGCATTTTATTTACGAACCAAAATTTACTATTTTTGGAGATGTATATATATTTTTGGATTTTTAAGTACAGGGGTATTTTAACCATTTAAAATATTTTCACACCCCATTGTGTGCAATTATCATTCTATGAAAAGAAAAAACTTTTCACTTTGCTAGGTTCTCTCTCCCCTCTCTCAGCTTCTATTATTGTCCTTGAGAACAAATTTAGATTAGTGCCGGTGTAGATTAGTGCTGCTGCTACCAGCAAAGCATTAATGAAGCAACATTAAACTTACTGAAATATCCTCTTATCAACCTCAGCAAGCTATCCGGCAGTCTATTAATGGTGAAACTCTCTCACTGCACCGTTTTCCTTTTTTCCCCCATTTCTATTCTCGGCTTTGGAAACAAAATGGGATGAGTGCCACTTCCTCAGAAAGTTATTTGACAGTCTAGAAAAGTATCAGCCTTTCTCTATTATTATAGGCTTATATAAGATAGAATCTCCATTCCCTCTATAAGCTGGCTAAAACTCACATTTCTTTACCAGGGTTATAATGAACTAAATCTATTTCTTCTAGGAAAATTCTGTGATGTATGTTATTTATAGATGATGCAGTTATGACAAATGAGACAATGGAATGCACAATTTGAAGCAAGAGAAATGTACAGACGATTAAAAACTCAAGGGTTTTAGAGTCTATTGAATGAAAAGTAAGGACATTGAATACAACTCCAGGAAAGTAGAAATGAGTGTGAAAATAAGATTTTTGTCAAAAGTTAGCCCCATTATTTACTCATGATAATTAGGATTAGTAATTAGTTCTGAAAAGTAGAGAGATTGACAAGAATCTTTTCATGTGTAATTTAAGCTGTATAGAACAAATGGCAGATTTTTGCTTCAGAAGTTTTAAGCAATTGTGTTGGAAAACCTAACCGAAAAAACTTACATGGAAACAGTATGAACACTTATGGTTTTTCCCAAAGCATTAGTCCCCTTGAATGAGCGTGGTGCTAAGGAGATCATAATTTCAGCAAGAAAATAATTAATGAAATGCAACCAAGGGAATGACATAGAGTGATTTGTGTCAACCACCCTATTCCACTCATCGAAATATATACCCCCTATGTTTTGGGTTTTACCAGGTAGATCAATAATTGCACCGTAGAGTCAACTCTTCTGGATTCCAGCTCTAGGAACATATACAACTAAGTAAAATCACTTGCAAGACACTAAAGCAACACCCTATTCTTACTTCTTTTTTGGACTTGGTCACCAATGTCAATTAAAGGCATACCACAATAAAAAATAAATACAACAGGAAAAATTACAATTTACTTGTGTAATTGATTCAACATAGAGAAGATTTAGCACTTTGGAAGGATTCACAAGTGTATTAAATGCGTCACACTTTTCAGTGTCAAAGTTTAAATGTTTTCTCAACTGTTTCAACTACTCCCCACGTTCATCTTTTTTTCCCCCTCTCTTGATTAGAACTCCTCACATTCATCTTAAATGCCCTTTTACAATGGCAAGGAGAAAGTGGTTGTTTGGTGGTAGTTGGCATGTATTTGATGCCTTTAATGCTTGGATTTTTCGACGGTTGCACTTGTCAAAGGCAGCCTCAGAGAACTGACCTTGCTTCTAAGATTTTAGGGCTTCTGAAAATGAGTCTAACACAGTATACCGGAAACACCTTCTTGCTGTCCACAAAGCTAACAAACTCAGAAGCACTTTTAGAGGTCTGAAAATTGCTTCTGACTTCCAAATAAAATTAGCTTTATAATAAAATATAAATATACCAAAATGGAAATAAATGGTCATCTCATATACGAGCTTAGAAGTCTAAGCATGCATCTGACTGTTAAAGGCAACTTAAAGAGCTCTGAAGTTGCTTCTGATCCATGCTTAACATTTTCCAAAAATCTGACATTGCCTTCTCAACGGCATGTGTCAGAAGTCTGAGAGCACTTCTGAGACAGTGTGCTCCATAACCCAAGCTTTTGTCTACAGGCTGTCCATTTTCAGAGGGAGAGTCAGAGGCCTAAGGCTTCTCCTAACTCTCTGCAACTATACATACTTGTTTCTGACTTGCTTGCATCCATTTTTAGAGTCGCTGAACAGAGGAAACCTCAGAGGTTTGAGATTCTAAAAAGAAAAAGGTGTTCTCAGATGCTCATGTCTGTCTGCATTTTTGCAAATTTTGGAGGTAACCTCAGAGGTCTGAGGTTGCTTCTACAGGTTGCTTTAGAGCAATTTTAGAGGTCTGAGGTTGCTTCTCACTTAGTGCGCCCAAAAACCCAACTTGCTGACTTCATTTTGCAGATTCTTAGATTTGGTCCTTAGGTCTGAGGTTGATTGCATCTGAGCCTCAGAGGCAATCTCGAAGATCGAAGATTGCTGCTGATCCTCAGACTCAAGATTCAGAGGTCTGAGATCTGCACCTGAGCTGTTTCTGAACATGTGAAGCATAATCTTTTCATTTTGTTTTGCGCACTCATTTTTCATTATGTTTTTATCATTTTTATCATCTTTCAATGTTTTGTTAATCATCAAAATATCACGCTATACTACCCACGCATGGAACAATTAAGAACATATCAATAAAATCATTAAGCACAATGTGTCAATAGAATGTGTGTAGCAAAACTACTGATGTTTGGTGGATATATGGCAAAATGAAGAAGGGGAAAGTTTTCAATGAAAGAATCAGAGGTATGAAGGTAGAATCAACAGCAAATAAGACAAGAGAAAGTTGATTTAGGTTGCATCATTATGTGTAGGTGGAATGAATTAGTTCAAATAGGTGAACATGAAGACCAAGAACAAGCCCAAAATTTGTGAATAGAAATTATTAGAAAAGATTATGAAAGCATGGGATTGATTAAAGATATGGCAGTATGGATAGAAATGATATGGTGTGACTTACGTACCTTACTGAGGTGGAAAATGGTTTCATGAAGATTTTTCCTTTTGATTAAGCTTAAAGGCTTCATATCTATTATGCTATGCCACTGTCCTGGGCAACATCAATTTTTTTTTCAAAATCTTTTCCAGATTCCTCTCATGCATGAGGCCTTCAATTTACCTTTTCCAAGTGGTAAGTTGGGTGTGTTTGGCATTTGACCAAAAAAAAAATGAAGGAAAATGTTTTGGTGGAAAAAAATTTGAAAATTGGAAAGAGTGATATGATATGATAGAGGTAATTATGAGTAAAGAGAACAAAGTTAAAATAAATAGAGTAGTTGTGAAGAAATGATTAAGAAGTAAGGTAGTTATATAAAAAGATGTGAAGAAATGAATGGAAAATAGGGTAGGGGCGAAGGGAAAGAACTTTTGTTGGAAAATCCTTTTGTTTTTTTTCTTCATTTCCAAATGCTCCCTAACTTCCTTGTGCCTAACAAGACCACTTAACTTCCCTTGTTACCTATTGTTGTGACCCTACATTCCATTCAAGTGCTTTTCTTTGGGAGTTATATCCAACCTTGTATATTTAGCTCTGGCTGCGCTATTGAATTCACCTTTCCTTTGGTTGATCTGTATATTTCACATGAAACTATCATCTTCAATAAATTCTGTCCATGTTGCATAAAGTGAGAAGTGCCTGTCTCATTACGTTGTGTTTAGTGTTTTTTTTAAATAAAAAATTGGCATATTTCTGTTATGCAGGGTAATCATTGCTATTTTTAGAAGAGTTCCGATCCTATGCGGCTGGATGCATGGGAGTTCCCATGTGTCTAGCTCATTTGTCCATTTGCCCTTTTTTATTTTTATTTTTATCAAACTGTTATCCTAAGTGTGTTTGACTTACATACCAAGTTTTAGCACTTTTGGAAATGTGTAAAATATATATTTTTAATTTTAAACATGGGGGTATTATTTAGTCATTTTAACGGTTGAAAATGACTAGTAGACCCCTATTTTGATATTCAAAAAATATATGTACATGTCCCCGAAAATGTTAAAACTAAGTTAAAAACACACTTAGGGTAATAGTTTTGTAAAACGAAACAGAGGAATTTTAAACAGGTAACTGGGCCAGATGCATGGGTATTCGATGCATCCGGCTGCATGAGATCATTGTAGTTTTTATAAGCATTTGCTTATAATATACAGAGATTTTTTTTCAACAATGCTGCAATGGTACTGAAGTGTGTTAGGGCATTACAGTTTCGATTAATGGTGGGATGTAAATTAATTTAAAACCTAGTTAGGGCTTGTTTCCTGGTGTATGAATCTTGAATCTAAGGTCTTTTTTTCCTTTTTAGTAATCTAAGCTTTTTAGCAATTTAATTAACATAAGATACATACTTGAATGGTGGGGAACGGAATTTCTTATGTGTGTACAGTAGTAGCAAATGATTCACTATAAATACCCGAATGGCAAAGGAGTGGCAACTTTGTATTCATTTATACAAACTTTGAGCCTTTTTTCATTTCAGGTTTTGAGTGGTAAGAAGCCAGTGATTGGCCTGCGCCTATATTTAGAAGGTAAGAAGTGTAATAGATTGGCCATACATGTGGAGCACCTCTCTAGCTTCCCAAGCATGGTAGAATCATCATGGGTAAACTCCACTGTGTCAATGCCGTGTCAATGGTGTGGGACTGATGAATCAGATCGCCGATACCTGGAGCCAGTTCGATGGAGGGGATACTCACGAGTGTGCACATTGCCTGTAAAGTATAACCCCGAGTGGCTGCAAGGAGGACTTGATGGTGTGTTTGTGGTCACAGGTGCACAGCTTCTCACCAAAGGAAGGTGGACGAAGACAACACTGCATCTTCGTCTACTTTACACATACATTCCCAATTGCAGCATCCAGAAGACTGAATGGGCACGTGCACCAATCTCTCACAAATCAAGTTTCCTTACAAATTGGAGCACAACATTCACACAGCGGGAGGCAACTGCACCTCGAAAGAACTTACCTACAGTGCTGAATTCAGGTGTGTATCCCGAGGGACCTCCAGTTCCAGTTCACTCCCAGAAGCTCCTCAGATATGTGGAGACTGCAGAGGTGGCTCGAGGTCCCCACAATGCGCCAGGGCATTGGCTGGTCATAGCCGCTAAGTTGGTAACAGAGAGAGGCAAGATTGGCTTGAATGTGAAGTTCGCGCTGCTAAACTATTCAAACTGAGATGGAAGGACTAGTAAATGTGCATAGTAGTGAAATCCCTTGATTTTTTGTTCTTTTAAATTTCTTTATTGGCGATTTTGTTTTACCCATGAGTTGTACAGTACAGAATATGTTACCATTCGTGACCTCTCTTGACCGGGGAGAGTCATATCAATAGAGATTTGCAGCTGATACTAGGAGAGTATATATGGGAAATAATTAAGTGCACCCGCACTGTGGGGCCCACTTGATCATTAATAACAAATCTACTCCATCCATTATATTTACAATTATTTACTTTATTAGCATACCTATTTTCATCTAAATCTAACATTAAAATGGTACCAAATCAACGTAATAAAATAGTTAAATATAAATATTAAGTTTAAAGTGATATTTTCAATATTTAAATTGTCTAAAGTATAATTTTTATATGGATAAGTAATTATATAAAGTATTGTTACATTTTAGTATGTGTGGGTTCATTTTATGTAGTCCGTCTGCACATGATAAGTTTTTATATATACACACACACACATAAGAGGGTTGGTGCAGTTGCCCAAAAAAGAGGCCCGTACGTATTCAAATGCAATGAAATGTTATACAATTATTTATTCATATATAAATCATACTTGGTTTAGATGTTGAAAAAATCACTTTAAAGTTGTTATTTATATTAAATTATTTTATTACGTTGAATTTGTACCATTTTCAGATTGTTTCATGCATATATCCGATTTGGATGAAAATTGATATGGTAATAGAATACATTATTTTAAATACAATGGGTGGAGTCGATCTTGATTTTTTCATTATATGAGATCCATTTCATCACTATGGTGCAGTGGCGCTGCACTTGATAATTTTTTTTTTCTCTCTCTATATATATATAGGTTCCGCTTCTATGTAACTTGACCCTTTCAAAATCTAAGATTTTGATTTTTGATAGAAAATTTAATTCATTCATTGTATTAAACATCATTTGTTTTTAAGGGATTGTTTATGGGCACATTTGTTAGAAAATGTATATAAAAATGCTAAAATATCAATTTTAAAGTAGTATTTTCAACATCTAAATAGTCCAAAATATCATTTATATGTGAATAAATGATTCTATAAAGTATTATTATATTTTAATACATATGTAAATAGATCTAAGTGTTTTTTATATTTTACACATGAATATATATATTTTTGAACAAATATGACCCATAAACATGCTTTATTGGGATGAAACTTAGTTTCTTAGATAAACAAATAACATTAAATACAATTAATGGAGTGGATTTTCCATTAAGGATTAAAATTTAAGATTTTAATTTTCGATAGAAAATTTAATCCATTCATTGTATTTAGCATCATTTGTTTATTTAGGAAATCAAGTTTCATCCCAATCAAGTATGTTTGTGGGTCACATTTGTTAGAAAATGTATATATTTATGTGTAAATTATGAAAAATGCTAAAATATCAATTTTAAAGTAGCATTTTCGGCATCTAAACCGTCCAAAATATCATTTATATGTGAACAAATGATTCTATATAATATTGTTACATTTTAATATATGTGTAAATAGATCTAAGTGTTATTCATAATTTACACATGAAATATATATATATATATATATATATATATATATATATATATATATATATATATATATATATATATGAACAAATGTGGCCCATAAACATACTTAATTTCGATGAAACTTGGTCTCCTAGACAAACAAACGATGTTAAGTACAGTAAATGGATTAAATTTTCTATTAAGAATCAAAATCTTAGATTTTAAAGGAGTTACATGGGTCCGGGACTGTATATATATAGGGCTCCGCTTCTAGAAGCGGACCATGTAATCTCTTGAAAATTAAAGATTTTGAACCTTGATGGAAAATCTAATCTATCCATTGTATTTAACATCATTTGTTTATCTAGGGAATCAAGTTTTATCCCAATCAAGTACGATTATGGGTCACATTCGTTAGAAAATATATACATTCATGTGTAAATTATGAAAAATGCTAAAATATCAATTTTAAAGTAATATTTTCGACATATAAACCATCTAAAATATCATTTCTATACGAATAAATGATTATGTAAAGTATTATTACATTCTAATACATGTGTAAATAGATCTAAGAATTTTTCATAATTTACACATGAATATATATATTTTTGAACAAATGTGGCCCATAAACATACTTGATTGGGATGAAACTTAGTCTATTAGATAAACAGGTGATGTTAAATACAATGAATGAATTGGATTTTCTATTAATGATCAAAATCTTAGATTTTGAAGGGATTACATGGGTCTGCTTATATGTAACCAGGTTACATAGAAGCGGGACCGATATATATATGGAGGAGTATTCAGGAACAGTGTTACTGTACGGTATTATTTGCTATAATATTTATATATAGATAAATGATTGTATAAAGTTTCATTGCATTTTAATATGTGTGGGGTACAAAAATGGGTAAATGTACCGCTGTTCCGGTGCAACGGCTCTTATATATATATAGGGCTGTTCTGGTGCAGCGCCACGACGCAATTGCCCAAAAAATGGGCCCCATACATACTAAAATGTAACGAAACTTTATACAATTATTTATCCATATATAAATCATATTTTAGACAAATTGGATGTTGAAAAAATCACTTTAAAGTCGTTATTTAAATCAAACTATTTTATTATGTTGAATTTGTACCATTTTCAGATGGGGTCCATACACATATCCGATTGGCATGAAAATTGATATGGTAATAAAATATATTATTTTAAATACAACGGATGGAGTAGATTATCATTTGATTATCATGTGGGGTCCATTTCAGCGCCATTGTGCACCTGAATATATCTCATATATATATATAAGGAATAATCCTATTAGCTCGGAGTAAGCAAATGTTTTGCATAGCCTACATTAAAAAAGACCATTGACAACAATTTTTAAATTTTTTTTCAAATACTTGCTTATCTAAGTATATTTAACGTATAAACTAAGTTTTACCATTTTTAGATATGTATACATATATTTATAGATTTTTAGAGATAAGAGTATTTTAAATGCATATACACTTATAGATGTTTAAAAATCTTTAAAAAATATATACACATCCAAAAATGGTAAAATTTAGTTTATATATTAAATATACTTAGATAAACAAATGTATGAAGAAAAAATAAAAAAAATTATTGTAAATGAGTTCTTTGAAGTATGTTAAGCGGGACATTTACTTAGCCCGGGCTAATAGGAACACTCATATATATATATATGGGATATATTCAGGTGCAGCAATGTTGCACCTGAATTCCCGTGCGGGCGCGCCCACTGTGCAATCCAAGCCGTCCATCTCGACACGCGTCATCTTGGCCGTGCAGAGCTCCCGCATGTAGACTGCAGATGTGAGTAGGTGAGGACGTGCGTCTCTGCATGTATGGGAGAGAAGTGTTATGCGGTGGCTGCAAAAAGCTGTTGCGCATTCAATGTTGGCAGCAAGTTTGCACTGGAATTCGGCTCTCCCGGCCTGCTCTCCCGCCTAATGGTGATGCACCACATGAGCTGCAGCTGGCCAGAAGTAGAGAAGAAGTAGAAAATCAACGCTGCCAAATAGGAAGGAGGTAAAAAAATTGCGCATGATTGATTCTTCCTCCAAAAATTTGTTCGGATGAAAATAGTGAAATGGGCAGGTGATGATTGGCGGATTGAAAATAAAAATAAATTTAGGTTTTGATTGATTCTCTACCTAAAAAGAAGGTTGATTTTTTGCTACGACATTCATGTAATGCAATTGTAAAATCACGATTTTTTTATTTGACTTCTACATATTTATAAAAAAAGGATTACAGATAACTTTCAGCATTCCAAACACGTTAAAGAAAATTTGCTTTCTATAATAGTTAAATCATGCTCATACAATAGTTAGTATGTTGATATGGACGAACAAAAACCTTCAATTCTAAAATAAACACTTAGCATGCTGATGCAACACTTAGCAATTCTGATAACCAGAGGTGAAACAGATGTCCTGCAATTTCACTTTACACAATGTAGGTATAACATGCTCATTCAACACAACAAGAAACTAATAGTCACAAACAGATGACCTTCAGTAGCAGAATACACACTAACTTTTGTATATAACATGCTGATACATCATTTAGCATGCAGATAGTCAGAAATAGATTACATGGAATCTCAAATATGATACTGACTTATGCTGACTACTAAAAAATTATGAAAAAAGTGATTTAATAAAACACTAGATTTATGTAGAATTCAAATCCTATAGGAGATGCCTATTTTAGGATAAAACACTAGATGTATAAAATTAATATGTTTTACAATGACATTAGCATACTAGTTTTGGAAGCATTACAATTGTATACCATTTTTTTTGCAAAGTAGATATTATTGCATTGCAAGTAGTTATAGAATTGATGTATTCTATTTCTTGTTAGTTGAATAATTTATATTGTCTATCAAATTTGATTTAGTAGGTATGTAGTAAATGACATCATCAATGAATGTGGACAAAAGTGTGTCTCCATTGCCCACAATGGAATTCGATGAAGATGCTAGAGAAGTTGTAGAAAGTGGATGGAGTCCAACAAGTGTAATTACTTTTACTCCCAATGCGCCTACTGAGTTAACTCCTATTATTGGACAAGAATTTGATTCTGAAGAAGAGGCGTATTCTTTCTACAATTTATATGGAAAATGTTGTGACTTCAGTATTAGAAAAAACGATGTTAGAAGATCTAAAAAAGATAAGTAGATATGCTATCGCATTCTGAAATGCTCAAGGCAAGGACTAAAAAGGAATGTAGAAAATGTTGGAAAAAAGAGGAAACAAATGGACATTAGTAGATGTGGATGCCTTGCATCACTGACCATCAAGCTCGTAGGTAACACATCGAAATGGACAATTATGAGTTTTAAGAAAGAGCACTGTCATAGGTTGGAGACCCCCACAAAGTCCTGTTGCCTACAATCCCATCGCAATGTGCCCGACTCATAACTAAATATAGTTGAAGATTTGTGCAAGGTTGATATTAGAGTATCCAGGTCATTGCAATTCATGACTGAAGAGGTTGGGGTTGTGATCAACTAGGATTTATGGGAGTTGACCTTCGTAATGCCTTAAGATCAAGACGGATGTCTAGATATGGTGGGAGTGCAACAACATTGCTAGAGTACTTTCAGAAGCAATTTGCTGCGAAACTAGATTACTTTTATGAAATTCAGGTCGACGAGTACCATCGGTTGATGTCATGTTTTTAGGTAGACGAGAAATCCAAAAAAGATTATCAAGTTTTCAATGATGTTATTTGTTTCGATACAACTTATCGAACAAATAAGTATGATATGCCTTTTGGGCCCTTTGTTGGAGTAAGCCACCATAGGCAATCAGTTTTACTTGGTGTAGGTTTATTATTTGGTGAGAGTGAAGATGACTTTACGTGGTTATTCAAAATATGGCTCCATGCTATGAGTGGTGTACCACCTAAAGCCATTGTCACAGATCAAAATCCAGCTATAACAAAGGCCATTTCTATAGTTTTTCCTACCACAAAGCATATTTTTTGTTCAAAGCAAATACATAGGAAATTTTTTGAAAAGTTGCAATCTGCTAATAAAAAATATCCTGAATTTAAAGATAAGTTGTACAAGTTGATTCACAATAGAGAAGATATAGATGAGTTTGAATTTGGTTGGGTAAAATTAATGAACGATTATGATTTGACAAACCATGCATGGCTACAGTAGATGTACAATGTGAGGGATAAGTGGATTCCAACCTATACAAGAAGTGTTTTCTTAGCAGGGATGACCACTACGCAACGTTCTAAAAGCATGAATGCTTTTTTCGACCACTTTGTTGGACCAATTACTCAATTGCTTGAGTTTGTAGAAGCATACGAATGTGCTGTTAGAAAGAGGAGAGAAAACAAAAAGATGCTGATAGTAAAAGTACATATGGTACTCCAGTTCTGAAAACTAAATTTGTAATTGAGGATCAAATTGCCAAATTATATACTAGAGAAATATTTTTTGAGTTTCAAGCAGAAGTAGAGGAGTCATACTATTATAAGCCTAAATCTGAGGTTATGGACGGGAGTCGTGTTATATATGAAATTCACTAGTATAAAAACCCCATGTACAGGAGAACAGTTACTTGGTGTGAAGATAGGCAATTTGCAACATGTTCATGTCGACTATTTGACTGGACTGGGATTACTTGTTGACATATATTATACATATTCCAATGGCGTGATATCATTACCATGCCTATATTGGTCCCGAGTTTATGGCAAAACCCAAGAGGGGAGGAGTGAATTGGGTTCTTAAAAATTCTTTTTGTAATTAGAAGCTTAATCCTTTGTAAGTTTAATCCCCTTGATGAAACGTGTTATGAAATAGAATGAGAAGGTGCAAATGAAATATAAAATGCAAGCAATCAAACCAAACAAGAGACAACAATATATAGTGGTTCGGGCAACCTTTCCTACTTCACTCTTCCAAGCACACACCCGTTGTGTCTTGGATTCCACTATTGTATATTCAATACAATCTAGAGCACCCGCTCTCTTCTAGATTCTAGCTCTAGGGGGCATATACAATAGTCACTTGTTGGTGAGATAAACTCTAACCAACCAAATCTGATTTGTTGGTGAGACAAACTCAAACCAATCAAGCAAAACCCGTTAGTGAGACAAACTCAAACCAACCCCCTATTTTGCTTCTTCTTGAATTCGGTCTCCAACAACGATCCAAGGTAACAACACAAAATAAAATAGACAAAAGAGAATTTACACTTTACGGCATGTAATCAATCAGCTCAAGAAGCTCCTTGTCATGTGAAAAAGATGATCTTGTAAGCACACTTGAAGTAGTAGCACTTGAAGCTTCAATAGTTGTTCAAATAATTTCAACACTCTTGAATAATAGAATGTGTAAGCTCATCTCCTCTTTCTTTCATTCTTCTCTACTTGTTCACGTTCATACTTCAATGGTATTTATAGAGAAAAAAGGATCTAGCCATTGGAGTGGAGGTTGGCGTGCGTTTAATGTTCCAATGTTCGAATTTCCGACCGTTATAGGTTGAAGTCGCAAGTGGAGTCGACTTGGGATGGGTGAAGTCAACTTGGGTTGCGACTTCGCTTTGTTAAAACTTGCTGTTCACTTGCTATCCAAAATTTTACTTTCGAAGTCGCAAGCGAAGTCGACTTGGGTTGAGACTTCACCCAAGTCGCAAGTAAAGTCGACTTAGGTTGAGACTTCACTTTGCTGTCTGTCTGAAGTTGCAGGCGAAATCGACTTGGCTATGGGACTTCACCCAAGTCGCAAGTGAAGTCGACTTGGGCTGAGACTTCACTTTGCTGAACTTGCTATTCATGAACTTGAGCTCTTGAAACTTAAATTATTTCACATTTTTATTTTCATACACATAATTGGAAACAAAATATTTGAGCACACTTACACAAATTCATTAGAACCTTTTTAATGATATTTTAATTATTTGTTAATCATCAAAATCAAATTAATCTTTTTTAAAGCAAGCATATGATCAACAGCCTATTCAACACTTGTTGCGTCGTTGGTCGCAATGCCAAAAGAGAATGTCGCAATTCCACTATTCAGAAAAAATTGTGATGCTACAAATTCAGCAATGGTGCGTCGGCATTTGACACTCCCCAAACTGAATTTCATCATGGAGGAAATGACATCGAGTTGGGTTAGTTTTCAGATTGGAACAACAACTTTAGACTCTTTAATAATAAATTTGCGAGAGCATGTACAATCACAGAAGTTAGCTGGATGTTTGAATGAGCGACAACGACACATGACTTGTGGAGACAAAGAAAAGATTTTTGAAGATAGCAACCATGCAAATGATCTTGTCCAAATTGTTCACAATTCTTCCACACTATTCAATGTTGACATGAATGATAACATTGGAGGAGAAATACAGCTTACAACTAAAGACAATGTATCAAATGCCTCAATTCCTATTGTCGAATTCCGAAATCTTGTTTAAAGAAAAGGATGATCATGTAAGCGGTTAAAATCTTCAATTGAAAAAGCTGTAGAACACAGTGGACGATTATGCCGAGGATGTAAGAAGTTTGTGGTTGGTCATGATCGACGAAACTGTCTAGAATTGCTAAAGAAGAATTATGAGGAGCATGGTATTTTGACATCTCATTTGATTTAATCAACTAAAACGTAATCCAGATTATTGCATGACTCCATCTAATTCTTCTTCATTGTACAGATTAGTGCATGCCTCCAACTGCTAGTGGGGCACCGTACAATGCTCTTGGGATTTTGGTATTACATCTTCATAATCCTTTGGTAAGTTGTTTGTATGAAGTTGTCAGTGAACACTGCTGCATTTTGATTATTTTAAGCCCACTGCAGGATGGACACGAAGCATGTGGGTACATATATGGATATGTATGTATACAGTTAGAAGTCAATGCTAGCCAGAAGTTGATACTAGACTCAATATGAAAGGAAAAGAGAATTGTGATTTTTTTTATATTCACCTATACACTTTGAGAGAAATGAAAGTGTAATTTTTTGTATTGACTTATACCTATTTAAAAAGAAAAATGAATTGTCCTTTGCTGCTCAACGGTGTAATTGATATTGAATATGCTATGTACCCATTGACTTCTGTGTATAGCATGAACACAATATATAGCATGCTGCTACGCTTAAACATATGACCTGCAAATCCATTATAGAATCTGACTTGAGTATATAGCATGCTCAGTGATAAATAAGCATGCTGATTTAAGTAAACAAATAACTTGGTTCTCCATTCCACACATTGACTTGAGTATATAGCATGCTCATTCTCCAATTAGCATGCTGATTCAGGCAAACAGATGGCCAGTAAATCGACTCCAGACACTGACCTGAGTATATAGCATGCTCATTTACCAATTAGCATGCTGATTCAAGCAAACACATAACCTGCTCCTTTCCACACACTGACTTGAGTTTCTAGCATGCTTATTGGTCTTTTAACATGTTGAAGCTCGCGAACAGATGACCTGCAAATTCAACATATACACACTGACAATAGCATGTAGCATGCTTATTGACCAATTCGCATGCTCAAGCTCGCAAACAAATGACCTGTAAATCCATTACAACCATTGACTTGACAAGCAACACCATTCAAACCGTAATAGATTATATTCACAAGTGATGAAAGTATCTCCATACACACACAAAATATATCATCATCATTCACAACCTGCGATTTAAGCACGACTTGAATTGAAAGTATTACCATTCAAAAATACAAAGAAAGAAAGTTCCTTGCTAACATTTGTCCTACAACATAAAAGTTTTGAACATAAAAAGTATAATGAAAGTGGGCTAATTACAGATCTTCCAATGTACCGAACATAAAAAATGTACAGGAAACAAAATAAAGCGATCAAAACAAGTAATGCATGTCCACAGCTTTATGTCTTCACTTTCCTTTATTGTCATCTCTCTGTAACACATTCTCAACACTAACAAGTCTCTTATCAATGCGATTGACATGCTCAAGGACTTGCTTCACTACTCTAGCAAGACTTGTAATACTCCCAGAATACAAAGCATCGACACACACATTGTCTGTATTTGGTAGGTCCACAAAGGAGGGTGACGATTGTGGCTCATTGGAATGAGCATGTGACATGGCTGCACTATGAGGAGATATGAACGTTGATAGCAATACTTCAGTGGGGGTATACACAACCGGGGGAAATCCAGGAGTTGTGGAATGAGTGACAATGGGAGTGACAATAACAGATGTGGGGGTGGCAATAACAGATGCAGAGGTTGCCTCCACGGATGTAGGAGTGAAACCTACATTCACTGCGGGGGTAAAGTTTGTTGGAGTGACTCTAGGTGGGTTCATGAATGAAAACATAAGTTGGGAGATGTGAGACTTGATTTCTCTCTTCATCTCCTCGATCTTTGCACTCAACACCTCCTCCAATCTACTTTCCACACCTGGTGGCATAAGTTCCCTTGCAGCCGATTCCTTCGGAGATGAATGAACACTAGCCTGGTCATCTCACTCTTCTTTATCATCACCGATGTGTTGCTCTGGTGGTGTTGTCGCACCTCTGTCTGTCTATGCAACTCTTCCTCGTTTGTATTATTCCCCTCTTTGGTGTAATAAGAAGTCACTCATTTGTCTCTATATTAAGTACATATCTCAACCTCCCCATCAAACTACCATCAATTTTGTCCGAATTGTTATGCTTCGTCACATCATCTCCAGATAAATCCACCCCAATATGCTTTAAAATTCTAGTTATAATCATCCCATACGGCAAAAGCCCAATTCTTCCGCTTTCGACACTTTAGCATGTGATCGAAAATCTCTACGGGGGCGGTAAGCAGCATCTCCTTTTCATGTGCACATAAGATGTAAGCATCATGGATTGCCACTTTGGATACAGATCCAACTCTCGAGAAGATGTTGTTCACAGTCACGTAGTGCAACAATTTCATATTCAAAGCGAGCAACTCTCGACTAGTTAACCTAGCTGCCTCCTTTCCTTTCTCTTTGTCTCTGCTTAACATGGTGAATGACACCTCCTTAGTGATCTCTGGAGGATCCTCACCTGTCCAAAGAGGTATATCGAATACATCCTTTAGCATTTCATCATTCATCAGTATCTGCATTCTCTTGACATATGTAATGGCTTCTTTATTCATTTACAGTAGAACATCCTTACCAGATCAGGGTAAATATCCTCCTCAACTATCACAAATTCAAATAATCCACAGTCAACAAGCCACTTTGAGAATGAAAAATCTCTGAAGTCATCAATGCAAAGTGGATGACCCTTTATTACTGGTCTCGATTGAAACTTCTCCTTATATATAAACGATGTCCACATGTTCGGAAAGTATAATATCTTCTCGCTACTATCTTCCTCAAGAACTTGAGTTTTCTGTTTCTTTTTGGGCTGATTTATACCTGACGGCCCTGTTGGAAATATGTGGAAGATAAGCTAAATCTATGTTTTAATGATTAACAAATCAATTTCAGTAAGTCTTGGCTACTAACATGTTTGTGGAAGTGATTAAAGGATATACATTTGAAGAAAATGAAGCATGGCAGGTTAAGTCGATTTCTAAGTCGACTCAGGCATCGACTTAAGGCCAAGTCGATCCACAAATCGACTCCATCATCGACTTCGAGGCGTCGTTTCCTTCCATAGTTGAAAACGAGGAGTAGAGCTGCCGAGGTCGCAAACGAAGTCGACTCCAACATCGACTTCAAAATATCAATTCCTTCCAGAGTTGAAGCCAAGGCTGAGAGGTACCAAAGTCGCATCCCAAGTCGACTCCACTTATGACTTGAGGTGAAGTCGCAGGCCAAGTCGACTCCGGGTAGCGACTTAGAGGCGTCGTTTTCTGTCCAAAGTTGAAATCGTGAACAGGGGTTGCCGAAGTCGCATCCCAAGTCGACTCAGCATGCGACTTGGGCGAAGTCGTAGACCAAGTCGACTCCGGCATCGACTTCGATCGGACAGAGGAGAAATTTCAGAAGACAAATTGGGATTAGATCGACTTCAAAGCAGAACTAAGTAAAGATGAAGAGCAAGTCAACTCAGATGTTCAAATTGGAACATATGAAGACTAATCCAAGTCCAAAGAAAGCAAGTTGCATAAACTCAACTATTCTAATCAAGATATACTGAACTTGCTCATGAATACAAGATTCAAGACTCAAGGACTCAAGGTTTGCAAAATATGGAGCTAAATGAAACAAGCTAAAGTGAAGACAACGACTCAAGGAAGAACTAAATCAGGGAAGGACAAAAGGCATGAAGAAACCTAGGCAAAACAAAAGCATCCCAAAGTTTTTCAAGTTCGTCAAGCTAACTGACGAGGTGAAGTCGCATACCGAAGTCGACTCCACCTGCGACTTGGGTCAAGTCGATAACCAAGTCGACCCAGCAAGGAACTTGAAGTTGCTACGGACAGGCGAAGTCGCACCCGAAGTCGACTCCATCTGCGACTTGGGCGAAGTCGCACCCGAAGTCGACTCCATCTGCGACTTGGGCGAAGTTGCTCCCGAAGTCGACTCCACCTGCGACTTGGGTCGCAACGTCGAAAATTATTCGAACATTGGCGCATTAAATGCGCGCCACCTACCTTCAAACGTTCGGATTCCCTCCACAATTATAAAAGACATTCAATGTGAACGAAGGAGGTAGCCGAGATTCATTAACTGTTCATAACTCCTATCTCTAAAAAGCTTCAAGTGATCAAGCCAATCCTTAGAAGAAGAACTTTGCTTCAAACTGCAAGAGCTCAACTGCAGATTCTTCAAAGCCAACTCAACAAGTTCTTCTCTACGCCAAAACTGCATCTACACAACAGTAACGTGTACATTCTTTTTATTATTATTGTTGTTGTATTGAACTTGATTTAGTTAGAGTAACTAAGATCAAGTGTAAGCAAAGTAGTGTGTGATTGGAGTGAAACTCATCACCTACTGTTGCTGTGATTTGTTGATGCCCCCTAGAGCTGGAATCTAGAAGAGAGCAGTGGCTCTAGTTGTATTTGTGAAATACAATAGTGGAACCCAAGTCACAAGGGGTGTGAGCATGGAAGAGTGGAGTAGGGAGGTTGCCCGAACCACTATAAAATCTTGTGTGTTGATTTATATTTCTGCTCTCTACATTATATTGCTTTCCATTTTGTTTCTTCATAAAGGGGACTAGATCAATCCGGGTAAAGCCTCTGTTTAAGTTGTAAATTTTTAAATACCCAATTCACCCCTCCCATCTTGGGTAATCGCCATTAACTCGGGACCAACAAGTGGTATCAGAGCAGGTCTTTGAGTTAAACCAAAGAGATCTAATCATATGACATCCCAATCAACCTCCGTTCCCACATTTGCCGAGGGCCAATCATTTACTAGGCCACCATTGTTTGATGGAAACAATTTCGGCTATTGGAAGCTTCGTATGAAGCAACTCATTATGGCTACCGATATGGACTCTTGGATTGCGATCCAAGATGGTGTAATCTTGCCAATTGATGAAAGAGCTTCCAAATGGACCGAAGAGGAAGTAAGAACTGTTAAGAGCAATGCTAAAGCTATGAACTCACTGTTTTGTGCTCTTACGGCTTCTGAATATGATAGAGTATCCTCTTGTCTAACTGCGAAAGAAATATGGGATACTTTAACATCTATATATGAAGGAACTTCTCAAGTCCAAGGGACAAGGAGAAATATTTTGATTAGAGAGTTGGAAAGCTTTAGAATGCTAGAAACAGAAAATATTTTTGAAATGTTTGCTAGATTCTCTAAAATTACTAATGCTTTGAAAGGTCTTGGAAAAGCAATTTCTGAATCGGAGCAGGTCATGAAGATTCTAAGGGCGCTACCCGAATCATGGACTTCGAAGCAAAGGACTTGAACACATTGAAGCTAGAAGACCTTATTAGCTCACTAATGTCACATGAGCTAATCAAGAAAAAAAATGAAGATCATCACAAAGGGAAGAAAGCTCTGGCACTAAAGGCCACCCATAACTCAGAAGAATCCACCTCCTCATCTCACAACGATGATGAAGATATAGCACTGCTAACTCGCAAATTTCGAAAGTTTATGAGAAAAGAAAGGAACTTCAAAGACTTCAAGGAAAGACCACGAAGAGAGAAGAAGAAGGAGCCAACGAAGTGCTATAGATGCGGCGGTATGGGACATATGCAAGCTCAATGTCCTACGCCGGAAGAGAAATCAAAAGATCAATAAGAAAGGAGGGAAATACATGAAAACAGAAAATACCAAAGGCCAAAGGGAAGAGGAATGTACGTCAATTAAGAAACCTCATCAACAAGCAGCTCCTCAACCGACAACTTTGAAGTAGCAAATTGTGTAAGAATATGCTGCATGGCGCGAATCGAACAAGAAGAAAATCTGTTGTGTTTGAACACAACGGAAGTTTTGGAAGAACAAACCATCTCAACGAAGTGCACAAGCAATGAAGAGGTAACTTCCAAACTTTGTCATTCTCAATCTAGTTATTCTTCTTTTCAAGAATGCCTCAAATGTGCTGAATTAGAAGAACTACAACTTGCATATGATTCATTATATGAGGAAATCAAAAAACTAGGAAACAAGTTGTCATTGAAGAGACAACAATGTAACTCCGTCATTATTGTAAATGGAAAACTAGCTGAAAGATCATCAAAATTGAAAGATGAAAATGAATTGCTTTTGAAAGAAGTAGAGAAACTGAAAAAGGAGAATGAATCCTTAAATGAATAATTAGCTAAGTTATCTAATCGAGGAGAAAATGTAAAAATGTTTCTGAACATGACCGCTCAACCAAATAAAAAAGGTCTTGGATATTATACATTTGAGCAAAAAGAAAGTGGCAAATCGAATGTGCCAATACTTGGGAACAATCAAACCAAAAATGCACCTATATACAAGCCAAAAAGGAAAAATGTTATGTGGACTAGAAAGCCAACATTTGAACCATTACATACTTGGAGGCCTACTCCTAGATTACCAATGGCTTGCAATTTCTGCAATAAAATGGGTCATAAAGCCTACAAATGTAACTTTAAGAAACTGTACGACCATGGTGCAAAACTAGTTTGGGTTCCAAGAAACACAAGATTTGGGCTTTCTAAGTTAGAGCAACAAAGATTGAATCATATTACTAACCCAAATGGACCCATCAAATGGGTACCAAAGAGATAAGATTTAATTGTTTATTTTCAGATATGTTTCAAGGCAAAGGCAAACAACGTATGGTTCATGGAAGGCATATGACCGGAGAAAGAAGTTTATTTCATAAACTTAAGCCTTGCAATGATGGAACTGTTGCCTTTGGTAATAATGAGAAAGGTAAAATTAAAGGTAAAGGAAACATATATAGTATTTCAAATGCATGTATGGAAGATGTTTTGTTTGTTGAAGAACTCAAGCACAATCTAATGAGCATTAGTCAATTATGTGACAAAGGATACAAGGTTGTGTTTGAATCATCTATATGTAATGTATTTGATGGAGAACATATCATGTTTAGTGGAAAAAGACATGGAAATGTATATTTGGTTTCACTTGATGAACTAGATGGTCAATGTCTAATGGCCATTGATAATGATCCATGGGTTTGGCATAAAAGGCTTGGGCATATAAACATGGAAAATATAAAGACCCTATGGAAGAAGAGTTTGGTAGAAGGTTTGCCAAAGTTGAAATATGACAAAGATAAAATTTGCAAGGCATGTCAATTTTCAAAACAACCTAAAATGCCTTTCTCTACCAAAAAGGAAATTTCCACCACTAGGCCACTTGAATTACTACACAAGGATCTATATGGGCCATCCGACATTTTAACCATTGGTGGAAAGAAATATGTGTTTGTATTTGTTGATGATTTTTCAAGATTCACATGGATAATTCTCTTAGCTAGCAAAGATGAAGCCTTCTCTATGTTTGCAACTTTTGTAAATTTGGTGCAAAATGAAAAATAAAGTACTATTATGACTATAAGAAGTGATCATGGTGGTGAATTGAAAACAAACGATTCATAGAACTATGTAATGAAAAAGGAATTCATCACACATTTTCTGCACCAAGAACTCCACAACAAAATGGAGTAGTTGAGAGGAAAAACAGAACTATACAAGAGATGGCTAGAACAATGCTAAATGAGAGCAAATTATCCAAGAAATTTTGGGGTGAAGCTGTAAGTACAGCTTGTCATGTTTTAAATCGAGTTATCATCAGAGCAATCTTGAAAAAGACCCCATATGAGCTATGGAAAGGAAGAAAATCAAATATTTCATACTTTCATGCTTTTGGATGCACATGCTATATTTTGAACAATGGAAAAACCAACTTGGGAAAACTAGATGCTAAAAGTGATGAGGCAATATTCCTTGGTTACTCATCAAATAACAAAGCATATAGAGTATTCAATATACGAAACCAAGTTGTAGAAGAGTCAATTCATGTTGTTTTTGATGAAACTAACCCATGCTTCAAAAGAAATGATGATTTAAGTGATGCAGATGATATAGCAAGTAGTCTTGAAAAACTACATGTGGAAAAACAAGAAGATTCCATGGAGGAAAGGGTAAGTGAAGGTAATAATTCTTACAAACCTCCAACTGATTTAAAATTTAAACATGCCCATCCAATTGAACAAGTTATAGGGAATGTATATGAAGGTGTAAAAACTAGAAGGTCAAAGCAAAATGTTTGTGGACAATACGCTTTGTATCTAAGATTGAACCATCCAATATTGATCAAGCTCTTGATGATGAAAACTGGATTATAGCAATGCAAGAAGAGCTAAATCAATTTGAAAGAAACTAAGTTTGGCACCTTGTTCCTAGACCAAAAGATTGTACTGTTATTGGCACCAAATGGGTCTTTAGGAACAAATTAGATGAAAGTGGACTTGTAGTGAGAAACGAAGCTAGACTTGTGGCAAAAGGATACTCACAAGAAGAAGGAATAGATTTTGAAGAATCCTATACCCCGGTTGCTAGATTAGAAGCTATTCGCATCTTACTAGCTTTTGCATCTCACATGAACTTTAAATTGTTTCAAATGGATTTTAAAAATGCATTTTTGAATGGATATATAAATGAAGAGGTGTATGTTGAACAACCACCTGGATTTGAGGAGAAAGATCAATCTAAATTTGTATACAAATTAACCAAAGCATTATATGGATTAAAACAAGCTCCAAGGGCTTGGTATGATAGATTAAGCAAATTTCTGATTGATCATGACTTTCAAAAGGGAAAGGTAGACACCACTTTGTTTATCAAGTATAAAGAAAATGATATATTAATTATTCAAATTTATGTTGATGATATTATTTTTGGTGCTACTAATGAGATTCTTTGTCAAGAATTTTCTGAGCTTATGCAAAAGGAATTTGAGATGAGTATGATGGGGGAGCTAAATTTCTTCCTTGGACTACAAATCAAGCAACTAAATGAAGGAATTTTCATTAACCAGTCCAAGTATATCAAAGAAATGTTGAAGAAGTTTGGCATGGAGAATAGCAAAGGGGCAAACATGCCTATGAGCTCAACAATCAAAATCGACAAAGATGAGAAAGGAAAAACAATTGATTTAAAATTGTATAGAAGCATGATAGGTTCTTTATTGTATTTAACTGCTTCTAGGCCCGATATACTGTTTAGTGTGTGTATGTGCTCTAGATTTCAGTCATGTCCAAAAGAATCACACTTGGTAGCTGTGAAAAGAATTTTCAGATATTTAGTAGACACTACCAACTTAGGGCTTTGGTATCCAAAGGGCTCTAATTTTGATCTAATCGGCTACTCGGATGCGGATTTTACCGGTTACAAAGTAGATAGAAAAAGCACTAGTGGAACTTGCCAATTTCTTGGGAACATGTTGGTTTCATGGTTTTCAAGAAAACAAACTAGTGTTGCTCTATCTACGGCGGAAGCCGAATACATTGCCGCCGGGAGCTGTTGTGCCCAATTGCTTTGGATGAAACAACAACTTAGGGACTATGGCATGGATTTTAAAGATATACCTATTAGATGTGATAATACTAGTGCCATATGTTTGACTAAAAATCCAGTATTGCATTCTCGGACCAAACATATAGACCTTAGACATCATTTTATTAGAGAACATGTAGAAAATCATGACATATGTTTGGAATATGTAAGAACTGAAGATCAAATTGCAGATATATTCACCAAACCTCTAGCAAAAGAACCATTTTATAAGATTAGAAATGATATGGGAATGCTTAAATTAACTTAGCACAAACTAAGGGGGAGCACCTATTTAGGGGGAGCACACCCACCTGTCTCTTACTTTACTCTCTAATTTTTGATATATTGATAAAAAGGGGGACAAGAGATAGGGATTTGAGTCAGGAATTTAGTCTAAATTGTTTGGAGAAGAGATCAGAATGAGAGTTTAAGTCTTTATGATAGTTTTTGGTTGAATGTTTTAACTTGATTGTTTGCATGAGTATGATAAATACAAAATTAGCATGTTTTTAAGCAATTGGAAGGTATACACTTAAATCGGTTTTGTTAATCATCAAAAAGGGGGAGATTGTTGAAAATATGTGGAAGATAAGCTAAATCTATGTTTTGATGATTAACAAATCAATTTGAGTAAGTCTTGGCTACTAACATGTTTGTGGAAGTGATTAAAGGATATACATTTGAAGAAAATGAAGCATGGCAGGTTAAGTCGATTTCTAAGTCGACTCAGGCATCGACTTAAGGCCAATTCAATCCACAAATCGACTCCATCATCGACTTCGAGG
The DNA here is from genome assembly GCA_030490835.1 of Annona cherimola. NCBI lineage: Eukaryota > Viridiplantae > Streptophyta > Magnoliopsida > Magnoliales > Annonaceae > Annona > Annona cherimola. The sequence continues at coordinate 37,631,113 of CM059972.1, forward strand.
CGTCGTTTCCTTCCAGAGTTGAAAACGGGGAGTAGAGCTGCCGAAGTCGCAAATGAAGTCGACTCCGCATGCGACTTGGGCGAAGTCGCAAACCAAGTCGACTCCAGCATCGACTTCAAAATATCAATTCCTTCCAGAGTTGAAGCCAAGGCTGAGAGGTACCGAAGTTGCATCCCAAGTCGACTCCACTTACGACTTGAGGTGAAGTCGCAGGCCAAGTCGACTCCGGGTAGCGACTTGGAGACGTCGTTTTCTGTCCGGAGTTGAAATCGTGAACAGGGGTTGCCGAAGTCGCATCCCAAGTCGACTCAGCATGCAACTTGGGCGAAGTCGTAGACCAAGTCGACTCCGGCATCGACTTCGAACGGACAGAGGAGAAATTTCAGAAGACAAATTGGGATTAGATCGACTTCAAAGCAGAACTAAGTAAAGATGAAGAGCAAGTCAACTCAGATGTTCAAATTGGAACATATGAAGACTAATCCAAGTCCAAAGAAAGCGAGTTGCATAAACTCAACTATTCTAATCAAGATATACTGAACTTGCTCATGAATACAAGATTCAAGACTCAAGGACTCAAGGTTTGCAAAACATGGAGCTAAAGGAAACAAGCTAAAGTGAAGACAATGACTCAAGGAAGAACTAAATCAGGGAAGGACAAAAGGCATGAAGAAACCTAGGCAAAATAAAAGCATCCCAAAGTTTTTCAAGTTCGTCAAGCTAACTGACGAGGTGAAGTCGCATACCGAAGTCGACTCCACCTGCGACTTGGGTCAAGTCGATGACCAAGTCGACCCAGCAAGGAACTTGAAGTTGCTACGGACAGGCGAAGTCGCACCCGAAGTCGACTCCATCTGCGACTTGGGCGAAGTCTCACCCGAAGTCGACTCCATCTGCGACTTGGGCGAAGTCGCACCCGAAGTCGACTCCACCTGCGACTTGGGTCACAACGTTGGAAATTATTCGAACGTTGGCGCATTAAATGCGCGCCACCTACCTTCAAACGTTCGGATTCCCTCCACAATTATAAAAGGCATTCAATGTGAACGAAGGAGGTAGCTGAGATTCATTAACTGTCATAACTCCTATCTCTAAAAAGCTTCAAGTGATCAAGCCAATCCTTAGAAGAAGAACTTTTTGCTTCAAACTGCAAGAGCTCAACTGCTGATTCTTCAAAGCCAACTCAACAAGTTCTTCTCTACGCCAAATCTGCATCTACACAACAGTAACGTGTAGATTCTTTTTATTATTATTATTATTGTTGTATTGAACTTGATTTAGTTAGAGTAACTAAGATCAAGTGTAAGCAAAGTAGTGTGTGATTGGAGTGAAACTCATCACCTACCGTTGCTGTGATTTGTTGATGCTCCCTAGAGCTGGAATCTAGAAGAGAGCAGTGACTCTAGTTGTATTTGTGAAATACAATAGTGGAACCCAAGTCACAAGGAGTGTGAGCTTGGAAGAGTGGAGTAGGGAGGTTGCCCGAACCACTATAAAATCTTGTGTGTTGATTTATATTTCTGCTCTCTACATTATATTGCTTTTCATTTTGTTTCATCATAAAGGGGACTAGATCAATCCGGGGTAAAGCCTCTGTTTAAGTTGTAAATTTTTAAATACCCAATTTACCCCTCCCGTCTTGGGTAATCGCCATTAACTCGGGTCCAACAGGCCCTGCTTCTCGACGTTTAGGAACTTTAGGAACTGCATGCTCGCTACTGTCTTCCTCATGAACTTGAGTTTTCTGTTTCTGTTCGAGCTGATTAGAGCACGGTGACCCTCCTTCTAGACGTTTAGGAACTGCATTCTTTTCTGGCCTGGCATTGCTTCGTGTCCTCACCATAGTGTATTCTCTTCACATTCGTCCTGAAGAGTATAAGACAAATCAGTAAAGGATCATCAACAACTTATGATGCATTATTTATTATTTCTTCCTACTTCACATTAGCATGCTGACTTGTTAATCAATCAAACAATGTTCGGCACCAAATCACATCGCCTGAAATAATCCACAGTCACAACCATATTTCAATGCCATCATGTAATTCTTGAATTTATCCATCCAATAAAAGTGATAAGCGGTGATCTAAAGAGTATGAATGTAATTCATGTAATCCCATAATGCTGAGTAGACAATAAGCGTGCTGAGTAGCCTATACACATGAAATAATGGTGCAAATGCTTACCAAATATATATAAATGAAACAAATTCTTGCTTGATTATAAAATAAGTCGGATCCATATTTGAAGGCAATCGCTAGCATAAAAGCGGTAAAGTCATTGAAAACCTTGGTCGTTCAACACGATATGCTGATTCAACATATAGCACGCTAAATATATCACATGAAGGAATGGTTTAAAGTTCTTGAACAAATTTGTGAATAGACTAAACATGGTATTGGCTACATAGAAGTCACTAGCATAAAAGCAGTAAAGTCATTGAAAACCTTTGTCACTCAACAGAGCATGCTGATTCAACAAATAACATACTTAATATATCGCATGAAGAAATGGTTTAGAGTTCCTGGACAAATTTGTGAATAGACTAAACATGGTACTGGCTACATAATAGTCACTAGCATAAAAGCGGTAAAGTCATTGAAAACCTTTGTCACTCAATACAGCATGCTGATTCAACATATAGCATACTTAATATATTGCACGAAGGAATGGCTTAGAGTTTCTGGACAAATTTGTGAATAGACTAAACATGGTACTGGTTACATAGCAGTCACTAGCATAAAAGCAGTAAAGTCATTGAAAACCTTTGTCACTCAACACAGCATGCTGATTCAACATATAACATACTTAATATATCACATGAAGGAATAGTTTAGAGTTCCTTGACAAATTTGTGAATAGATTAAACATGGTACTGACTAAATAGCAGTCACTAGCATAAAAGCGGTAAATTCATTGAAAACCTTTGTCACTCAACACGGCATGCTGATTCAACCTATAGCATACTTAATATATCACATGAAGGAATGATTTAGAGTTCCTTGACAAATTTGTGAAAAAACTAAACATGGTACTAACTACATAGCAGTCACTAGCATAAAAGCGGTAAAGTCATTGAAAACCTTTGTCACTCAACATAGCATGCTGATTCAACATATAACATACTTAATATATCGTATGAAGGAATGGTTTAGAGTTCCTTGACAAATTTATGAAAAACCTAAACATGGTACTGACTACATAAAAATTTTAAAATTTTCATTCATGAGGTTATGATAGAAATTCAGCATGCTCATAGTAGTACATAGCATGCTCAGTAACTATCATTTCCTTAATTGTAAATATATTGATAGGCTTTCCAAAGATTCAAAAATTTATTGATATCATTATTAACACTAAAATTGTTATCAAATGAAATTGTGACACTGATTATGAATTATTTTTGGTATTGACGTACTAGTCATGAGGTTATGATAGAAATTCAGCATGCTCATAGTAGCACATAACATGCTCAACAACTATCATTTCCTTAATTGTAAATATATTGATAGGTTTTCTAAAGATTCAAAAATTTAACGATATCATTATTTAACACTAAAAATGTTATTAAATGAAATTGTGACACTGATTATGCATTATTTTTGGTACTGACATGCTTAACATGGTAATTAGAAAAGGATAAATGGGATTAAGCTGAAATTAGTGAGCTATTTTTGTAAATTTATTTAAATTTCCAATCTCTCCATGTTTATTTATGTTTCCAATCCAATCCCCTTTACATTAATGTGCAATATATTACAGATTAGCATCTAAACTAATTTGAACTCTACTATAGTGTAATTTCACATTAATTTGTATTATAAATTACTAATTTGCAATCTAATATAGCAGAATTAGAAATAACAGTTGCATATTTGCATGATTTAATGATCTACAGTATGTTAAATTGGAATTTCGAATAGTAAACAATGAGGTCCTTATCACTAATAGCCTTCTCCTTCCTTTGCTACTGCGATACGAGCTTCGCGGTTGGTGGCGACACATCCTCCCTTTCTCTCTTCCCGTCTTCCTCTTCTCCGACGATTGCCTGGTAGCGTAGTACCGACAGCAACGCTTTCAGCAGCGTTGGTCCTCGCAATGGGGGCACCATTCTCCCTTCCTCTCTTTTCCGATCACCGTTCTCTCTCCCTCTCAGTCAAAGTTTTCCAAATGTCCTTGCCAAACTCTCATTATCCCCTCTCCCTTTCCTCCCGTTTCGCTCGCCGTTCCTTGCAATGGCGGCTCCGGCTGTGTTGGCGCAAGTTATGGTGCAATTCTGGCGCGAATCTCCCTTCCTCTCTTTTATTGTCGTTCTCTCCCCTTCTCCCTCTCCCGGACTGCGTTGTTCCCTCTACCTCAACTGCAGCACGTTGAATCCTGCACTTAGCACGTCTTCCGGCTGCACTCAGCATGTCTTCTCCTGCCTTGGAAATTGGGATGCCATCGAAAACCGCACTCTAGCTGCAACCAAATTCCTACACGCATTCCATGCGTGCCCTTCCTGGTGTGTAATACTATGGCGCCCTGAACCGGGGTGCCTAGAAGCCTTACTCCGGGACCATTTTTCGATTGGTAAACGTGACTCAGGATTGTTGCCCTGATAACGCGGCGGGTACTTAATTGGATCTTTTCCAAAAAAAATTTCTTTTCTTTCTTTTTTTTTCTTTCATCACTAAAACATATACTCATCATTATTCATAATGGACTTATCCATATCATCATAAATCATTAACTTCTTATATTATTCATAACTTCATAATTTCATACAACCTGTCTTTTTCACCATATCCCATTAGGGCATTTATTCATACAAAAATCTACTAACCTTTGTAGATTCCTCCTTTCCCCTAGCAACACATGCCTTTTATCTCTTGGCTTTCCCTGCACCTGTCTGAGGTTGGGAAATCAAAACATGAGTCGAAACTCAATAAGCAAGCATTTTTATTTTATTTAAATGCATTTCTCTCCATTCGATAGAAGACACTTACCAAGTGATCAACTACCAACGGAACAGAAACCTTTTCATAAAAATTATTTCATAAATATTGGATGTGCAAATACTTCATTTCCATATTTGACATAAACCTTCATGTGTGGGTACGCTAGCCTGGGAAACATCTCACATAGCATGGTCCATTACGCCGGCTTCTCCGACTTGGCCTCGTCAAGGGAACCTCGCGTCCTTTACCTTGATTAGCCTACCTGGTTTCCTACATGCATAACTTTTGATTTTCCCGGCATTATATACCTCTTACACCAGGTAATTTGTCATTCTCATGTAGAGAATTATTTGCACCATCCCTTTAAAATATCATTTCAAATCCATGCTTTTCTTTTCAATCCACGTATGAAAATGCAATGCATTCATTCACACATAACATTCATTTGCCTCCACCTCTTGGGAGGACGCCGTCGGCACACAGCCCATACGACTCGGCAATAGTGAAGGGGACCTCTGATCCTCTTTCTACCTCCACCAAAGCCTCTTCGTTATGCATTATACATGTGCACATGTCCATGAACATCACATGATATCAATATGCCGGCATGACTTTTCACAAAAACTCATAAACATTCATCATTTCAAAACATTATAGGAATGACCACCCTTAAACACATTTCATAAATACTTGAGAATAAAATATATTTTCAAAAGGGTTTGCTTGCTTACAATGAAGCAATAAAATCATATTTCCAAAGTTGTGCTTGCTTACCTCCTCAGTTGGTGTCCTCAACCTTCTCCTTCTTTTTTCCCTATACAAGGAAAATGAATATTTTATCCATCCATTCCATGTCTTAGGTTGCTTTCCATGCTTGCTTTATAACCATTCATTACCTCATTTCCATAGAGGTTAATCTTATAAAGATACTTGGTCATTACCCATTTATATGGATTTTTATCCATAAATCCTTTAAAAATTCCATCCATATATCCTCATAAAAATAAATATCAATTTTTCTCAAAATCATGCTGTTTACTGTTCATAGTTACTGTTCATGATTACTGCTCACCTTTACTGTAGCAGGTTACTGTTCATCTGAAGTTACTGTTCACAGTGTGTTGGTTACTGTTCATGGGTTCCAAAAATTGACATTTTTTCCAAAAATAAAAAAAATACCATGACATAGCTCTTAGTTAGTATATCATGGAAAAATTCATGAATTTCAAATTTATCATCATTAACTTGGCTAATTAAATCATTTTCTCCATATACTAAAAATTAACATAATTTCACGTAAGCATAATCCTTAAATTCAAAAATCATGAGATTAATATATCATCATTTCAACATTATAACTATCATAAATATTGATCCCATATCATCATTTAGCAATATTGGAGCATTATTTTCACATTTTATACATGATTTTTCCGAATGCTCTATCTTTGATCCAAATTTTTGATGTTTAGGCATAATTTTATTTGGGCATTATAACTATACTTATTTTCTCATGATTAGGCATTATCTAAGCATGGTTTTTCCCTACTTATCATCTAAAAGAAATTTGAGAAGAATTCACTCACCTTTAGTGAAGATATCCTCCTTCTCTTCTCACTTTCTCTCTCTAACATTCTCTCCTCTCCTCCGCAAGGCTTGAACGTGTGGGTGGGGGTTGGAAATGCTCAAATGAGTTGGGTTTGTTTGCTTTGGTCGTTCACCGCATGCCCCTATTTATAGTCTTGCATTTTTCCCATATTTGCAATTTACCTCCCTCACTCAAGGTATTTAATTCTAAATATTTTTTCCAAATCCCATGCAATATTTTGAACTTTGTGTAGCCACCCTAATCAGCAGCTCCTGCCCCCCTAGCTAGCCCCTATTTATTTATGATTTTTTATTTATTAAAATTAATTATTTTTAAGCTAATTTATCTCAACCGTTGATTCTTGATAAGATTGATTTCGGACCATTGGATTTTGGCCCAAAAGTCAAGCCTCCAGCAGCCATTGTAGTTTTTCATTAATTAATTAATTAATTAATTAATTAAAATTAACAAAGTCAAACTCGAAATTAATGAAAAAGCAAAATTGCTTTTTGATCTTCTAATGACGTTTCATCTTGACCTCTGATTCATGATTTTTGTCAAATCCTAAACCATTCATCATGTTCATCATAAATATTTGGCCATCCATAAAAATTTTCACCTCAATCCGATGTCCGGATTGCAAAATATGAATTTTTTTTATGTTTTCTACGCAAAAATTCTTAAAAATCTAAAATTAATATTTTAATCCAAAAAGCACTTTTGTCCTTTAGTGAGAAGCTTCCTTTTTCATCTTCTATGATTAAGTTAATCTAAAGTGATTAACTTAACATATTCCTTAATCCCACGTTTACTATTCACGTTCACTATTTACGTGCACTATTCATCCGAATTAACATTCTATAATTACCAATTTAATCCTCTAATTCCACATATTGCAAAATATCATCAATATATTTCATATAAAGATTAATACATTACCTGGGGTTTATAACCCTAGGGTTTTATACATGGTCCTAAAATCGGAGTTTCGCAAATACCCAGACCCAAGTAGGACTCATATAAGTGCATTTAAGGTGTAATTATGATTTATGTATGAATTGATTGATTTATGGATATTTTCATGAATTGATGAATTTTGCAATTAGGGTTTACAATTAAGAATGGTGATTAAAACTAATCACCATAGCCCAATGTGAGTCAAGATGACTAAAGGGGCTTAATAAGGATTAGAATATGCTAATATGGCATGACTATTTATTTTAATTTTCATGATTTAATTAATAAAAATTAAAAGGAAAATTATGAAATCATGTTGGAAATTGTAGAAAATTCATAACTTGACACCTATAAGGCGAAATGAGATGAAATTTGAAAAGTAAGCTCTTGACTTTGGGCTCAACCTTATGGGTGGATTGGATTAAGGCAAATGTGATGAGATTAAGATAATAATTATTTGATTTTAATCTCACACTCTAAGGTTATTTTTAAAGGATTATAACTTGATATAGAAAAGTCGATTTGAGATGAAACTTGAAACGATTGAATAAAATTATAAAATCTTTGGTATAGAAGGATTTAACTAAGCTAATTACTATGGAAATATACTTAATCATAAAAAAGATACCTAGCAATGACTTTGTGCACCCTAGACTACCATAGCATTTATGTTAAAGAAAGTGGATTAAATGACTTGGTTTAATGCTATGAGAGGGTCAAATGTAGGTGAATGGAGCTGAATTTTTTGGTCAAATCCATGGAAAAGTGGGAGTTTAAATGGATGGGTTTAATGGACTAAGTGTAGCTCAAATGGAGCATAGGTGTGGTGTCACACCAAGGGACGTCCAATGGGTGGATAAGGCTTGATTTTTGATTTTTTAAAAATTCTAAAATGCATGTCTAAGTATCCTAACACCTAGGTGAAGTAAATGGGCACTTAAATGTGTGGAAATTGAGGCATAAAAATGTCAAAAAGCAAGCCTAATAAGGGACGCCCGTAGTGGACAACAATGCACATCATTAATGTGTGATATTTGATGATTTTTGTTAAATATTAAATGGGTATTTTACTTGGATATAAAATTGCCATGTCAACAAGGGATAAGTTAGAATTAAATTACCCTCATGACATATGGCAAAGTGGGTCCCAAGGGCTGGTTAAAAATTATAAAAAGGGGGCTTATCCAAGGGGGATGTCCATTTTAAGAAGGGGAGAAAAACTCTCAAAATTTTCTAAGTTGTGAGAAAGCTTGGGGACGTCCAAACCAGCAAGGAAAGAAGGGGAAAAGAGGAGAAAAAGAGAAGGAAAAAAAGGAAGAAAGAGAAGAGAAGCCAAGCCAAGAAAGATTGATTCAAGTGGGATTCAATTTAAGTAAGTGAAACTTCGGTTTTGAATCATTTAAATCAAGATTTTCTCTCTCAAATCATGAGTCATGAATATGGTTCATACAGAACTCTTAAAGGATGAGTTATGATATCTTGATAAGGGTATTGAATGACTTTTGAAAGGTATAAATGAAATCAAGAATTTAAGAGACTTAAAAAGGATGTTAGGGTTGATTTTTGGGATGAAATCTATCTTGAAATGTCTTAAAACCCTAAATCATGTGGCGTTTTGGTTTGAACATGATGATTAGGATGTAATTCATGTTCTTTTGGATTACATATGTTGATTTGGTCATTCGTTAATGATTTTAGCAAAAATGGAACTAAGGATTTCAAGTATTACCCGTTTTTTCCATTTTCACGTTAAATATGATGCAAAAAGGAGTTTGAATATTTTATGGATGAATTTTAGGGTAAAGTACCCTAACTTAAAGACCCTTTGGATGTCCTAAGTGGGTTTGATGAGTTTTCCTTAAATCTAATTTTTAGGGTATATGTATGGAACATTCAAATGGGGGCCAAAACGGGTACCTTACATGTGATTTTTGTTGCTGTTTTCAAATAAATAACTTATGAATGTTATGGAGGGTAAATTACCCTAGGATTAAGGTACTTTGAATGTCCAAAAGGGCTTAGAAAGATTTGCCCTAAATCTGACTTTTAAGGACATATGTGTGGACACGTTAAAGCGGGTAAAAAGGAGTACCCTAAATGCTTAAAATGTTGCTGTTGTGGAAGCAAATAAATTATGAATTTTAAACATGTGATAATACCCTAAATATGGATTAAGAAAAACATGTTAAGTTGCTGGAAATTATGACTTAAAAATCTGTTAAGATTTAAGTATTGATAAAGGCGTTGAAAAGATGAAAAACGGGTCCTAACATGGCTGTTTTGGAACCCAATGATAAATGGATTAAAATTCTGAAATTAGACCCTAAATTATATGTTAATTAAAGGGTTTAATAATGTTTAAAATGGATGTAAGTTTCTGTGTTAAACACATAATATATGTGTTGTAAGTTGAGCGTATGTAGAACGTATGTATGAATGAATGATATATGACTTATGTGGAATTGCTAAAATGCAAAAATATGCATGAATATGTGATGAAATGCATAAGGATGTTTTTGTATGAATGATGTTTGATTATCTCAAATTTTGAGATTTAATTATGAAGCTTAAAGCGTCACTTATATGCTTAGAATGAGCATTGACGTAGGAAAAATGAAAAATTGATGAAAAATGATAAATGAGAGATATAAATCCCCATATGTTGGTTAATGAATGATTGATATGTGTTTACCCTAAATATGGGTTTAAAACGACATATGGAATAGATGTTATGATGCACAAGTGAATGTTGTGTATGTATATCCAACTTGAAATTCAAGTTGGTTATGTATGAAATGGATTATGGGATTGGAAAACTAAGTGAATGCAAGCAAATGGATTGTTATGAATGCAATGCTATTTTTATGTATAGGCAAAGGCAAAGAGATAAGTGATACGGAAAGCTAAGCGAACAAGGTAAGCAAGCAGATTTTCTAAATGCTTTTGTTTTATCAAATGTGATCAAATGTTTATCAATGATATTCTAACTGTTTAAATGAGTTAGTAAATGATTGATTTCAATTCTTTCTAATTTATTTAAGGATGGTTATTCCTTTATATAAATATTTATTGAAATGATATTCCAATATGATAAATGAATTGCTTACTGTTTTCAATTATTTATGAGAAATGATGAATTATGGATTTATAAATAAAAATTCATGCTAGCATGTCAAAGTTCATGTTTATGAAAGGAAGCATGTGCACAAAGCATGAGGTCCACTTCAAAGGTGTAAGCGGACCGAATGTCCCCCTTTGGTGCGGTCAAGTCACTAAGATAGGCCTCGGGCCGGCGGCGCCTCCCTGGAATGGGAGAAAGGATGAAAGTGGATGATTACTTAGTTAGCTTCTATGCAAGGAATATCATGGTTTTAAAATAATGCATAACATTGTTTATGATATACCCTAGACGGGTATAAGAAGTATGTTTTTTATGATATATCCTCAAGTGGGAATAATATGGCTTTCCAAGTTATTTTAAATGAAAACGAATTGCCTGAAAACCTTATAGCTTGCTTATTGAGTTTTGACTCATGATTTTGTTTTCCAAATCCTAAAGACAGGTGAAAGGAAGCACCATGTGATGATCACAGATGGAGATTCAAAAAAATATGAATTTCTATAAATTACCTGTTTATGAGTATATGAATTGAATGGTTGTATGAATGATGACACTGAATTGTGGTTAATGTTGGATAAGGATTACATTAAGTTTTATGACTATGAATGATGAAAATTTTTTTTATGATCAAATGATAAGGTATGAATTATCATGTTTTGATTAAGTATGGATTTTATGATATCATATGTGTAATTCTCAAATGGCTTAATAACCTAAAAAGGCATTTGATGGAGATTGAATGTATAAAATGATATAAAGTCCTAAGGAGTAAGGATTAAGTGGATAAATATCCAATAAGCCCGCCATATGACAGAGCAACAATCCTGATCACGTTTACCAATCGACAGATCTTGGAATAAGGTTGTGATGCTCGGGCTAGGGCGCCACATGTTGTTGAAGCTACAACCTACTCATGGGAGCTCTGCACGGCCAAGATGATACGCGCTGAGATGGATGGCCTGGATTGCACGGTGGGCGTGCCTGCACGGGAGTTCGGGTGCAACATTACTACACCTGAATATATCCCTATATATAATGGGGGTGATTTAGGCTTAAAAAATATATTTTTTTCATTTTTTATGGACATGTAAAACTAGCTATATTTAATCTATAAACCAACTTTTACCATTTTTGGATTTTTTAAAGTATTTTTTTATTTTTAAACATAATGGCATTTTCATAATTTTCTGTCTCAAAAAAATTACGGAAATACCACTATGTTTAAAAATAAAAATACATAAAAATATCCAAAAATAATAAAACTTGGTTTATAGATTAAATACACCGAAATTTATGTTTATGAAAAAATTAAAAAAATATGTTTTTATCATACCTCATATATATAAAGAGAAATATTAAGGTGTAGTTTCATTACACAATTATGGTGCAGTTATGTCAAAAGGGGTACCACATGATCATAAAATTATAATATATTTCATCCATTGTATTTAGAATTATGTATTCTGTTATTATACCAATTTTCATCTCAATTGGAAATGTGTATGGACCTCATCTGAAAATAGTACAAATTTAACATAATAATATAGTTTGAGGTAAATAACAATTTTAAAGTTGTTTTTTCAACATGTAAATTATTTGCTATAAAATTTATATATGGATAAATGATTGTATAAAATATCAATACATTTAAGTACATGTGGGGCTCATTTTTGGCTGAATGCATAGTTAATATGGTGCAGCTACACTACACAGAAGAGATTCTCATATATATATATATATGAGAAATTTTCAGGTGTAGTGGCGTCAAAATGGGCTCCACATGATAAAAAAATTATAATATACTTCACTCATTATATTTAGAATAATGTATTCTATTATCATATCAATTTTCATCCCAATTGGATTTGTATAGGGACATCATCTAAAATGGTACAAATTTAACGTAATAAAATAGTTTGATGTAAATAACAACTTTAAATTTATTTTTTCAACATGTAAACTATTTGTTATAAAATTCGTATATGGATAAATAATTTTATAAAGTTTTATTGCATTCTAAAATGTGTGGGGTCATTTTTGGGCAAATGTACCGCTATTCCGGAGAGTGTTACTTATTAAAACAGATACGGGAGACTTTGACCCATTGATAACATTATTGAAAAAAATTTGAATTAGAAAAAGACAGACTCTGAGAAAACTTTTATAACAAATTTAATAAACAAAGAAAATGATTTTTTAAAATTAAAATAAGAACGAAAGAAAGCCTATTCAAGAAAAATATTACAAATTTATTAAAACACAAAAGTTCATATGTTTTTCTTTGAATGGTTTGAAACTTTTCATTATCTTAAAAACAAGCTAATTACCCTTGAACCATAGAACCTATATAGGAAAGCAAATGAAAACTTTAAGTAATCCACCAAAAACTGAAATTGCAATAGAATTTAAAAACAAATAGATAACTTGTTCTTCATATAAAGTTAGAACAGACATTGAAACACCTCCTAATGGAAGTGATATTAAAAATTTTTATGAACAAAATAATTATACAAACCAATCCTTAATTACCATAGGGAGACAATTAGATAAAATTTGAACCACCATAGAAGATAAGATAATACCTCCTATTACTCTAAAACCAAAAAAGAAACAAACAGATAAGCCACTTTTTATCCCATATAAAATTTCTAAAGCACAATTAAAACAAATAAGAAAAAATAGTGAATTTATATACAAAATAAATAAAAAACTAAAAGCTCTGGAAACACCAGAAAGCTCAAAAATAGGAAAAATCCTTGAAGAAGGAGAATGATTAGTAAAAATTCTAAGTGCGCATGCTGAACCTATGATATTATATGTGTTTGAGATAGAATATGAAGAATCATCAGCAAAAATAATTGAAAATGAATAAGAATAAGAATTAGAATTAAATAAAATAGACTCATAGAGAATTCCTTCAAAACCTTACTATCCTAGATATACGCCACTTGATTTATTATTTAAAGAAAGAAATCGACTTTCATAAGCTTAATATAATGGAAATACTATTTATGAATGGAATCTAGAAGGAAAAAATGAAATTCAAATAGTTAATATGCTCAAACAAATGACCATGGAAGCAACAGTTTATAGGACAAAAACAAGCTTAACTAACAATAACATAGCCCAACTTTTAGCAGCAGGTTTTACTGGATCCTTAAAAGAATTGTGGAATAATTGCTTAACTCGAATTCAAAAGAAAATGATCCTCTACTCTTACAAAAAAGATAATGCAAAAGAACTAATAGTAATAGAAGGAAAACTCATTCAGAATGCTGTAGACGATTTAATCCTAGTCATAGCAAGCTTTTACATAGGACTAAATAATAAACTTAGGGTGTGTTTGGTTACACACAAAACATGTCAATGAAAACTCTTCAATTAAAAACTTTTCACTTCCCATAACTACCTTATTTTTTAATTATTTTTTCATATTTTCCTATATAAACAACCCTACTTTTCAATCATTTCCACACAAATACCCATACAACTACCTATCTATTTTAACTTTATTCTCTTTACACCTCATTATTACTCCTATCATATCACATAATTTTCTATCAACTTGACAACTTCCACTTTGAAAAGTTTTCATCAAAAAATTTTACCTCCAACCAAACGCACCCTTAGGGAAAAAGAACAAAAATACTATAAACTTTAAGATGTAAGAAAATAAGTGATTTCAGATTCTACAAAGACTAATTCTTGAGAACAGTAATGCTTAGAAAATACTTTAATCAATCTTTTTGGAAAGAAAGATTCATCAATGGACTCCCATCTTATTTTGCTGAGAAAATCAAGGAGAAAATTAGAGATAAAAATAATAGAATTATGGCTTATGAAAAATTAACCTATGGAAATATAATATCTATAGTAAAAGATGTATGATTAGCATACTATAACGAGCTAAAACAAAAGGCAAACAAAAAATGACAAAAAATTAAAACAAAACAACAATTAAGAGACTTTTGTAATCAATTTGGAATGGAAAAAATGAAAAGAAATTGTAATGGAAATTGTTCAAAAAAATATAAGAAGAATAGACTATTTAAAAATATAAAAAATCATACAGAAGGAATGAAGATGAAACTTCCAAACCATGATACAAGAGATATAAAAAGAAGAAAGATAAAATGTATAAATCAAAACCCTTCGAGATCCATAAGAAGAAAATTTTTCCAAAAGAATCACCAACTTGATAAAAGTGGAAAAGTAAGACATTTTGCAAACAAATGCATGTTTAAAAAGAAAATTAATGAACTAGAAATAGATCAACTAAATCTAATGGAATCTTTAAAAGAACAATTAGAAAAATTAATGTTCAATTCTGACAACCCAAGATTAAGAAGAATTATTAGACTTTACAATCCAAATAACTGATCCAGAACAACAACAAAAATATTTATTAAAAATAAAAAATATGCTTAAAGAAAAAACTCTTAAAATCACAATAATATCCAGACCCAAGTAGGACTCATATAATTTCATTTAAAGTTTAATGATGATTTATGTATGTAGTGATTGAATTTTGGATGATTTTCATGAATTTATGAATTTTACAATTAGGGTTTGCAATTGAGAAAGGTGATTAAAATTAATCGCCGAAGCCCAAAGTGAGTCAAGATGACTAAAGAGGCTTAAGGAGGATTAGCATGTGCTAATGTTTCATGAATATTTATTGTAATTTTCATGATTTAATTAATGGAGATTAAAATAGAAATTATGGAATTGTGTTGAAAATCATAGAAAATTCATAACTTTACACCTGTGAGGCAAAATGAGATGAAATTTTAAAGGAAAGCTCATGATTTTGGGCTCAACCTTATGTATGGATTGGATTAAGGCACAAGTGATGAGATTAAAGTGATAATTATTTGTTTTTAATCTCACACTCTAACGATATTTTCAAAGGTTCATAACTTGACGTAGAAACGTCGGTTTAAGATGAAATTTGAAACGATGAAATAAAATTATGAAATTGTGAAACCCTAACCAATGTAGAACCCATATGTATGCATTAATCATATATATGATATTTATATGTGAATTATTGAATTACGAATGTTTTATGTGATTTTTCTAATTATTGCAATTAGGGTTATGGATTAGCAATAATGATGTGATTAATATTTTTGAGCTAAAATGAGACAGTGGGATTAGAGCAAATTTTTGTTGATTTAAATGTGCATATAGATCATGAAAATACATTTTAATTCATTTAAAATGAATAATGAGCATTGGTGTGAAATTGTTAAGTTAAGTAGAAAAATATTAGAAAAATCATAACTCAATGCCTGTAAAGCGGATTCAAGTGAAATTTGAAATGAAAATTAATGATGCTGGGCTTGGTATTATGGAATTATTGGGTTATGAAAATTTTTTATGAAATGAGAGTTATGATTTATTGATCATATCTCAATTTCAACCATTAACTTTAAACGGCTATAACGGGAGCTAGGAAAGCCGGATTGAGATGAAATTTGAAATGGTTGAATGAAATTATGAGCTGTTTATTTTGGATGGTTTAGATTAATCATGAAATGTTGGAAAAATACCTGCATTGAAAAAGGTGAGCATGGTTGACTAATGCACCTCAAAAGTATCTAACAATTAATGCTAGAGTATAATGCATAATTGCATGGCTTTAATGGGAGTTGAGGTGTCCAATGCTGCCTATTTCTGGGGTGTTTTATGTATTTATATGAAATGAAAAAATACAATAATTATCCAGCCATTAAATGTTTATCATGATGAAGCTACAAAAGGCTCAAGTGAGCATAGGCAATGTGGCACAAGGGGACGTCCAAGGGGCTGCTATGTTGCTTCTTTTTGAATTTTTAATTTTTAAAATATGTGATTATCCAGCTGAGATGAAAGGACACCAAGATATGCATTCAATCATGTCAATATCTAGCAATAAAAATTATAAAATATAGCTGGAAAAGGAGTGTGAAAAAGTGGACAGCATATGGGGCAATTAACATGCAGAAATATGGGTGGTTTGCTGCCATTTTGATTATTTTTTTAACACCAAATTAATATATATATTGAAGAGAAATTAAGTGTATGTTTTAACCTTAAATAGGAATTATTAAAAAAATGAAAAATTGCAGGAAAATATGGGCAGCAAAGGACGTGATTGGGGAGCAGCTTGGACGACCATGGATTAAAACAGTTTTTGATTTTTGAAAAATGGTAAAAACCCAATTTTACTTAGCTAGGAAGTTGCCAACACATGAAGGTGATAAGGGAGCATTTAAATGATGTGGAAAATGCAGGAAATGTGGGACCCACAGCTGGAAAAAAATCCAGCTTATAAACCCATGCACGTCCATGTGAGTTAAGATTTGGAAAGTTGGCAAAGTGCTGGATTTTTCACCCCAAAGAAACAGCAGCAGTTCAAGCCCCTTTTGGCCAGCAAGAGAAGGAAGAAAAGAAAGAAAAAAGGAAGTGTATTTGAGAAGGAAATCATCTCCAAGTGCTAGGGTTTGAGTTAGCACTAAACCAAGTAAGTATATGTGTTGTTTGAGTTGGTTATTTTGAGTTTTTAAACTCCAAAATGGGAATATGAAAGGGATGCTTAAAGAATCTTTAAAATGATGATTTAACATGCTTTTGAATGAATATGGAATGGGTATTAAGTTTTATACATGAATTTCCATGTTTAGATGGTGAAAGTGTTGATTTCAATGACATATGAGTTGAAAACTCAAGTTGATAAACCCTAAATCTCCATGAAAAGTTACTGTTTTGGTTTGATGATATGGTTAGGTTATGAATCATGTATTAATGCAAAACATATGTTGGTTCGTGCTTAAATGATGAACTTTAGAAAATATGGAATGCAAAGGGGTAGATATGGCCCGATTTCTTCGTTTCTATGCTAAAAATCATATGGAAATAGGTTTGCATGCTTTGTGAACTCTAGGTAGGGTAAAATACCCTAGGGTTAATGTATTACTTCTGCTCAAAAGGATTTGGGAAAATAAACTCAAATCTGATTTTTTATGGGTTTATGAAACGATGGCTAAACGGAGTGGAAACGGGACCGGAATGGTTAAGTAACTTGCTGTTTTGAGATAAACTTTTTTATGAATGTTAAACATGTATTAATTCCCTAAATTTGGATTAGGAAAAATGGAATTATTTCTGAAAATTCGGATTTATTAAACTGCTTAGGGTTATGTGTCAAAAGACACGTTAAATGGGTGAGAAACGGGTTCCAAACTTGCTGTTTTGGAAACTTATGATAAGGGGATTTAAATCCCATAAAAACACCCTAAATGCAGTGATGATTAAAGGTAATTAACACACTGAAATATGAATTAAATTTCTGAGTTACTAAATTTTATGAAATACATTATGTATATGTTGCCAAATGAGCATATGTGAAGTAATAGATATGCAAGGGTGATGAATGACTTGTGAAATGTGATTTTGTGCAAAAATGCATGAAAATATGATATATTTCATGATTATACATCTGTTTAGAGTGTATAATGATTAATTTCAAATTTCAAAATTTATTTATGAAGTATGAAGTGACGAGGTGTGCATAAAAGGAGCACCGATGTGTGTATTTTGGAAAAAAATGGATAAATGGAAAATTGAGGTTAATAAACCTATAAATGATAATTATTGAATGAATTTTATGTGGATGAATGGATACCCTATGTATGGGGTTATATATGTTATGTTATGTGTTAGCCGACGAAATGTGTAAAAATTTGCTATATATGTACATAATGACTTGTGAAGTCAAATAAATGATATATGTGAATGGAATGGGTTGGAAAACTAAATGAAATATGAGAAAAATAAATATATGAAAAAATATATTATTCTCATGTAGGCAAAGGCAAAGAAAAAGCGTTATCGGAAAGCTAAGAGACACATGTAAGCAAGCAAATTTTCTAAATGAATTTTATTTTCTAAATTGTTTACATAAATGCAATTTTTGCTTTAACTTATTTAATGAAATTGTGGAAATTATTTCTAATATGTTTAAGGATGGCCATCCCTTAGCAAAATGGTGTTGAAATGATGTTTTTTACTTCAAATGCAATACTATGAAATTCCCTTTGATAAATGTTATAGAAAAATGATGTTATTCTATGTTTCTGATTGAAAAATCATGCTAGCATGTTAAAGATGAATTTATGAAAAATTTCATGTGCACAGGGTACTAGGTCCACTTGAAGGATATAAGCAGACCGATTGTCCCCCCTTGGTGTGGCCAAGTCGATTAAAATAGGCCCAAGGCCGGCGGCGCCCTCTCTGAAATGGGAGTTAACGTGGACTGATAGTCGCCTGGCTAGCTTCTATCCGAAGGCAATTATAATGATTTTGTTCATGTTTCATATGACATTATGCATATGGTACTCGTGATGGGTACAAGATTTTATGTTTTCAAGATATACCTTTTGATAAGGTATAATGTGCTTTCCAATATGGTTTTAAATGCGAAAATGTTGCTTGAAATGATTTTCCTGTAAAATCCAAATAGCTTGCTTATTGAGTTTCGACTCACGATTTTGTTTTCCAAACCCAAAAGACAGGTGAAGGACAGGAAATGGCGAAGAAGCAAGTTTCAGCTTGAGGATGCAATAGCAAAACTTTAGAATTTTTATATTATGAAATCTCATGTGAAATGGTTGTAATCTATATGAAGTGTTTTATGTTGATGGCTATGATGTATTTATGCAGTGACATCTGATTAGGCAAGTGTTGAAATATTGCTTGAACATCATGCTGTGTATGTGTATTGAATGGTTGGAATTGACTCAGTGACACATGAAACGAATATATGAGGAATTGAACTTCTATGTGATTATAATTAACGAGATAAATATCCAATAAAACCTGCCGTGTGACAGGGCAACAATCCTGATCACGTTTACCAATCAATACGATCCCGAGGTAAGGCTCAGGATGTGACGCTCGGTTTGGGGCGCCACAGAGCTTGGTATCAGAGCATAGATTGGTAAATAGGCGTGGAAAATTTCTAAGTATGAAAAATTTAAAGAATATGATGAGATATGCATGACTACACGTGATTATGTGATAAATTAGATATGATTATATGATGATTAGGTATGCTTATAATATGACGGAATGCATGTCATATGATGATAAATTATGTTGCAATGCAATTTGATTGCTATGTTGTACAGATGGCGGATAGAGGTAAGCAGATGATGAGTACAGAGGAGTTGAAAAAGGAGGAGAGGAGACAACAAAGGGAAGAGAATATACACAAGTGGTGGGAATCTCATCACAATATTGCACCGTTCCCGACAGTTCCCCCAGGATTTTCACCTGTACGCACTCATGATCACACTCAGGAAAGCTACCATGTCCCCTCAAGTCAACACGGACAAGATCTAGGAGAGCCTTCCAGTCATAAACCTAGGGCACGAGTTCTACTAGGAACATACCTCAAAATTCCCCGGTGTCCCCGTGTTCCAACTGACAGAGTAGATCCGCAAGATCTCCAAGACTTTTGGGAAAATACTCAGGCACCCATACCCCCCGACGCTAGCCCATGGTACAAATTTATGGACGTTGCGTTCAGTTTCGCTATGGAGCACCCTGGGATCGATTCCATCAGCAAGAAATAGACATGGCCCACTATATTGAGAAGCGTCATGCCGAGGGAGTCATCGAAATACCTGCACCTCCTAAACCTGATGAAGTCATGTTATACATAATGGAGAACACAGGTGAAATTGTTCGATTGGCCGAGGTCAATGATGATGACGATCCGATGGAATTCCTCGAGCCCTTCGACGAAGAGGAGGAGGAAGAAGTAGAGGAGGAAGTAGAGGAAGAGATAGTGGAGTTTGTAGGGGAGAATGAGGACGATGATAATGATAGTGAAGAGGATGAGGTCCAGGCGTGGTCCAACACTAGCACGCTCAAGGAGGCACCCTCACAAGTTCCATGTAGACGTAGACGTCTAAGGAGAGGTTCAGGAGGACGATGAACTTTCTTATTTCTTGTTTTGGTTTTTTAAGTTGTGTATATATAAGTGTGGCTTGATGACAATGTGGCTTTAGTTTATGGTTGCCAAGATAGACTGACATGTATATAAGTGTGAAATGTGTGTGCTATGCTACATGTGTACATAAGTGTGATTTACTTTTACATGTACTAACTATGAATGTGATGATGTGAATATGATGGATATGAATGAATATGTTGATATACTGAATTCCAGATGCTTTAGATATGTATGAACGAATGATCGTGAGCTTGAATGATGTGATATGATTGTGATTGAATGAATTGGTTGTGACCATGTAATGATGAAATGCATATGCAATGATTTAATATTGAATGAAACTGAAATGCGTATATAATGATCTAACGATAATTGAAAATGAAAGGTGTGCTATTATATACTCAGATTAGCACAATGGTGGAAACAAGGGCAGGATTGAGGAAAAATATAGGAAAAGACGCAACGACAAAGGTTCCAAGCCAACATGAAGTTGGCGAATCTAATCGACCTAAAAGAGGAAGGCCAGTTACACAAAACCAAAGGAACCAACAAAGGCGGAATGATGAAAGCTCTGAACAGAATATGGAGGAGGAAAATGAGTCGAGGCAGAATAGACTCATAGAGGAAAGAGTGGCCGCAGCGGTGGAAAAAGCAATGCAGCAGGCCACTAGGGATTGGGCAGCGCAGACTGCCGACATTATACAGAGATTATGGGAAAGGACCCAACAAGCTCAGTTGGTAGTGCAGAGAGAGAAGGACCTGCTCCTATGGCGGACCCCGTCGTCACATCGGCACCGCTAAGGGATGAGAATCAGCTAATGGAAGTTGATAGAAGAGCCATAAATGCCTTTCTAGTACAGCGACTCCCGAAATTTTCTGGAGAACCCGACCTGGTCCAAGCAGAGCAATGGTTGATGGAGATTAAGAAATTGTTCAAAATATCTCCGTGCAACGACCGTCAAAAAGTACTGTGTGCCACTCATTTGTTAGCAAAGGACACTCACGAATGGTGAGAGACGATGTTAATCACAATGCCACGACCTGAAGAAGTGTTTTGGCAAACTTTTGTAGAAGAGTTTAACAAAGAATACTTCCCAGTTGGATTGCAGAGTCAAAAGGTGATAGAATTTGAAAAGATGTATCAAAGGAGGATGACGGTCACTGAGTATGCTACGAAATTCAAAGCTCTGGTCAAATATGTACCATGGATCGCAAATGTGCCAGGAAACAAGGCACAGAGATTCCAACAAGGACTAAGGCCATATCTGCAGGAAAGTTTGGCCCATTTGCTGATTAAAGATTATGCTTCAAGCCTTGAGAGAGTAAGGGCTTTGGAAATTGAAGCCTCGAGAACCCAAGAACTAAGATTGGGTTCAAGGGCGTTCAGTATGGGTCCCAAAGAAATGGAAACCAGAAAAGTGAAAGCTGGAAAAGGCAACATAAGGAAGGGAAAAGGAATCCAAAAGAAGAAAAACTAGCCGTTGTGTAGGAAGTGTCAAAAGAGACATACAGGCGAGTGTTTAAAAGGATCAAACCGGTGTTATAAATGTGGACAGACGGGTCATATCGCCAAGGAGTGCAGGCCAGGGGAAGCAAAGGTGGTCAAGTGTTATATATGTGATCAAGTGGGTCACATAGCCCCCAACTGCCCAAACAAGGTGCAGTCATCTCAAGGACGTGGAAGACCTGCTCAGCTTAGGATACCTGGAGCAACAAGCAAGCAGGGAACTTCTACGAACCAGGTGCACGTGCATGTCGTGACCCGGACAGAATCTCAAGTACAGGAAGAGAAGGTGGTCACAGGTACGGTTTATATTCTAGGGAATATGGCAGTAGCTTTGTTTGATTCTGGTGCCACCCATTCATTCATAGCATGCCAATACGTGACCACCCATGCACTGCCGGTAGAAGAGACCAATCAGGTTATACATGTAGAATCTCCAGTCTATAGGTTAGCAAGTACTAGCCAAGTATGCAAAGCCTGCCCAATTAGGATAGGATCATTGATTCTAGAAGCTGATTTGATCCTACTGCCTATAACTGAGTTCGACATGATATTGGGTATGGATTGGCTAAGCCAATGGGGAGCGACCATAGACTGTAAAAATAAGAAGGTGCAATTTGAAGCAACTCCAGGGAAGGAGATTGCCATTGGAAAACTAAGGCAACCTGACAGTTCAAGTATATTGATATCATTTATGAAAGCTGTCAGGATGATTCGACAAAAGTGTCAAGCCTACATGGTGTCTGTGAATGTAGATAAAGGCATGGAGGTAGAAATTAATCAAATACCTGAGGTTAAAGAATTTCCTGATGTACTTCTAAAAGAGTTAACCACATTGCCTCCACAAGGGAAAATGGATATGACGATTGATGTGATGATGGGTACAGCCCCAATTTCTAAAACTCCTTATAGAATGGCGCCAACTGAAATGAATGAACTTAGGGTGCAAATACAGGAGCTGTTGGACAAGGGTTTCATTATACCAAGTGTGTCTCCTTGGGGAGCTCCGGTATTGTTTGTGAGGAAAAAGGATGGAAGCTTGAGGCTATGTATTGATTACCGGGAGCTAAATAAAGTTACAATAAAGAATAAGTATCCATTGCCTATGATCGATGATCTATTCGATCAATTGCAAGGAGCCATGACTTTCTCCAAGATTGACTTACAGTCAGGGTATCATCAATTGAGAATAAGTTCGGTCGATACTCATAAAATGACATTTCGAACCAGGTATGGACACTACGAGTTTTTGGTAATGCCTTTCGGACTTACTAATGCCCCTGCTGTATTCATGGATATGATGAATAGGATTTTTCGGGACTATCTAGATCAATTTGTGGTTGTATTTATCGATGATGTCCTGATCTACTCTAAACGGAGAAAGAACATGAAAACCATCTGTGAAGGGTATTAGAAAGGTTGAGGAAAGAGAAATTGTACGCCAAATTGAAGAAATGTGAGTTTTGGCTGAAACAAATAGGATTTCTCGGGCATATAATATCTAAAAAGGGTATTCAAGTTGATCCTCAAAAGATTGAGGCGGTATTGAAATGGCCAAGGCCGATGACCATTACAAAAATTTGAAGTTTTCTAGGGTTGGCCGGCTATTATAGAAGGTTTGTTGAAGGGTTTTCACAACTGTCAGCCCCGTTAACCAAGTTGACTCGTAAAGGAGTCAGGTATGTATGGTCTGAGGAATGCGAGCGCAGTTTCCAAGAATTGAAACAACGGTTAGTAGAAGCACCCATTCTAACCCTACCCGAAGGAAATGAAGGGTTTGTGGTTTATAGCGATGCATCGAGAAAAGGATTGGGTTGTGTTTTGATGCAAAGGGGTAAAGTGATAGCTTATGCATCGTGACAGCTAAAGCCCAATGAGGTAAGCTACCCCACGCATGATTTAGAGTTAGCAGCCGTGGTATTTGCTTTAAAAATATGGAGACATTACCTGTATGGTGCGAGGTGTGAGATTTACACTGATCATAAAAGCCTCTATTACATTTTCACTCAAAAGGAGTTGAATATGAGACAAAGGAGATGACTCGAGTTATTGAAAGATTATGACTTGGAAATTTTATACCATCCAGGTAAGGCAAATGTGGTAGCTGATGCTCTGAGCCGAAATGTTAGTTTAGCGCATCTTATCACTAAGGAGGAAGGATTACTAAAGGAAATAAGGCAAATGGAATTGATTGTATGTCCACCAGGAGTTCAGACCCGACTATCACAATTACACATACAATCATCACTTTTTGAACAGATCAAGGTTGCGCAGCAAAAGGATATAGACCTACATACCCACGTTGAGAAAATGAAGAAAAAGGGGTTGGTTGAGTTTGCTATTGATGAGCAAGGTATGTATAGGTATAAGGGTCGCCTTTGCATAAATAATATAGCTGAGTTGAAGGAACAAATCCTTAAAGAGGCACATTTCTCGTCATTTTCTATTCACCCGAGAAGTACTAAGATGTATCAGGATCTCAAGAAAGCATATTGGTGGAATAATATGAAAAGAGAGATTGCGGAATATGTGGCTAAGTGTTTAACTTGCCAACGGGTGAAGGCGGATCACCAAAAAGTGTCTGGTAAGCTACAGTCCTTAGAAATTCCCGAATGGAAGTGGGATGACATCACAATGGACTTCATTGAAGGATTACCTAGGACGCAAGCAGGAAACGATTCTATATGGGTAATCGTAGATAGGTTATCAAAAGTTGCGCACTTCTTACCTATCAAAAGGACTTATACAGCGGAAAGGTTAGCTAAGGTTTATTGCAAAGAGGTCGTAAGACTCCATGGAGTGCTTAAGCCGATTATCCGGATTGAGATGCGACATTTACGTCAAGGTTTTGGAAAAGTTTGCATGAAACTCTAGGCACCCAACTTAAGTTCAGTACAGCCTTTCATCCTCAAACCGATGGACAAAAAGAGCAGGTGAACCAAGTCATTGAAGACATGCTCCGTATATGTACTTTAGAGTTTGGAGGATCATGGGATGAGTACATCTCGATTGCAGAATTCATATACAATAATAGCTACCAAGCTAGCATCCAAATGGCTCCATTTGAAGCATTATATGGTTGGCGATGTCAAACGCCATTGAACTGGGATGAAGTTGGAGATAAAAGACTAGCCCCAGACTTATCTCAAAGAATGGTAGACAAGGTGAGAACTATTCGCCAGTGTATACTCACTGCCCAAAGTCAGCAAAAGAGTTACACAGATTGCAAGAGAAGGGATTTGAACATCCAAGTCAGCGAACACGTATTTATAAAGGTCACGCCATTCAAGGGAGTTACAAGGTTTGGAAAAAGGGGAAAGCTGAATCCTAAGTATATTGGACCATTTGAGGTTTTGGAAAAGGTTCGGAAGTTGGCATATCGAGTAGCCTTACCCCCAGCGTTAGCTCTAGTTCACAATGTATTTCATATATCGATGCTTAGAAAGTATGTTCCGGACCGACACATATATTAGTGGCCGAGAATTTACCGATTCAAGATTATCTGAATTATGAAGAGAGGCTAATGAAAATCTTGGATCACAAGGTACAAAAGTTTCGGAATTGGGAAATCGAGTACGTAAAGGTACAATGGAACCGGTATTCCGAACATGAAGCCACTTGGGAATTAAAAGAAGAGGTGAAACGGAAATACCCCCAGCTATTTAAGGAATAGACGGTTTCGGGACGAAACTTGTTATAAGGGGGGGAGGACGCATTAATCATGTATATGATATTTATATGTGAATTATTGAATTATGAAGGTTTTATGTGATTTTTCTAATTATTGCAATTAGGGTTATGGATTAGCAATAATGATGTGATTAATCATTTTGAGCTAAAATGAGACAATGGGATTAGAGCACATTGTTGTGGATTTAAATGTGCAAATACATCATGGAAAGTCATTTTAATTCATTTAAAATGAATAATGAGCATTGGTGTGATAATTGTTAAGTAGAAAAATATTAGAAAATTCATAACTCAACAACTGTAAGGCGGATTCAAGTGAAATTTGAAATGAAAATTAATGATGCTGGGCTTGGTATTATGGAATTATTAGTTTATGAAAATTCTTGATGAAATGAGAGTTCTGATTTATTGATCATATCTCAATTTGAACCGTTAACTTTAAACAGCTATAACGGGAGCTAGGAAAGTCAGATTGAGATGAAATTTGAAACAGTTGAATGAAATTATGAGATGTTTATTTTGGATGGTTTATATTAAGCATGAAATATTGAGAAAATACTTGCATTTAAAAAGGTGATCATGGTTGACTAATGCACCTCAAAAGTATCCAACAATTAATGCTAGAGTACAATGCATAATTGCATGGCTTTAATGGGAGTTGATGTGTCCAATGCAGCCCATTTCTGGGGTGTTTTATGTATTTATATGAAATGAAAAAATACAATAATTATCCAGCCATTAAATGTTTATCATGATGAAGCTACAAAAGGCTCAAGTGAGCATAGGCAATGTGGCATAAGGGGATGTCCAAGGGGCTGCTATGCTGCTTCTTTTTGAATTTTTAATTTTTAAAATATGTGTATATGCAGCTGAGATGCAAGGACACCAAGATATGCATTCAATCATGTCAATATCTAGCAATAAAAATTATAAAATATAGTTGGAAAAGGAGTGTGAAAAAGTGGACAGCATATGGGGCAATTAACGTGCAGAAATATGGGTGGTTTGCTGCCATTTCGATAATTTTTTTAACACCAAATTAATATATATATTAAAGGGAAATTAAGTGTATGTTTTACCCTTAAATAGGAATTATTAAGAAAAGGAAAAATTGCTGGAAAATATGGGCAGCAAAGGACGTGATTAGGCAAGTGTTGAAATATTGCTTAAACATCATGCTGTGTATATGTATTGAATGGTTGGAATTGACTCAGTGACACATGAAACGAATATATGAAGAATTGAACTTCTATGTGATTATAATTAACAGGATAAATATCCAATAAAACCCACCATGTGACAGGGCAACAATCCTGATCACGTTTACCAATCAATACGATCCCGAGGTAAGGCTCAGGATGTGACGTTTGGTTTGGGGCGCCATAGAAATCTATGGAATGAGTGGATTTGATTAAGAAAATTACCATGGGATAATGCTTAATTAGAAAAAGGTACCTAGAATTGACTTTGTATACCCTAGACTACCATAACATTTAATAAAAAGCATTTGAGATAATGATATATTTAAATGCTATGCAAGGTGTCAATTTTTGAATGAATTGAGCTGGATTTTAAAGCATTGTTTAATGATCAAATCCATGCAAAATTCATGGATTAAATGTCATGGTTAATTTCCTAATAACTAGCTCAAATGGAGCAAGATTGTGTGGCAAGAGCAAGGGACGTCCAATGGCAATATGGGCATGAAATGTGATTTTTTAAAATCCTAAAAAATATGTCTAAGCTACCTAATACCTAGGGGAAGTAAATGAACACTTAAATAAGTGGAAAAATTAGCATGAAAATGTCAAAAGCTAGCTAAAAAGGGGACGTCTACCAATGGACAGCAACATGATGCTTAAATGCATTGATTTTGTGGATTTTTGTAAATTAGAAAATGCAAATTTTACTTGGTTATAAAAATGGCATGTCATCAAGGGATAAGGTAGAAATTAACCACCCTCGTGACATGTGGAAAATGGGTCCCACTAGCTGATTAAAAAAATCAAAAATTGGATACATATCTTGGAACGTGCATATCAAGAAGGGGGGAGGAAATTTCTCAAAAAAATTGCTAAGTAAGATCAGCTCCTTTGCACGTCCAAACCAGCAAGGGGAAAGGAGAAAAGGAGAAGAAAAAGAGGAAGAAAAAGGAGGAGAAAAATAAGAGGAACCAAGCAACTCAAGTTGGATTCAAGTTAGGGTTGATTCAAGTAAATAAAATTTGAATCACTTAAATCAAGTTTCTCTCTCTCAATTCATGAGTCATTGATGCATACCAAGTGCTTGTCGTTAAGAGTACTGTGATCACCAGTTTAATTAAAATTAACAGAAACACATTAAAGCTACCACTATGCGAGTGATAGTGTAAAATAACGGTGAGTCGGGTCGAATGCACAGAGAGGCTATATAATTTTGAATTATTTTAAGCACAAATAAAAGAGAAAAGTAAAAAAAAAAGGATGTATAGAAGAGAAAGAAATTAGAAATAAAGGAGAAGAAATTAGATAGAGAGAAGAAAGGAGAATTAGAGAGGGAGAGAGAGACGAGAGAGAAAGCAGATAAATAAGAGAGAAAGAGACAGAGAAAGGAAAGGAGAAATTGCAATTAACTAAAATTAAATCTAAATTAGGACAGTAATTTAAAGACTAAAGAATTAAAATTTAATCTACGAAAACAAGAATGAAAATTGCATTAAACTTAATTTGAAAATTACAACGCATAAAGCGGTAGATCTATGCTAAATATTACAAATCTAAAATTAACAACTATAAAGCATTAAAGAAAAACTATAATTAACAGAAAATATATTTACCCTCATTCCTGCTCGAAAAACCACTCTTTTGAGAAACAATCCAAGCCCTTGGAGTTTTTCCCACTTGGCAAAGGTCCCACCTAAATGGGCCCCACTTCAAGTGATGGGAGAGTGTTGTAGTGTTGGGATGAGTGGAGGGCCCCTTTTATAGTTTTAGAGAACCCCCTTAGCTAGACTTGGAATCCGATGTGGGATTCCTATGAAGTGTCTCTTTTAACGTAGCTGCTCTTGTCGATTTCCTCTTGCTGCGTTAACTTGCCGGCTGATTTCTCTCAATGCTCGGCTGTTCTGCGTTATAGTTGCCGGCTGTCGAATGACCATCTTGGCACTCAGCGAATTGGGCATTAGAGAGGAGGATATAGGGACGGAATCGGGATGTCAGAAGCTTATGTAAGGGCTTCGCATGGACTGGGAAGTACGACAGTGGGATGCTGCTTAAGTTAAGGCCGTGAGAATGAGTTTGTGGGCATGAATGATGTTCTGCCGATGCTGATGGTTGGATTTCAAAATTGGTGGTTGCTATCGATTTGCAGGGATTGGATTGCTATCGGAGAAGAAAAGGAGAGAGAGAGGTCGCTAATTTTTCTGCTTGGCCCGTTCAATCATGGTTATCGCTGATATTTTGCAGAAGGCTGGAGATTGAGCCGAGCCTTCCAGTTGAGATCTTTGGCTACAAATTTTGGTGCTTGATTTTCTGCCTTTGCCGCTACTTGGTTGAATATCTGCAAGTTAGAAAAGAATGGGGGCTGCTCTTTTAATTAGAGAGATGGGTGAATTGCTTGGTTTCGGGATGCAAAGGAGGCAACTAATTTTGTTTTGGTGCTGCTAATTGCTGAAATTAAAGGGGCTGGATTCTTGTTTGACCGAAATCAAAGGAGATGGGGCAGGAGCGCTGATTTGGGGCAGGAGGATGTTGTAAACAGGCTGCTGCAATATGATGCTGGTCGGAGAAGAAGGCTGCTGTGTTGAAATCGATGGTGAGTACTACCAAAAATGGGTGCCGTTCGGTGGTCAGTTTTGGCAGCTAGATAAAGAAGTTGGGGCCGTTTGGATGAAGAGGCAGCTAGGCGATCAAATGATGGCTTGCTGCTGGATCGTGGCTGTTAGGTGCCGGATTGTGGAAGATGGTGGAGCAGCTTAAATCGACGACTTGGGCGTGCTGAAATTTCTGGTTTCATGAACAACAGAGGTTTGCTCAGTTACTTGATGCTCGTTCTCGATGGTTCGCTGAGACAGTTGCTGGAAGCGTTCGTTGCTGCCATGGCTGCATGTTGACGGTTTGCTGAAGCAGAGGAGAAAGCTGGACGCGGTGGACGGCAGCTGGATTTTTATTAATGGCTGCTCGAACAGTTTGGTCAAGGATTGATGGACGAGAGCAATGGGTATGGCTGGTAATTGAATTGTTTGCTGCCGGCACAGTAAGGAAGATGCAAGGCAGCACCGGTGGCCATTGAAGAGGAATTGGGGAAAATGATGGAGCATAGAACCAAGATTGGTTCCATGCTTAGGCAGTGCAGGGCTGTTCGGTGTACCTGCAGAACATTTACATGTGAATTTAAACATTAATTTCTGGTCAATTAACTTCATATTATCATAAATATTCTTAATTTAATTTTTAGCTCTTTTATTTTATAATAATTAATTCTATCTGAAAATTATACAATGACCCAATTTCGTACTATAATGTTAATTCCAATTATATCATTCTATAAATTTTCTTGAATTATATGAAAGTTAAAATTTTTCTAATCTATTTAATTCCTCTTAGTGTGTGCAATTATCTTTATATTTTATATTACAAAATGACCCATTTTATAGGAAAATTAAGAAATTTATGAAAAATATAATTTTCACGAAATTTCATTTAATTAACATTTTAATATTTAACAGCGTGAATTTAATATGAAATTAAGTGAAATTTTTAGACTTATCAGCCACGAATATGGTTCATAAAGAACACTTAAAGGCTGAGTTATGATGTCTTAATATGGGGATCGAATGATTTTTGAAAGATTTAAATGAGATCAAGAGTTCAAGAGTTCAAGAGAGTGAAAATTGAAATTTAAGTTGGATTTTGAGATAAAAGCTAACTTGGAAAATCTCAAAACCCTAAACCAAGATGCTGTATGATTTAATCATGTTGATTTGGATGTAATTCATGTTCTTTTGGAATACATATGTCAATTTAAGCATGGGTCGATGATTTTAGCAAATATGAAACCTTAAGTTTCAAGGAATGACCCGATTTTCCATTTTTGGTTTAAAACTGATACAAGGGATTGCTTCAATTGTTTATGGATGAATTTTAGGGTAAATTAACCTAAATTAAGGACCCTTTGGATGGCCTAAGTAGGCTATATGATTTGCCCTAAATCTGATTTTTTAGGGTATGCATGAGAGACGTCCGAGTGGGGGCCAAAATGGGTGCTTTTTATATGATTTTTGTTGTTGTTTCTAATGAAATGATTTATGAATGTTATGGAGGGTAAAATACCCTATGTTTAAGTTACTTTGAGTGCTCAAAAGTGTTTTAAAATATTAGCCCTAAATCTGATTTTATGGACATATGTTTGGACACGTCAAAATGGGTTAAATGGATACCCTATATGTATAAAAATATTGCTGTTATGGAAGCTAACGAATTATAGATTTTAAATATGTGATAATACCCTAAATTTGGGTTAAGAAAACATGTTTAGTTTCTGAAAATTATGACTTAAAAATCTTTTATGATTTAAGTCATGAAAGAGGCGTTGAAATGATGAAAAATGAGTCTTAACATGGCTGTTTTGGAAATTAGTGATAAATGGATTAAAAATCTGAAATTAAACCCTAAAGTATATGTTAATTAAGAGTTTTAATGATGATGAAAATAGGTGTAGGTTTCTGTGTTAAGAAAATTTAAGAAACACATAATACATGTGTTGTATGTTAAACATATATGGAGCATATGTGTTAATGGATGATATGTGGCTTATGTGGACTTTCTAGAATGCAAAATATGCATGAATATGTGATAAAATGCATGAGGATATTTTTGTATGAATGAGGATTAATTATCTCAATATTTGAGATTTATTTATGAAACTTGAAACATCACTTATGTGCTTAGAATAAGCATTGACGTAGGAAAAATGGAAAATGCATGAAAAATGGCTAATGAGAGATATAAATCCCCATTATGTTGAAATATGAATGTATGCTATGTGTTTACCCTAAATATGGGATTAAAACACAAGTATGGAATAAATGATATGATGCATAAGTGGCTGTCATGTATGAATGATTGACTTGAAAATCCAAGTTGATTATGTATGATATGGATTATGGGATTGGAAAACTAAGTGTATGCAAGCAAATGGATAGTTATGAATGCAATGCTATGTGTATGTATAGGCAAAGGCAAAGAAGTTAACGAGGCAGAAAGCTAAGCAAGAAAGGTAAGCAAGCAGTTTTCGAAAATGCTTTGTTTTATCAAATGTGATAAAATGCTTATCAATGATGTTCTAACTGTTTATATGAGTTAGCAAATGAATGATTTCGATTCTTTATAAGTTATTTAAGGATGACCATTCCTTGTCTAAATGTTTTTTGAAACGTTATTTCTATTGAAATAATGAATTGCTTACTGCTTTTCAAGTACTTATGATAAATGATGAATTCATGATTTATGAATGAAAAATCATGGCTAGCATGTCAAGTCATGTTTATGAAAGAAGCATGTACACAAAAGTAGAGGTCCACCTCAAAGGTGTAAGCGGACCGAATGTCCCCCTTAGATTGCATGTATGAGTCACATTTGTTCTGGGTATCACAAATAATGAATCACCCTTGTCGATAATGTCCCATGAATGGAGCCCTTTCTCTCTCATCAGGTCACACTATAAATTTAATATTATCAGCCATCTCCAAGAAGAGTTACAGATATTAATCCTTATACTTTTATAGTATAAATAGTTTTCTCACAAAAAGGAAAATATATAGACAAAAAGAAAAACACAGATTTTTATTTATCTACATATGTATATGTACTATTATTTTATAACTTTTGCTTTTGCCTTGATCCAAATGTTCTTCAACTTTATTGCAAACATTATTGATGATCAACAACCAAAGGATCATCTTTTCTTATTTCCTCATGTATTTCTTTTGACCCCTTTATTTCTACATTCTGCCTAGGCTCCCACGAAAATTTGTTATGGCCTTAGGTGGGGGTGAACAGTTCCTAGTTCTTTTGGATGGAGGGTAGTTCAATTCCAACTTTCTCTTTTCTCCATTTGCAAAATTCTAAAGTTATCTATTTATTTTATAATTTTAATTATAAATTTTACAATTTACCATAAACATTGCTCTAATAACTTATTCTTTGTAGCGTCTAGAACATGGGGCACTACGAGAATTACCTAACTCTAGGAATCGATTTATGGCAAATTACAAAATTTCACCTTAATTTTTTATATATTTTTTATAACATAAATTCATATAAGAATTTCATGTCACAAGTGAATGAAAATTATCTGATACCTTTGCCTAAATGCATTTTATATTTAATAAACTAAATAGTGAAAATAAGTTTCTCCTCCTCTTGCACTGGGACCAACTTTGTTACTTGTAGCCTGCATGTTTATATTTTAAATTTTTGAAAGATATGGGAATGTTACTCAATAAGTAGGCACATAAACATGAGATTTTTAGAGCAATTTAAAGCAAATCTTACATGCTTGTAACTTAAAAATTTTACTGTGGCGCCCCAAACCCGAGCGTCACAACCTGAGCCTTATCTCGGGATCGTATTGATTGGTAAACGTGATCAGGATTGTTGCCCTGTCACACAGCGGGTTTTAACGGATATTTATCCAATTAAATATACTCTCATAGGAGTTAAATCCTTCATATTTTCATCTTAAGCACAACTAGGTCATTTCCAACCATTCATTACATAGTAAAGTATGATGTTCAAGAGACATTTCAACATTCACCTAAATCAGATGTCACTGCATATATTAACCATAGTCATCAACATAAACATCAAAATAATTTACATCCATTCACACAAGCTTTTCCATAACATATGAGTGTTAATGTTTTTCCATTGCTTTAATGATCTTGCACTTGCTCCTTTGCCATGCTCTTTCTTTCACTTGTCTTTGGGTTTGGAAAACGAAAACGTGAGTCGAAACTCAATAAGCAAGCTATTTATATTTCACAGGCAAATCATTTCAGGCAACAATTTTGCATTTGAAATATCTTGGAAAGCAACTTATACCTTTTAAAAAGGTATATCTTAAAAATATAAATTATGTACCCATCATGAGTACAACATGCATAATACAATGTAAAACCGTGAACATGTCCTTCATAGGATGGAAGCTAGCTAGGCGACCATCCGTCCTTGTCATCTCCCATTTCAGAGAGGGTGCCGCCGGCCTTGGGCCTATCTCAGCGACTTGGCCACACCAAACGGGGCCATTTCTATTAACATGAATTTGGAATCACATTTCTATTAACATGAATTTGGAATCACATCAGAGAGGATGCTAGCATGATTTTTAATTCATAAATTTGGAATCACATCAGAGAGGATGCTAGCATGATTTTTAATTCATAAATTTGGAATCACATCATTTTTCATAACATTTATCAAAGGAAATTTCATAATATCACATTGAAATAAAAACATCATTTCAACACATATTTAACTAAGGAATGGTCATCCTTAAACACATTAGAAATAATTTCCACAATTTCATTAAAACAAGTTAGAGCAAAAAGTTGCATTTATGTAAACAATTTAGAAAACAAAAGTCATTTAGAAACTTTGCTTGCTTACCTGTATTTCCTTAGCTTTCCAACTCTGCTTTTTCTTTGCCCTTGCCTACATGAGAATAATATAATTTTTCATATATTTCTTTTCCTTGCATCTCATTTAGTTTTCCAACCCATTTCTATTAACATATATCATTCATTTGACTTCTCAAGTCGTTATGTATACACATAGTATATACTTGCACATTTCATCGGTTATTACACAACATAATCAATCCCATAAGTAGAGTAACCATTTAATCATATAATAATCAACTAATAATTATTATTTAAAGGTTCAATATCTTCCATACACCATTTTTCACCTATTTTCCAAAATTTACACATCGGTGCTCATTTTAAGCACGCGTCGTCGCCTTAAGCTTCATTAATTAATTCCAAAATTTGAAATTAACATAATAAAATATAAATAGATATATAATCATGAACTTCACCATATTTTCATGCATTTTTGCACAAAATCATATTACATAACTCATTTATCACCCATGCACATCTATCCATTCACATATGCCCATTTAGCACACATACATGCTGCGTTTCATAAATTTTTTCAAGTCAGCAATTTAATCTACATTTTAGCATGATAATTATCCTTAATTACCACTTTGTTTACGGTATTTTTATGAAATTTAAATCAACTACTCATAGGTTTCCAAAACAGCAACTTTGGAACCCATTTTTCACACGTTTAACGTATCTTTTGACACATAACCCTAAATAGTTTTATAATTCCGAATTTTCAGCAATTAACCCCACTTTTCTTAATATAAATTTAGGGTATTAACACATATTTAATATTTTTAAATAAACACCTCTCAAAAGAGCAACATATTTTCACGTTTCGGGTCCCGTTTTCACTCCATTTGGACATCATTTCATAAAATTCATAAAATCAGATTTGGGGCTTATCTTCCCAAATCCTTTTGGGCATCAATAGTACCCTAACCCTAGGGTATTTTACCCTACACAACTTCCATAAATCATGCAATCCCATTTTCATACCATTTTTAGCATCAAAATGAAGAAATCGGGTCATATACATTACTTTGCATTCCATTCTTTCTAAAATTCATATCTTAAGCTTAAATCAATATATGTTATTCATTAAAACTTATTCCATAACCTAAACATATCATTAATTCAATATAGCAACTTGTGAAACCCCAATCTTAGACACGTATATGAAACCCTAGGGTTGTAAACCCTAGGTAATATATTAATAAAATATATATTTATGAGTATGAAAATATGTGGGAATAAAGGTTAAAATAATTATTTATGAAATTTGGATGAATAGTACACGTGAATAGTAAACATGGGATTAAAAAATATGTTAAGTTAATCACTATGGATTAACTTAATCATAAAAGATGAAAAAGGAAGCTTCCCACTAAAGGACAAAAGTGCTTTTTGGATTAAAATAATAATTTTCGGATTTTTATGGATTTTTGTGAAGAAAATGAAGAAAAATTCATATCTTGCAATCCGGGTGTTGGATTGAGATAAAATTTTTTATGGATGGCCAAAATATGATGATGAACATGATGAGTGGTCCAAGATTGATCAAAAATTATGAATTAAGGGTTAAGATTAAACGTCATTTGAAGATCAAAAAGTAGCTTTACTTTTTCATTAATTAGCATTTGACTTTGGATTAATTTTAATTAATTAAATGGATAAATAATTAATGAAAATCTGATATGCTGCTGGAGCTTGGACTTTTGGGGCCAAATCCAATGGCCCAAAATCAATCTTATCAAAAATCAATGGCTAGGATTAATTTAGCCTAAATTAATTAATTTAAAAAATAAAAAAAATAGGCAAAAATAGGGCTTCCATAGGGGGGCCTGGAGCAGGCCTAGGGTGAGCTGCACAAGGCTCCATGCACCTTTTGGAAATTAGAAAAAAATACATTTATAATTAAATACCTCAAGCTAGGGGGGTAAAATCCAATTTTGTGAAAAATCAAAAAGTAGAAATAGGGGGGCAGGGAGGACGTCCAAAGGCACTCCAAGCTTGAGAAATTCAAGCATTCCCACCCCCAAAATTCGTTTTGGCCTTAGAGAGTGGAGAGAAGGAGGAGAGGAGTTCTCCACTTTAGGTAAGTGATTTCTTCCCAAATTTCTTTTGGGTGTTAAGTAAGGTAAAATCATGATTAGATAATGCCTAAGCATGAGAAAAAAGAAGAAGAAGGTTGAGGACACCGACTGAGGAGGTAAGCAAGCAATCCTTTTGAAAATGTTGATTTGTAAGCAAGCAAATTTTTTTAAAATGTGATTTTATTGCTTCATTATAAGCAAACAATCCTTTCAAAAAT
The DNA here is from genome assembly GCA_030490835.1 of Annona cherimola. Classification (NCBI taxonomy): domain Eukaryota; kingdom Viridiplantae; phylum Streptophyta; class Magnoliopsida; order Magnoliales; family Annonaceae; genus Annona; species Annona cherimola. The sequence goes on from CM059972.1 coordinate 37,667,877, forward strand.
GTTGATTTGTAAGCAAGCTATATGCTTTTTAAAATATTTCTAAATAATTGCAAATTATTTGCTTACGTGTTTTATGAAATGTGTTTAAGGGTGGCCATTCCTATAATGTTTTGAAATGAGGAATGTTTATGAGTTTTTATGAAAAGTCATGCCGGCATATTGATATCATGTGATGTTCATGGACATGTGCACATGTATGATGTATAAGGAAAAGGCTTTGATGGAGGTAGAAAGCGGATCAGAGGGTCCCCCTTCACTATTGCCGAGTGGTATGGGCTGTGTGCCACGGCGTCCTCCCCAGAGGTGGAGGCAAAGGAATGTTATGTGTGAATGAATGCATTGCATTTTCATACATGGATTGAAAATGAAAGCATGGATTTGAAATGATATTTTTAAGTGATGGTGCAAATAATTCTCTACATGAGAATGACAAGTCACCTAGTGTAAGAGGTATATAATGCCAGGAAAATCAAAAGTCATGCATGTAGGAACCATGTAGGTGTCAAGAGGAAGAGAGGTTCCCCTTGATGAGGCCAAGTCGGAGACAGCCGGCGTATTTGTGGCGCCCCGAACCGAGGCGTCACATTTTTCCTTACTCCAAGATCTTATCGATTGGTAAGTGTGAATCAGGATTGTTGCCCTGATCACGCGGCGGGTACTTAATTCGATCTCGTCAAATTTTTTTTTCTTTTTCTTTTATCACATAAAAACACATACTTATCATCAAATCTCAATTATCATTGATAACATCCATACTTATTTTTGTACAATACAGGTTATTTTAACCTGAACATTTTATACATACATCATTTGAAAACTCCTTATCATATGTTCATGTCATACCATATATGGATCAGCATATCATAAAATTTTCTTCATATCTTCTTTTTCCTTTTCTTCTTGGCCTGTGCTGTACCTGTCTGTGGTTTGAAAAGCAAAACGTGAGTCGAAACTCAGTAAGCAAGTATTTTTCATTTAAATGCATTTCTCTTGTTCAATAGTAGACACTTATCAAGTGATCTACTATCAACCAGTGGAAACCTTTTCATAAAACCTTTCGTAAAACATATGCTTGCAAACTTAACATGTAAACCTTTTTTTCACAAACATAAAACGTTTTTCATAAAACTTTCTTTCTCCAAGGACATTCTCATGTCCTTAAAACATTTTTCATAAAACCTTTGTAAAACAAGCATATGCATCATGCATAACGTTTTTGTCCGTCTAGTAGGTGACACTTACCAAGTGATCACCCTTTCCTCCTTAGGGGCTATGTAGAAGGGGCCCATCTTGCAACCGCGTCTGGTCTGCATATCCTCTACAATAAACCTAGTACATAGCTCATGTGCACATTCTTCACGTTCATATGCTAGCATGCTTTTTATAAAACCCCACAGACCTTAGTCTGTGTCTTTTTTCCTTTTCAAAATCTGATGCTAGCATAACCTTTCAAAATAGTACAGACCTCGGCCTGTATTTCTATCTCTAACTTGATAACTCGGCATAGCCCAAGTTAACAAGTTAATAAAAATATTTTGTAAGGATGACCAACCTTAAATAATTTTAAAAACATTTAAATGGCACATTCTTAAAACATTTGAAATATTTGAGAAATAATAAATTTGAAACATTGCTAAAAAATGTTTATAAATCATTTTTGATCGATAAAATAATTTTGAAAAATATTTTAATATTTGGAAACCAAAGACTTTGGAAACATTTTTCTTCTCGTTTCTAGATTTTTCATGAACAAAGGATATACTAATGCATAATTCATTTTTTATATATATATATATCATATTCTTTGTTCACATAACACTTAAGTTTCTTCTATACGAAGATACGCTTGTATGATCCTTTAATCATTTAAAAGAAATCTTCATTTAAATCGGTTATTGGTTGGCCTTCCTTAAATCCGTTTCAAAACATTTTAATAAATCATTTTAAATTCATTCGATAAAACAAAATACTATTTTGGAAATCAAAACTTTTCCTTTTCCATTATAATGCAACAATTTCCATCTTTCTCTTCATTTATAAGGATTTGCTTATGATAAAGCAATTCCCACATACTTCAACATTTCTTCTTACTTCCATATGAATTTGCTTATAATAAAGCAAATTTGACATATTCCATAGTTGCACTATATAAAAATCATTTTCAAAAGTTTGCTTGCTTACCTTTGCTTTGCTTTAATCTGACTCCTTTATCCTTTCCTTTCCTTTTCCTATACAAGTGAAAAGGATATACATATCTTATCATACATGAGTCATATTCATTTATAACCTTATTTTTCTTTACAATTTCTTATAAAGGTTAACCCTAAAAATACTGTTCATGGGTTCCAAAAATTGATATTTTTTCCAAAAATAAAAATACCATGACATACCTTATGCCTAGTATATCATTGGATATTTCATACATTTTGAATTTATCATCATTTACTTAGCCAAAAAAATCATTTTCTCCATATACTAAAAATCAACATAAATTCACTTAAGCATAATCCTTAATTCCAAAAATCATGAAATTAATATATCATTATTTCAACATCATATTTATTCATCTAAAATCATCATTTATCAATTTTGGAGCATTATTTACACATATCATGTGTTATTTTTCCAAATACCCTATCTTCGCTCCAAATTTTTGATGTTTTGGCATAATTCCATTTAAACATTATATCTATACTTATTTTCTCATGCTTGGGCATTATCTAAGCATGGTTTTACCCTACTTAACATCCAAAATAAGTTTGGGAAGAATCCCCTTACCTGAAGTAGAAAAACTCCCCTTCTACTTGGCCCTTCTCTCTCAAATCTTCTCTCCTTCTTTCTTTCAAGGCCAAAACGTGTTTTGGATGGCTTGGGAACTTGGAATGGCTCAAGTGGAGCTGGGATTGTGCCTTTGGACGTTCACCCCATGCCCCTATTTATACTTTTTTGATTTTTCATTAAATTGCAATTTACCCCCTTGCTTGAGGTGTAAATTTGCAAATGTGTTTTTTTCTAATTTCCAAAAGGTGCCTTGAGCCAAGAGCAGCCACCCTAGGCCTGATACAGCAGCCCTATTGCAGCCCTATTTTTATCCTATTTTTTTAATTTTAAAATTAATTATTTTTAAGCAACTTAATCTCAACCCTTGATTAATCTAAAAAGGGTATTCAAGTTGATCCTCAAAAGATTGAGGCGGTATTGAAATGGCCAAGGCCGATGACCATTACAAAAATTTGAAGTTTTCTAGGGTTGGCCGGCTATTATAGAAGGTTTGTTGAAGGGTTTTCACAACTGTCAGCCCCGTTAACCAAGTTGACTCGTAAAGGAGTCAGGTATGTATGGTCTGAGGAATGCGAGCGCAGTTTCCAAGAATTGAAACAACGGTTAGTAGAAGCACCCATTCTAACCCTACCCGAAGGAAATGAAGGGTTTGTGGTTTATAGCGATGCATCGAGAAAAGGATTGGGTTGTGTTTTGATGCAAAGGGGTAAAGTGATAGCTTATGCATCGTGACAGCTAAAGCCCAATGAGGTAAGCTACCCCACGCATGATTTAGAGTTAGCAGCCGTGGTATTTGCTTTAAAAATATGGAGACATTACCTGTATGGTGCGAGGTGTGAGATTTACACTGATCATAAAAGCCTCTATTACATTTTCACTCAAAAGGAGTTGAATATGAGACAAAGGAGATGACTCGAGTTATTGAAAGATTATGACTTGGAAATTTTATACCATCCAGGTAAGGCAAATGTGGTAGCTGATGCTCTGAGCCGAAATGTTAGTTTAGCGCATCTTATCACTAAGGAGGAAGGATTACTTAAGGAAATAAGGCAAATGGAATTGATTGTATGTCCACCAGGAGTTCAGACCCGACTATCACAATTACACATACAATCATCACTTTTTGAACAGATCAAGGTTGCGCAGCAAAAGGATATAGACCTACATACCCACGTTGAGAAAATGAAGAAAAAGGGGTTGGTTGAGTTTGCTATTGATGAGCAAGGTATGTATAGGTATAAGGGTCGCCTTTGCATAAATAATATAGCTGAGTTGAAGGAACAAATCCTTAAAGAGGCACATTTCTCGCCATTTTCTATTCACCCGAGAAGTACTAAGATGTATCAGGATCTCAAGAAAGCATATTGGTGGAATAATATGAAAAGAGAGATTGCGGAATATGTGGCTAAGTGTTTAACTTGCCAACGGGTGAAGGCGGATCACCAAAAAGTGTCTGGTAAGCTACAGTCCTTAGAAATTCCCGAATGGAAGTGGGATGACATCACAATGGACTTCATTGAAGGATTACCTAGGACGCAAGCAGGAAACGATTCTATATGGGTAATCGTAGATAGGTTATCAAAAGTTGCGCACTTCTTACCTATCAAAAGGACTTATACAGCGGAAAGGTTAGCTAAGGTTTATTGCAAAGAGGTCGTAAGACTCCATGGAGTGCTTAAGCCGATTATCCAGATTGAGATGCGACATTTACGTCAAGGTTTTGGAAAAGTTTGCATGAAACTCTAGGCACCCAACTTAAGTTCAGTACAGCCTTTCATCCTCAAACCGATGGACAAACGGAGCAGGTGAACCAAGTCATTGAAGACATGCTCCGTATATGTACTTTAGAGTTTGGAGGATCATGGGATGAGTACATCTCGATTGCAGAATTCATATACAATAATAGCTACCAAGCTAGCATCCAAATGGCTCCATTTGAAGCATTATATGGTTGGCGATGTCAAACGCCATTGAACTGGGATGAAGTTGGAGATAAAAGACTAGCCCCAGACTTATCTCAAAGAATGGTAGACAAGGTGAGAACTATTCGCCAGTGTATACTCACTGCCCAAAGTCAGCAAAAGAGTACACAGATTGCAAGAGAAGGGATTTGAACATCCAAGTCAGCGAACACGTATTTATAAAGGTCACGCCATTCAAGGGAGTTATGATAATTAGAATTTGGTAACATATTTTGTGGATATTTTATACCAAATTGGTGGGTAATTAATTAATATTAATATGAAATTTGGTTTAAAATGTGATTTTGCAACATTTGGGTATTAAATATTAATTTCAAGCAATTTAAACAAATTTTCACAATATTTTGGCTTGAAATTATATTTTATTTGTTGCCATGAAATTAAACGGGTTTGAAATTATTTTAATGATTTTTACCAATTAATAATTTAAATATATTTTTTTTGCAGGAAAACAAATTATACCGAATGGGCCCCACAAGATCAAATCATGCAAAAATCCAAGCCGCCCATTGAATGTGGACCCCAAGCAATAACAATCATTAAAGCAACGTTTGTTTTCATCCACCGAATGCATTCATGTAACCCGATTCAAAAGTCAACAGCATTGGACCCCACTTCCATAAATCCACCGAATGCATTCATATGACACGTGAATAATTATGAAGACCCCACCAAGATCAGCAGCATGTTGTCCGCCGAATGAATTCACTGAATTCACGTGAAATGCATTCATGTTATCCATAGAAATTGATGGAGATGGGGCCCACAGAAATTGAGGTGTGGGCTATAAAAGCAGCGTTCCGGAGCAGATTGGAGTCAGCATCAGAATATTTTAAAAAAGGGAATTTTGACTAGAAGGGGAGAGAGCAGATTTACAGTTAGAAAATCCGAGAGCTCCACGGCGGATTTTTGAGAAGATATCATTCGGAGCAAGGATTTTAGAAGAAGAGGAGAGTAAGGTGGAGAGCACGTGCAAAAGACAGACCGGCGAATTGCGTGGAGCAACCAACACACCATTGGAGCTTCAATACAATAAGCTTTTCTATCTTTTCTCTGTTTAATTTTTGATAACTTGTTTAAGATGGATTGTAATGTAAATTTTATTTTGAACTTGAACATGCTTGGCTAAACCTTAAAATCTGGGGTTTAGGACGTAGCATGCGTATAATGCAATGTGGTGCGGATTTTTAATTTATTTATGATGGATATTTTTTGTTAATTTAATATCTTGTGATTTTTAAGCTTGCTTTGTATATGGGCCCGTACTTTTGCATGATTCCATATATTAGGTGATGGAACCGAGAGGTGGAAGCCTAATATACGATAGTCAAGATATTAAACCCGGAAATCTAAGACCATAAAAATAGGCATGATAACCTTGAGGAAATTCCATGAACAAACCACAAATCTTAATGGATTCTAATTAACTTAATCCCATGAGAATAAGTGATTAAGAAAATTGGGATACGCTTTGTAGGTTTCGAGAGAAGGTGCAAGGATAAAATAGGGTTTGTTCTCCTTTAACAAATAATATCCAAATTAAATATTTATACCACTACCAATTGCAAAATACGTATGTAAAATCCTAGACCCTAGATACCCACACTCTCGTTTTCATCTTCTCATTAAAATTTGCAAATTTCTCTTCCCATTTCATTAATTTCTTTTCCTAAATTTTCTTCCACTTATCTATTTTATTTGCAATATTCTCTCCATAATCAACACAAAAATATTTAAAAGCAAAATTTACAGTCCTGAATTCCCTGTGGAACGATAATTTATATACTACAATCTACGACCCGTGCACTTGCGGTAAGATTGCGAACAAGTATTTTGGCGCCGTTGCCGGGGAATTTCGGCGTGCTTTAAATTTTGTTTTTAGATACTTTCTTGATTTTTATTCATTTTAAATTAGCTAGTTAATTTTTATGCACTCGCATACTCGCAGTTCTGCAAAACAACTAGCTGAAGAACTCCTTGTTGCTGATCCTGAAATTGAACGTTTTTATAGGAGAAGGATTCGAGAATATCAACAACAACAAAATTCTCAAAATACTATGGCAGATCATAACAACCCAAATCCGCAACATCAAGAGCAAGAAGAGGGCCAAGCTGAGAACAATGCTCCTCCCAGAAAGATGACACTTAGTGATCGGAACCGGCCGAACCCTCGTGGATTTCGATCTTGCATTGTTGAACTAGATATTGATGGGAGAAATTTTGAACTAAATCCTGGTCTCATCCGGATGGTTCAACAGGACCAATTTGCAGGACTCCCTTCTGAAAATCCAAATGTACACATCACAAAATTCCTGCAATTATGCAACACAAGTAGAGTGCAAAACATTCCACGCGAGGTAATTCGCTTGCAGCTTTTTCCATTTTCTCTTCGAGACAGGGCAAGCGAATGGTTTTATTCTATGCCACCTGACACATTCAATACATGGGATGAACTATCTACAACATTCCTGGAAAAGTTCTTTCCACCAAATAAAACCAGGAAAATCAAAGACGAGATTAATCAGTTTGTCCAAAAAGATGGCGAATCCTTATATGATGCGTGGGAAAGAATGAAAGACCTACAACGCAAGTGCCCTCATCATGGTATCTCGCAAGGAGATATTATTGAAAACTTTTTCAATGGACTCGATCGACCCAGCCGAAGCGCCGTCAACTCAGCCGCTGGTGGCCGATTCATGCGACTCACTGACGAGGAGGCCCTCAAACTCCTCGATGACCTAGCTCTTTATGATTCTCAATATGGCGATGTCAGAGGAACCTCTCGGCGAGGAAATGTCTATGATATTGAATCTATGCATGCTATACATGATAAACTTGATAAAATTTTACAGCAAAAGAGGCAGGAATCCAAAGATCTGCATGCATCTTCTTCTGGGCACAGCTCATGTGAAATTTGTGGAGCCTCACACTACACATCTGAGTGTAGTTTCGCCATTAAAGACACCACGGGGGAGCAAGCTAATGCAATCAACAACCAATATGACGCTCGCGCATATGGTAACCCCTATTCCAATACTTACAACCCCGGATGGAGGAATCATCCAAATTTTTCTTGGGCAAACCAGTCTAATACCCAAAATTTTGCTCAAAATAATAAGCCACCTGGTTTCCTTAGAAAGCCATTGAACCCTCCTTCATTTCAAACCCAACAAGCCTTACCAGCACCACCTCAAGCACAACCCGCCGAGTCCATGCTCGAAAATATCATTCTAATGCTCAAGAAAAATGATGAAAGAATGGACCAAATGCAAACCCACATCAAATTGCTTGAAAATCAAATTGCACAAAATGCCACAGCCTCATCTCAAAGAAACCAGGGCAAACTCCCTAGCCAACCCGAAGTAAATCCTAAGGAGCAGGTGCAGGCAGTTACCTTGCGAAGTGGAAAACAGCTTGATCCACCTGTTAGGGTCACAGAAAAGAGGGTTGAGCAGAAAGAGAAGCAGGGGGAGGAGCAACAACCAGAACCAGTGGTGGAAAAATCTTATGTACCACCACCTCCTTACCAGCCTCCTCTCCCCTTTCCACAAAGGCAAAGACAGGCTAAGCTTCAAAAGCAGTTCGAGAAGTTTGTCTCAACTCTCAAAAATTTGTCTATAAATGTGCCCTTCATAGACATGCTTTCTCAGATGCCGGCTTATGCAAAATTTCTCAAGGATATGCTATCCAACAAAAGAAAACTCGAGGAGTACGGAACTATTTCTCTTACTGAAGGATGCAGTGCCATTTTACAGAACAAGTTACCTGAGAAGCTAAAAGACCCTGGAAGCTTTTCCATCCCATGTGCTCTTGGAAATGTGCAAATCAGCAAAGCACTATGTGATCTCGGAGCAAGTGTAAGTCTAATCCCGCTTTCAATTTGTAAAAAACTGAACATGGGTGATCCAAAACCAACATCTATGTCTCTCCAACTGGCCGACCGATCAATTAAATTTCCAGTCGGCATCCTTGAAGATGTACCTTTGAAAGTTGGCAAACTCTTCATCCCAGTCGACTTTGTAGTCCTCGACATGGATGAGGATCGCCAAATTCCGATCATTCTTGGGCGACCTTTCTTAGCCACTGCTGGAGCAATCATCGACGTCAAGAATGGCCGATTTTCACTAACGGTTGGAGATGAACAGATCGAATTCAACCTTTCTGAGGCAACAAAGCAACTGTCAACCGATAACTCTTGCCTGCGGGTTGACGTCATCGACACCTTGCCAGTCGAAGAAAAAGATGACTTGATAGAGGTATGTATCGTTCAGGGTGTAACTGTTGAAAATAATAACCCTGAATTGTCTGCTTGTGCAGCTCTCTTGGATGGAGTCCCTTTCCTTTCACCGGCTGATGAAAAATTGGATGCAGATTTAAATTTTTCTCCATCTACAAAAAAAGAAGAAGCACCAAAGGTAGAACTTAAACCTCTTCCTAAAAATCTCAGGTATGCATTTCTTGGCCCAAGCGATACTTATCCAGTCATAATAAATGCAAATCTTTCTGAATTCCAAGCTGATGAATTGTTAAGTGTGCTAAGAAGACACAGGAAAGTGATTGGTTACTGCATCAATGACCTACCCTGTATCAGTCCTTCTCTATGCATGCACAGAATTTTAATGGAAGAAAATTGTAAAACAAGCATTGAACCTCAAAGGCGTCTGAATCCAAACATGAAAGAAGTGGTGAAAAAGGAAATTTTAAAACTTCTCGATGCCGGAATCATCTACCCCATTTCTGATAGCAGTTGGGTAAGCCCTGTACATGTTGTACCAAAGAAAGGCGGTATGACTGTCGTAAAAAATGATAAAAATGAACTTATACCCACAAGGACAGTCACAGGTTGGCGAATGTGCATTGATTATCGCAAATTAAACATTGCCACCCGAAAGGATCATTTTCCCTTGCCTTTCATTGATCAAATGCTTGAAAGACTTGCCAATCACTCTTACTTCTGCTATTTGGATGGGTACTCTGGCTACTTTCAGATTCCTATTCACCCACAGGATCAAGAGAAAACCACTTTCACTTGTCCATACGGCACATTTGCATACAGACGCATGCCTTTCGGTCTTTGTAATGCACCTGCCACCTTTCAACGATGCATGATGGCCATATTTTCTGATTATATTGAACACATAATGGAAGTGTTTATGGATGATTTTTCTGTTTATGGAACTACATTTGAATCATGTTTATCTAACCTATCTAAGGTTTTACAGAGATGCGAAGAAATCAATCTGGTGTTGAATTGGGAAAAATGTCATTTCATGGTACAGGAAGGGATTGTGTTAGGACATTTAGTCTCAAGCAGAGGTATTGAGGTTGACCGGGCAAAAATAGAAGTCATTGAAAAATTACCGCCACCCAATTCGGTCAAAGGAATTCGGAGTTTTCTGGGACATGCCGGTTTCTATCGGTGTTTCATTAAAGATTTTTCTAAAATTGCTAAGCCACTGACTAACCTGCTAAATCAAGATGTAAAATTTAATTTTTCTGATGACTGTTTAACTTCATTTTGCAGGTTGAAAAAGGCTTTGACCACTGTTCCAATCATACAACCACCTAACTGGAACCTACCATTTGAAATCATGTGCGATGCAAGCAACCATGCTGTTGGAGCTGTTTTGGGTCAACGGAAGGACAACAAGCCAGTAGTGATTTATTATGCAAGCAAAACTTTAGATGATGCTCAAGTCAACTATGCAACCACTGAAAAAGAATTACTGGCTGTTGTTTTTGCTATTGATAAATTTCGTTCTTATCTTGTAGGGTCAAAAGTGATTGTCTATACAGACCATGCAGCTATTCGCTATTTAATTGCCAAGAAAGATGCTAAACCAAGATTGATTCGCTGGATTTTGCTATTACAAGAATTTGATCTTGAAATTCGAGACAAAAAGGGCACAGAAAATGTGGTTGCTGATCATCTGTCGAGACTGCCATCAACTGGGAAAATGGATCTAAATAAAAATGATCAAATTAACGAGGAATTTCCTGATGAATCCCTTCTTGCACTGAAAGAAATATCAATGCCATGGTATGGAGACATTGTTAATTACTTAGTTTGTAAAGAAATTCCATCCAATTTCAGCTATCAACAGAAAAAGCGATTCATGGCGGATGTGAAATACTACATATGGGAGGACCCATACCTTTACAAGAGATGCGGCGACGGTCTGATTCGCCGATGTGTACCAAACGAAGAAATTCAAAGCATCCTTTACCACTGTCATTCTTCACCATATGGTGGCCACATGGGTCCCACCAAAACAGCAGCAAAAGTCTTACAATCAGGTTTTTTCTGGCCCACTTTGTTCAAAGATGCTCGATCTTTTACACTAACCTGTGACAGGTGTCAAAGGACAGGAAACATTTCAAGGCGAAACGAGATGCCACTCACAAGCATTCTCGAGGTCGAACCATTCGATGTCTGGGGCATGGATTTCATGGGACCTTTCCCATCCTCATTCAACAACCAGTACATACTTCTGGCAGTTGATTACGTAACTAAATGGGTGGAGGCGATCGCTTCTCCAACAAATGATTCGCAGGTGGTCACCAAATTCTTAAAACGTAACATTTTTACCAGATTTGGTGTACCACGAGCAATCATAAGTGATGGAGGAAGCCACTTCTGCAACAAGCAAATGGAGCAACTGCTCAAGAAATATGGGGTCACACACAAAATTACCACCCCATACCACCCACAAACAAGTGGTCAAGCTGAAATCTCAAATCGCGAGATTAAACAGATACTTGAGAAGACGGTATCCCAATCACGGCGAGATTGGTCAAGGCAACTCGATGATGCTCTTTGGGCATACCGTACTGCATTCAAGACTCCCATCGGAACAACACCTTTCCGACTAGTCTACGGAAAATCATGTCACTTGCCTGTAGAGCTGGAGCACAAAGCATACTGGGCAATCAAATTTTTAAATTTTGATCTGAAATCTGCAGGAGAAAGGCGCCTACTACAACTCGATGAACTTGAAGAGATTCGACTAGACGCCTATGAAAATTCAAAGATGTACAAGGAGAAAACAAAATTTTGGCATGACAAACACATTCGTCAGAAGGTAATTAAAGCCAATGACTTGGTTTTGCTTTTTAATTCTCGTTTCAAATTGTTTCCAGGAAAATTGAAGTCGAGGTGGTCGGGACCATTCAAAGTACTACAAGTATTTCCTCACGGAGCTGTCGAAGTCTGGAGTGAAAAGACAGGAGCATTCAAAGTCAATAGACAACGCCTCAAACCCTACTTCTCAGGAGATCACATTCCAATAGGAGTCATCCACTCCTTTTGCGAAACCATGCCACAAAAGTAAAAATTTGCAGTCAGGCTGAAGACTATAAACCAAGCGCTTCTTGGGAGGCAACCCGAATTTTTCTTCAGGGAAGTTTTAGTCTTATTTTCTTTTTTATTTCTTTTTATAAGTTTGATACTTTTTAATTTTAAGAGTTATTGGTTATTTTCAGGTTCAAAAAAAAAAAAAAAAAAAAAAAAACAAAGCACCATTGGTTGCAAATTCGGTTCAACTCGCCAAAAACAGGGAAGTTAACATTTTACAATTCTCTTTTATGGCATGATTTACATTGAGGACAATGTCAACTTCAAGTGTGGGAGTGAATGCGTTGCATTAATTTTCTCTAAATATTTCTTTCACTACCCTAATATTTATATGTTTGCTTAAAAAAAAATGGAAAATTCTTGCATAAAAGATTATATTAGACCCCACGTTGAACTCTTGAATGCCTTGAAAGCAAACCATATGTGAAATTTCAACATCTTTGAGTGAGGAAAAGTTGAAGCTTAATGAGATGTTAAAAATTATTTTTGAACATGTACTTGTTGAAAATACTTAGATTTTTTGTCCGTAATCACTTGATGAAACTGATATACCTAGGAGCTAATATTGTTTTCTTTTAAAATCAGAATAATCCTCTCTAAATTTATAAATTTTTTTTAATACACACAATTATCATTTAAGAAGGTAGTTTTTCCCATATAAATGAAAAAATATATATATATTACTCTGGTTGAAGAAATTTTCAAAGCCAAAACTCCATTGAACCAATTTAAGGACATGATTAAGGCAATTCTCTTTCATGATGAGCTTATCTTTAAAAATATAATGGTTGTTTACCCCTTTTGAGCCTGACTTAAAATTTTTCCTAAACCACAATTCTCACATCGCTGAACCAACTTTGGAATTGTATTCTGAGCAAAAAAAAAAAAAAAAAAAAAAAAAAAAGAGGAAAACAGGAAATAATATCGCTTGGCGATGCAAATAATGACTTCCCAGATACCCTGAAATATGGTGAGGGAAATTATTGCCGGACTTGGTTAAAAAAAAAAAAAAAGAGAAAAAAAAAAAGAGAAAAAAAAAAAAGAAAAAATAAACCAAGGATAAGAACAGGCTTAAAAAAAGAATAAAAGCACCAAGTGTGGGGGTAGCATTATTTCCTTTTTTTTTTAAAACAAAAAAAAAAAAAAAAAAAAAATTAAGCTCGAGTCATACAGAGACGGTTCAAATTTCATGTGTCACACCTGACCATTGTCCTACTAAGTCCTTATGATCCTATAAATTGGTTAATTGAGCAAGCAGAGGAAATTTAAATGCCAAAAATATAAAAAAATATAAAAAAAAAAAAAAAATTCTGCACTACTACCACTTGAAATATTAATTGTGTGTATTGAATAACTTATTAAATAGATAAGATATCTGATAATTAAGAGTTTATTGCGGGAGTTTTTAACTCTTAATGATTGAAAACAAATTAGGTAACGAGGGTGTGCAGTATTAGTCAAGTGAGAAGGGATTGTTGATTAAGATTTTCAATGAGTATCATGTTTCAAATTCTTTAAGACTCTCATTTATTCTGATGATAGGCCGAACATGCAATTTTTGCTCAAGATTTTGAAAATTTTCAATCTGCTCTTCCATTCTTTTATATTTGCTTGAGGACAAGCAAAAGTTCAAGTGTGGGGGTATTTGATAATTAGAATTTGGTAACATATTTTGTGGATATTTTATACCAAATTGGTGGGTAATTAATTAATATTAATATGAAATTTGGTTTAAAATGTGATTTTGCAACATTTGGGTATTAAATATTAATTTCAAGCAATTTAAACAAATTTTCACAATATTTTGGCTTGAAATTATATTTTATTTGTTGCCATGAAATTAAACGGGTTTGAAATTATTTTAATGATTTTTACCAATTAATAATTTAAATATATTTTTTTTGCAGGAAAACAAATTATACCGAATGGGCCCCACAAGATCAAATCATGCAAAAATCCAAGCCGCCCATTGAATGTGGACCCCAAGCAATAACAATCATTAAAGCAACGTTTGTTTTCATCCACCGAATGCATTCATGTAACCCGATTCAAAAGTCAACAGCATTGGACCCCACTTCCATAAATCCACCGAATGCATTCATATGACACGTGAATAATTATGAAGACCCCACCAAGATCAGCAGCATGTTGTCCGCCGAATGAATTCACTGAATTCACGTGAAATGCATTCATGTTATCCATAGAAATTGATGGAGATGGGGCCCACAGAAATTGAGGTGTGGGCTATAAAAGCAGCGTTCCGGAGCAGATTGGAGTCAGCATCAGAATATTTTAAAAAAGGGAATTTTGACTAGAAGGGGAGAGAGCAGATTTACAGTTAGAAAATCCGAGAGCTCCACGGCGGATTTTTGAGAAGATATCATTCGGAGCAAGGATTTTAGAAGAAGAGGAGAGTAAGGTGGAGAGCACGTGCAAAAGACAGACCGGCGAATTGCGTGGAGCAACCAACACACCATTGGAGCTTCAATACAATAAGCTTTTCTATCTTTTCTCTGTTTAATTTTTGATAACTTGTTTAAGATGGATTGTAATGTAAATTTTATTTTGAACTTGAACATGCTTGGCTAAACCTTAAAATCTGGGGTTTAGGACGTAGCATGCGTATAATGCAATGTGGTGCGGATTTTTAATTTATTTATGATGGATATTTTTTGTTAATTTAATATCTTGTGATTTTTAAGCTTGCTTTGTATATGGGCCCGTACTTTTGCATGATTCCATATATTAGGTGATGGAACCGAGAGGTGGAAGCCTAATATACGATAGTCAAGATATTAAACCCGGAAATCTAAGACCATAAAAATAGGCATGATAACCTTGAGGAAATTCCATGAACAAACCACAAATCTTAATGGATTCTAATTAACTTAATCCCATGAGAATAGGTGATTAAGAAAATTGGGATACGCTTTGTAGGTTTCGAGAGAAGGTGCAAGGATAAAATAGGGTTTGTTCTCCTTTAACAAATAATATCCAAATTAAATATTTATACCACTACCAATTGCAAAATACGTATGTAAAATCCTAGACCCTAGATACCCACACTCTCGTTTTCATCTTCTCATTAAAATTTGCAAATTTCTCTTCCCATTTCATTAATTTCTTTTCCTAAATTTTCTTCCACTTATCTATTTTATTTGCAATATTCTCTCCATAATCAACACAAAAATATTTAAAAGCAAAATTTACAGTCCTGAATTCCCTGTGGAACGATAATTTATATACTACAATCTACGACCCGTGCACTTGCGGTAAGATTGCGAACAAGTTACAAGGTTTGGAAAAAGGGGAAAGCTGAATCCTAAGTATATTGGACCATTTGAGGTTTTGGAAAAGGTTCGGAAGTTGGCATATCGAGTAGCCTTACCCCCAGCGTTAGCTCTAGTTCACAATGTATTTCATATATCGATGCTTAGAAAGTATGTTCCGGACCGACACATATATTAGTGGCCGAGAATTTACCGATTCAAGATTATCTGAATTATGAAGAGAGGCTAATGAAAATCTTGGATCACAAGGTACAAAAGTTTCGGAATTGGGAAATCGAGTACGTAAAGGTACAATGGAACCGGTATTCCGAACATGAAGCCACTTGGGAATTAAAAGAAGAGGTGAAACGGAAATACCCCCAGCTATTTAAGGAATAGACGGTTTCGGGACGAAACCTGTTATAAGGGGGGGAGGACGCATTAATCATGTATATGATATTTATATGTGAATTATTGAATTATGAAGGTTTTATGTGATTTTTCTAATTATTGCAATTAGGGTTATGGATTAGCAATAATGATGTGATTAATCATTTTGAGCTAAAATGAGACAATGGGATTAGAGCACATTGTTGTGGATTTAAATGTGCAAATACATCATGGAAAGTCATTTTAATTCATTTAAAATGAATAATGAGCATTGGTGTGATAATTGTTAAGTAGAAAAATATTAGAAAATTCATAACTCAACAACTGTAAGGCGGATTCAAGTGAAATTTGAAATGAAAATTAATGATGCTGGGCTTGGTATTATGGAATTATTGGTTTATGAAAATTCTTGATGAAATGAGAGTTCTGATTTATTGATCATATCTCAATTTGAACCGTTAACTTTAAACAGCTATAACGGGAGCTAGGAAAGTCAGATTGAGATGAAATTTGAAACAGTTGAATGAAATTATGAGATGTTTATTTTGGATGGTTTATATTAAGCATGAAATATTGAGAAAATACTTGCATTTAAAAAGGTGAGCATGGTTGACTAATGCACCTCAAAAGTATCCAACAATTAATGCTAGAGTACAATGCATAATTGCATGGCTTTAATGGGAGTTGATGTGTCCAATGCAGCCCATTTCTGGGGTGTTTTATGTATTTATATGAAATGAAAAAATACAATAATTATCCAGCCATTAAATGTTTATCATGATGAAGCTACAAAAGGCTCAAGTGAGCATAGGCAATGTGGCATAAGGGGATGTCCAAGGGGCTGCTATGCTGCTTCTTTTTGAATTTTTAATTTTTAAAATATGTGTATATGCAGCTGAGATGCAAGGACACCAAGATATGCATTCAATCATGTCAATATCTAGCAATAAAAATTATAAAATATAGTTGGAAAAGGAGTGTGAAAAAGTGGACAGCATATGGGGCAATTAACGTGCAGAAATATGGGTGGTTTGCTGCCATTTCGATAATTTTTTTAACACCAAATTAATATATATATTAAAGGGAAATTAAGTGTATGTTTTACCCTTAAATAGGAATTATTAAGAAAAGGAAAAATTGCTGGAAAATATGGGCAGCAAAGGACGTGATTAGGCAAGTGTTGAAATATTGCTTAAACATCATGCTGTGTATATGTATTGAATGGTTGGAATTGACTCAGTGACACATGAAACGAATATATGAAGAATTGAACTTCTATGTGATTATAATTAACAGGATAAATATCCAATAAAACCCACCATGTGACAGGGCAACAATCCTGATCACGTTTACCAATCAATACGATCCCGAGGTAAGGCTCAGGATGTGACGTTTGGTTTGGGGCGCCATAGAAATCTATGGAATGAGTGGATTTGATTAAGAAAATTACCATGGGATAATGCTTAATTAGAAAAAGGTACCTAGAATTGACTTTGTATACCCTAGACTACCATAACATTTAATAAAAAGCATTTGAGATAATGATATATTTAAATGCTATGCAAGGTGTCAATTTTTGAATGAATTGAGCTGGATTTTAAAGCATTGTTTAATGATCAAATCCATGCAAAATTCATGGATTAAATGTCATGGTTAATTTCCTAATAACTAGCTCAAATGGAGCAAGATTGTGTGGCAAGAGCAAGGGACGTCCAATGGCAATATGGGCATGAAATGTGATTTTTTAAAATCCTAAAAAATATGTCTAAGCTACCTAATACCTAGGGGAAGTAAATGAACACTTAAATAAGTGGAAAAATTAGCATGAAAATGTCAAAAGCTAGCTAAAAAGGGGACGTCTACCAATGGACAGCAACATGATGCTTAAATGCATTGATTTTGTGGATTTTTGTAAATTAGAAAATGCAAATTTTACTTGGTTATAAAAATGGCATGTCATCAAGGGATAAGGTAGAAATTAACCACCCTCGTGACATGTGGAAAATGGGTCCTACTAGCTGATTAAAAAAATCAAAAATTGGATACATATCTTGGAACGTGCATATCAAGAAGGGGGGAGGAAATTTCTCAAAAAAATTGCTAAGTAAGATCAGCTCCTTTGCACGTCCAAACCAGCAAGGGGAAAGGAGAAAAGGAGAAGAAAAAGAGGAAGAAAAAGGAGGAGAAAAATAAGAGGAACCAAGCAACTCAAGTTGGATTCAAGTTAGGGTTGATTCAAGTAAATAAAATTTGAATCACTTAAATCAAGTTTCTCTCTCTCAATTCATGAGTCATTGATGCATACCAAGTGCTTGTCGTTAAGAGTACTGTGATCACCAGTTTAATTAAAATTAACAGAAACACATTAAAGCTACCACTATGCGAGTGATAGTGTAAAATAACGGTGAGTCGGGTCGAATGCACAGAGAGGCTATATAATTTTGAATTATTTTAAGCACAAATAAAAGAGAAAAGTAAAAAAAAAAAGGATGTATAGAAGAGAAAGAAATTAGAAATAAAGGAGAAGAAATTAGATAGAGAGAAGAAAGGAGAATTAGAGAGAGAGAGAGAGACGAGAGAGAAAGCAGATAAATAAGAGAGAAAGAGACAGAGAAAGGAAAGGAGAAATTGCAATTAACTAAAATTAAATCTAAATTAGGACAGTAATTTAAAGACTAAAGAATTAAAATTTAATCTACGAAAACAAGAATGAAAATTGCATTAAACTTAATTTGAAAATTACAACGCATAAAGCGGTAGATCTATGCTAAATATTACAAATATAAAATTAACAACTATAAAGCATTAAAGAAAAACTATAATTAACAGAAAATATATTTACCCTCATTCCTGCTCGAAAAACCACTCTTTTGAGAAACAATCCAAGCCTTTGGAGTTTTTCCCACTTGGCAAAGGTCCCACCTAAATGGGCCCCACTTCAAGTGATGGGAGAGTGTTGTAGTGTTGGGATGAGTGGAGGGCCCCTTTTATAGTTTTAGAGAACCCCCTTAGCTAGACTTGGAATCCGATGTGGGATTCCTATGAAGTGTCTCTTTTAACGTAGCTGCTCTTGTCGATTTCCTCTTGCTGCGTTAACTTGCCGGCTGATTTCTCTCAATGCTCGGCTGTTCTGCGTTATAGTTGCCGGCTGTCGAATGACCATCTTGGCACTCAGCGAATTGGGCATTAGAGAGGAGGATATAGGGACGGAATCGGGATGTCAGAAGCTTATGTAAGGGCTTCGCATGGACTGGGAAGTACGACAGTGGGATGCTGCTTAAGTTAAGGCCGTGAGAATGAGTTTGTGGGCATGAATGATGTTCTGCCGATGCTGATGGTTGGATTTCAAAATTGGTGGTTGCTATCGATTTGCAGGGATTGGATTGCTATCGGAGAAGAAAAGGAGAGAGAGAGGTCGCTAATTTTTCTGCTTGGCCCGTTCAATCATGGTTATCGCTGATATTTTGCAGAAGGCTGGAGATTGAGCCGAGCCTTCCAGTTGAGATCTTTGGCTACAAATTTTGGTGCTTGATTTTCTGCCTTTGCCGCTACTTGGTTGAATATCTGCAAGTTAGAAAAGAATGGGGGCTGCTCTTTTAATTAGAGAGATGGGTGAATTGCTTGGTTTCGGGATGCAAAGGAGGCAACTAATTTTGTTTTGGTGCTGCTAATTGCTGAAATTAAAGGGGCTGGATTCTTGTTTGACCGAAATCAAAGGAGATGGGGCAGGAGCGCTGATTTGGGGCAGGAGGATGTTGTAAACAGGCTGCTGCAATATGATGCTGGTCGGAGAAGAAGGCTGCTGTGTTGAAATCGATGGTGAGTACTACCAAAAATGGGTGCCGTTCGGTGGTCAGTTTTGGCAGCTAGATAAAGAAGTTGGGGCCGTTTGGATGAAGAGGCAGCTAGGCGATCAAATGATGGCTTGCTGCTGGATCGTGGCTGTTAGGTGCCGGATTGTGGAAGATGGTGGAGCAGCTTAAATCGACGACTTGGGCGTGCTGAAATTTCTGGTTTCATGAACAACAGAGGTTTGCTCAGTTACTTGATGCTCGTTCTCGATGGTTCGCTGAGACAGTTGCTGGAAGCGTTCGTTGCTGCCATGGCTGCATGTTGACGGTTTGCTGAAGCAGAGGAGAAAGCTGGACGCGGTGGACGGCAGCTGGATTTTTATTAATGGCTGCTCGAACAGTTTGGTCAAGGATTGATGGACGAGAGCAATGGGTATGGCTGGTAATTGAATTGTTTGCTGCCGGCACAGTAAGGAAGATGCAAGGCAGCACCGGTGGCCATTGAAGAGGAATTGGGGAAAATGATGGAGCATAGAACCAAGATTGGTTCCATGCTTAGGCAGTGCAGGGCTGTTCGGTGTACCTGCAGAACATTTACATGTGAATTTAAACATTAATTTCTGGTCAATTAACTTCATATTATCATAAATATTCTTAATTTAATTTTTAGCTCTTTTATTTTATAATAATTAATTCTATCTGAAAATTATACAATGACCCAATTTCGTACTATAATGTTAATTCCAATTATATCATTCTATAAATTTTCTTGAATTATATGAAAGTTAAAATTTTTCTAATCTATTTAATTCCTCTTAGTGTGTGCAATTATCTTTATATTTTATATTACAAAATGACCCATTTTATAGGAAAATTAAGAAATTTATGAAAAATATAATTTTCACGAAATTTCATTTAATTAACATTTTAATATTTAACAGCGTGAATTTAATATGAAATTAAGTGAAATTTTTAGACTTATCAGCCACGAATATGGTTCATAAAGAACACTTAAAGGCTGAGTTATGATGTCTTAATATGGGGATCGAATGATTTTTGAAAGATTTAAATGAGATCAAGAGTTCAAGAGTTCAAGAGAGTGAAAATTGAAATTTAAGTTGGATTTTGAGATAAAAGCTAACTTGGAAAATCTCAAAACCCTAAACCAAGATGCTGTATGATTTAATCATGTTGATTTGGATGTAATTCATGTTCTTTTGGAATACATATGTCAATTTAAGCATGGGTCGATGATTTTAGCAAATATGAAACCTTAAGTTTCAAGGAATGACCCGATTTTCCATTTTTGGTTTAAAACTGATACAAGGGATTGCTTCAATTGTTTATGGATGAATTTTAGGGTAAATTAACCTAAATTAAGGACCCTTTGGATGGCCTAAGTAGGCTATATGATTTGCCCTAAATCTGATTTTTTAGGGTATGCATGAGAGACGTCCGAGTGGGGGCCAAAATGGGTGCTTTTTATATGATTTTTGTTGTTGTTTCTAATGAAATGATTTATGAATGTTATGGAGGGTAAAATACCCTATGTTTAAGTTACTTTGAGTGCTCAAAAGTGTTTTAAAATATTAGCCCTAAATCTGATTTTATGGACATATGTTTGGACACGTCAAAATGGGTTAAATGGATACCCTATATGTATAAAAATATTGCTGTTATGGAAGCTAACGAATTATAGATTTTAAATATGTGATAATACCCTAAATTTGGGTTAAGAAAACATGTTTAGTTTCTGAAAATTATGACTTAAAAATCTTTTATGATTTAAGTCATGAAAGAGGCGTTGAAATGATGAAAAATGAGTCTTAACATGGCTGTTTTGGAAATTAGTGATAAATGGATTAAAAATCTGAAATTAAACCCTAAAGTATATGTTAATTAAGAGTTTTAATGATGATGAAAATAGGTGTAGGTTTCTGTGTTAAGAAAATTTAAGAAACACATAATACATGTGTTGTATGTTAAACATATATGGAGCATATGTGTTAATGGATGATATGTGGCTTATGTGGACTTTCTAGAATGCAAAATATGCATGAATATGTGATAAAATGCATGAGGATATTTTTGTATGAATGAGGATTAATTATCTCAATATTTGAGATTTATTTATGAAACTTGAAACATCACTTATGTGCTTAGAATAAGCATTGACGTAGGAAAAATGGAAAATGCATGAAAAATGGCTAATGAGAGATATAAATCCCCATTATGTTGAAATATGAATGTATGCTATGTGTTTACCCTAAATATAGGATTAAAACACAAGTATGGAATAAATGATATGATGCATAAGTGGCTGTCATGTATGAATGATTGACTTGAAAATCCAAGTTGATTATGTATGATATGGATTATGGGATTGGAAAACTAAGTGTATGCAAGCAAATGGATAGTTATGAATGCAATGCTATGTGTATGTATAGGCAAAGGCAAAGAAGTTAACGAGGCAGAAAGCTAAGCAAGAAAGGTAAGCAAGCAGTTTTCGAAAATGCTTTGTTTTATCAAATGTGATAAAATGCTTATCAATGATGTTCTAACTGTTTATATGAGTTAGCAAATGAATGATTTCGATTCTTTATAAGTTATTTAAGGATGACCATTCCTTGTCTAAATGTTTTTTGAAACGTTATTTCTATTGAAATAATGAATTGCTTACTGCTTTTCAAGTACTTATGATAAATGATGAATTCATGATTTATGAATGAAAAATCATGGCTAGCATGTCAAGTCATGTTTATGAAAGAAGCATGTACACAAAAGTAGAGGTCCACCTCAAAGGTGTAAGCGGACCGAATGTCCCCCTTAGATTGCATGTATGAGTCACATTTGTTCTGGGTATCACAAATAATGAATCACCCTTGTCGATAATGTCCCATGAATGGAGCCCTTTCTCTCTCATCAGGTCACACTATAAATTTAATATTATCAGCCATCTCCAAGAAGAGTTACAGATATTAATCCTTATACTTTTATAGTATAAATAGTTTTCTCACAAAAAGGAAAATATATAGACAAAAAGAAAAACACAGATTTTTATTTATCTACATATGTATATGTACTATTATTTTATAACTTTTGCTTTTGCCTTGATCCAAATGTTCTTCAACTTTATTGCAAACATTATTGATGATCAACAACCAAAGGATCATCTTTTCTTATTTCCTCATGTATTTCTTTTGACCCCTTTATTTCTACATTCTGCCTAGGCTCCCACGAAAATTTGTTATGGCCTTAGGTGGGGGTGAACAGTTCCTAGTTCTTTTGGATGGAGGGTAGTTCAATTCCAACTTTCTCTTTTCTCCATTTGCAAAATTCTAAAGTTATCTATTTATTTTATAATTTTAATTATAAATTTTACAATTTACCATAAACATTGCTCTAATAACTTATTCTTTGTAGCGTCTAGAACATGGGGCACTACGAGAATTACCTAACTCTAGGAATCGATTTATGGCAAATTACAAAATTTCACCTTAATTTTTTATATATTTTTTATAACATAAATTCATATAAGAATTTCATGTCACAAGTGAATGAAAATTATCTGATACCTTTGCCTAAATGCATTTTATATTTAATAAACTAAATAGTGAAAATAAGTTTCTCCTCCTCTTGCACTGGGACCAACTTTGTTACTTGTAGCCTGCATGTTTATATTTTAAATTTTTGAAAGATATGGGAATGTTACTCAATAAGTAGGCACATAAACATGAGATTTTTAGAGCAATTTAAAGCAAATCTTACATGCTTGTAACTTAAAAATTTTACTGTGGCGCCCCAAACCCGAGCGTCACAACCTGAGCCTTATCTCGGGATCGTATTGATTGGTAAACGTGATCAGGATTGTTGCCCTGTCACACAGCGGGTTTTAACGGATATTTATCCAATTAAATATACTCTCATAGGAGTTAAATCCTTCATATTTTCATCTTAAGCACAACTAGGTCATTTCCAACCATTCATTACATAGTAAAGTATGATGTTCAAGAGACATTTCAACATTCACCTAAATCAGATGTCACTGCATATATTAACCATAGTCATCAACATAAACATCAAAATAATTTACATCCATTCACACAAGCTTTTCCATAACATATGAGTGTTAATGTTTTTCCATTGCTTTAATGATCTTGCACTTGCTCCTTTGCCATGCTCTTTCTTTCACTTGTCTTTGGGTTTGGAAAACGAAAACGTGAGTCGAAACTCAATAAGCAAGCTATTTATATTTCACAGGCAAATCATTTCAGGCAACAATTTTGCATTTGAAATATCTTGGAAAGCAACTTATACCTTTTAAAAAGGTATATCTTAAAAATATAAATTATGTACCCATCATGAGTACAACATGCATAATACAATGTAAAACCGTGAACATGTCCTTCATAGGATGGAAGCTAGCTAGGCGACCATCCGTCCTTGTCATCTCCCATTTCAGAGAGGGTGCCGCCGGCCTTGGGCCTATCTCAGCGACTTGGCCACACCAAACGGGGCCATTTCTATTAACATGAATTTGGAATCACATTTCTATTAACATGAATTTGGAATCACATCAGAGAGGATGCTAGCATGATTTTTAATTCATAAATTTGGAATCACATCAGAGAGGATGCTAGCATGATTTTTAATTCATAAATTTGGAATCACATCATTTTTCATAACATTTATCAAAGGAAATTTCATAATATCACATTGAAATAAAAACATCATTTCAACACATATTTAACTAAGGAATGGTCATCCTTAAACACATTAGAAATAATTTCCACAATTTCATTAAAACAAGTTAGAGCAAAAAGTTGCATTTATGTAAACAATTTAGAAAACAAAAGTCATTTAGAAACTTTGCTTGCTTACCTGTATTTCCTTAGCTTTCCAACTCTGCTTTTTCTTTTCCCTTGCCTACATGAGAATAATATAATTTTTCATATATTTCTTTTCCTTGCATCTCATTTAGTTTTCCAACCCATTTCTATTAACATATATCATTCATTTGACTTCTCAAGTCGTTATGTATACACATAGTATATACTTGCACATTTCATCGGTTATTACACAACATAATCAATCCCATAAGTAGAGTAACCATTTAATCATATAATAATCAACTAATAATTATTATTTAAAGTTTCAATATCTTCCATACACCATTTTTCACCTATTTTCCAAAATTTACACATCGGTGCTCATTTTAAGCACGCGTCGTCGCCTTAAGCTTCATTAATTAATTCCAAAATTTGAAATTAACATAATAAAATATAAATAGATATATAATCATGAACTTCACCATATTTTCATGCATTTTTGCACAAAATCATATTACATAACTCATTTATCACCCATGCACATCTATCCATTCACATATGCCCATTTAGCACACATACATGCTGCGTTTCATAAATTTTTTCAAGTCAGCAATTTAATCTACATTTTAGTATGATAATTATCCTTAATTACCACTTTGTTTACGGTATTTTTATGAAATTTAAATCAACTACTCATAGGTTTCCAAAACAGCAACTTTGGAACCCATTTTTCACACGTTTAACGTATCTTTTGACACATAACCCTAAATAGTTTTATAATTCCGAATTTTCAGCAATTAACCCCACTTTTCTTAATATAAATTTAGGGTATTAACACATATTTAATATTTTTAAATAAACACCTCTCAAAAGAGCAACATATTTTCACGTTTCGGGTCCCGTTTTCACTCCATTTGGACATCATTTCATAAAATTCATAAAATCAGATTTGGGGCTTATCTTCCCAAATCCTTTTGGGCATCAATAGTACCCTAACCCTAGGGTATTTTACCCTACACAACTTCCATAAATCATGCAATCCCATTTTCATACCATTTTTAGCATCAAAATGAAGAAATCGGGTCATATACATTACTTTGCATTCCATTCTTTCTAAAATTCATATCTTAAGCTTAAATCAATATATGTTATTCATTAAAACTTATTCCATAACCTAAACATATCATTAATTCAATATAGCAACTTGTGAAACCCCAATCTTAGACACGTATATGAAACCCTAGGGTTGTAAACCCTAGGTAATATATTAATAAAATATATATTTATGAGTATGAAAATATGTGGGAATAAAGGTTAAAATAATTATTTATGAAATTTGGATGAATAGTACACGTGAATAGTAAACATGGGATTAAAAAATATGTTAAGTTAATCACTATGGATTAACTTAATCATAAAAGATGAAAAAGGAAGCTTCCCACTAAAGGACAAAAGTGCTTTTTGGATTAAAATAATAATTTTCGGATTTTTATGGATTTTTGTGAAGAAAATGAAGAAAAATTCATATCTTGCAATCCGGGTGTTGGATTGAGATAAAAAATTTTATGGATGGCCAAAATATGATGATGAACATGATGAGTGGTCCAAGATTGATCAAAAATTATGAATTAAGTGTTAAGATTAAACGTCATTTGATGATCAAAAAGTAGCTTTACTTTTTCATTAATTAGCATTTGACTTTGGATTAATTTTAATTAATTAAATGGATAAATAATTAATGAAAAGCTGATATGCTGCTGGAGCTTGGACTTTTGGGGCCAAATCCAATGGCCCAAAATCAATCTTATCAAAAATCAATGGCTAGGATTAATTTAGCCTAAATTAATTAATTTAAAAAATAAAAAAAATAGGCAAAAATAGGGCTGCCATAGGGGGGCCTGGAGCAGGCCTAGGGTGAGCTGCACAAGGCTCCATGCACCTTTTGGAAATTAGAAAAAAATACATTTATAATTAAATACCTCAAGCTAGGGGGGTAAAATCCAATTTTGTGAAAAATCAAAAAGTAGAAATAGGGGGGCAGGGAGGACGTCCAAAGGCACTCCAAGCTTGAGAAATTCAAGCATTCCCACCCCCAAAATTCGTTTTGGCCTTAGAGAGTGGAGAGAAGGAGGAGAGGAGTTCTCCACTTTAGGTAAGTGATTTCTTCCCAAATTTCTTTTGGGTGTTAAGTAAGGTAAAATCATGATTAGATAATGCCTAAGCATGAGAAAAAAGAAGAAGAAGGTTGAGGACACCGACTGAGGAGGTAAGCAAGCAATCCTTTTGAAAATGTTGATTTGTAAGCAAGCAAATTTTTTTAAAATGTGATTTTATTGCTTCATTATAAGCAAACAATCCTTTCAAAAATGTTGATTTGTAAGCAAGCTATATGCTTTTTAAAATATTTCTAAATAATTGCAAATTGTTTGCTTACGTGTTTTATGAAATGTGTTTAAGGGTGGCCATTCCTATAATGTTTTGAAATGAGGAATGTTTATGAGTTTTTATGAAAAGTCATGCCGGCATATTGATATCATGTGATGTTCATGGACATGTGCACATGTATGATGTATAAGGAAAAGGCTTTGATGGAGGTAGAAAGCGGATCAGAGGGTCCCCCTTCACTATTGCCGAGTGGTATGGGCTGTGTGCCACGGCGTCCTCCCCAGAGGTGGAGGCAAAGGAATGTTATGTGTGAATGAATGCATTGCATTTTCATACATGGATTGAAAATGAAAGCATGGATTTGAAATGATATTTTTAAGTGATGGTGCAAATAATTCTCTACATGAGAATGACAAGTCACCTAGTGTAAGAGGTATATAATGCCAGGAAAATCAAAAGTCATGCATGTAGGAACCATGTAGGTGTCAAGAGGAAGAGAGGTTCCCCTTGATGAGGCCAAGTCGGAGACAGCCGGCGTATTTGTGGCGCCCCGAACCGAGGCGTCACATTTTTCCTTACTCCAAGATCTTATCGATTGGTAAGTGTGAATTAGGATTGTTGCCCTGATCACGCGGCGGGTACTTAATTCGATCTCGTCAAATTTTTTTTTCTTTTTCTTTTATCACATAAAAACACATACTTATCATCAAATCTCAATTATCATTGATAACATCCATACTTATTTTTGTACAATACAGGTTATTTTAACCTGAACATTTTATACATACATAATTTGAAAACTCCTTATCATATGTTCATGTCATACCATATATGGATCAGCATATCATAAAATTTTCTTCATATCTTCTTTTTCCTTTTCTTCTTGGCCTGTGCTGTACCTGTCTGTGGTTTGAAAAGCAAAACGTGAGTCGAAACTCAGTAAGCAAGTATTTTTCATTTAAATGCATTTCTCTTGTTCAATAGTAGACACTTATCAAGTGATCTACTATCAACCAGTGGAAACCTTTTCATAAAACCTTTCGTAAAACATATGCTTGCAAACTTAACATGTAAACCTTTTTTTCACAAACATAAAACGTTTTTCATAAAACTTTCTTTCTCCAAGGACATTCTCATGTCCTTAAAACATTTTTCATAAAACCTTTGTAAAACAAGCATATGCATCATGCATAACGTTTTTGTCCGTCTAGTAGGTGACACTTACCAAGTGATCACCCTTTCCTCCTTAGGGGCTATATAGAAGGGGCCCATCTTGCAACCGCGTCTGGTCTGCATATCCTCTACAATAAACCTAGTACATAGCTCATGTGCACATTCTTCACGTTCATATGCTAGCATGCTTTTTATAAAACCCCACAGACCTTAGTCTGTGTCTTTTTTCCTTTTCAAAATCTGATGCTAGCATAACCTTTCAAAATAGTACAGACCTCGGCCTGTATTTCTATCTCTAACTTGATAACTCGGCATAGCCCAAGTTAACAAGTTAATAAAAATATTTTGTAAGGATGACCAACCTTAAATAATTTTAAAAACATTTAAATGGCACATTCTTAAAACATTTGAAATATTTGAGAAATAATAAATTTGAAACATTGCTAAAAAATGTTTATAAATCATTTTTGATCGATAAAATAATTTTGAAAAATATTTTAATATTTGGAAACCAAAGACTTTGGAAACATTTTTCTTCTCGTTTCTAGATTTTTCATGAACAAAGGATATACTAATGCATAATTCATTTTATATATATATATATATCATATTCTTTGTTCACATAACACTTAAGTTTCTTCTATACGAAGATACGCTTGTATGATCCTTTAATCATTTAAAAGAAATCTTCATTTAAATCGGTTATTGGTTGGCCTTCCTTAAATCCGTTTCAAAACATTTTAATAAATCATTTTAAATTCATTCGATAAAACAAAATACTATTTTGGAAATCAAAACTTTTCCTTTTCCATTATAATGCAACAATTTCCATCTTTCTCTTCATTTATAAGGATTTGCTTATGATAAAGCAATTCCCACATACTTCAACATTTCTTCTTACTTCCATATGAATTTGCTTATAATAAAGCAAATTTGACATATTCCATAGTTGCACTATATAAAAATCATTTTCAAAAGTTTGCTTGCGTACCTTTGCTTTGCTTTAATCTGACTCCTTTATCCTTTCCTTTCCTTTTCCTATACAAGTGAAAAGGATATACATATCTTATCATACATGAGTCATATTCATTTATAACCTTATTTTTCTTTACAATTTCTTATAAAGGTTAACCCTAAAAATACTTGATCATTATTTACTTTCCTAATTCCATCCATATACCCTCATAAAATAAAAATAATTCTCAATTTTTCCCAAAATCACGCTGTTTACTGTTCATAAATACTGTAGCAGATTACTGTTCATAATAACTGTAGCAAAATCACTGTTCATCCGAAGTTACTGTTCACAGAAACGTGGTTACTGTTCATGGGTTCCAAAAATTGATATTTTTTCCAAAAATAAAAATACCATGACATACCTTATGCCTAGTATATCATTGGATATTTCATACATTTTGAATTTATCATCATTTACTTAGCCAAAAAAATCATTTTCTCCATATACTAAAAATCAACATAAATTCACTTAAGCATAATCCTTAATTCCAAAAATCATGAAATTAATATATCATTATTTCAACATCATATTTATTCATCTAAAATCATCATTTATCAATTTTGGAGCATTATTTACACATATCATGTGTTATTTTTCCAAATACCCTATCTTCGCTCCAAATTTTTGATGTTTTGGCATAATTCTATTTAAACATTATATCTATACTTATTTTCTCATGCTTGGGCATTATCTAAGCATGGTTTTACCCTACTTAACATCCAAAACAAGTTTGGGAAGAATCCCCTTACCTGAAGTAGAAAAACTCCCCTTCTACTTGGCCCTTCTCTCTCAAATCTTCTCTCCTTCTTTCTTTCAAGGCCAAAACGTGTTTTGGATGGCTTGGGAACTTGGAATGGCTCAAGTGGAGCTGGGATTGTGCCTTTGGACGTTCACCCCATGCCCCTATTTATACTTTTTTGATTTTTCATTAAATTGCAATTTACCCCCTTGCTTGAGGTGTAAATTTGCAAATGTGTTTTTTTCTAATTTCCAAAAGGTGCCTTGAGCCAAGAGCAGCCACCCTAGGCCTGATACATCAGCCCTATTGCAGCCCTATTTTTATCCTATTTTTTTTTAATTTTAAAATTAATTATTTTTAAG
Source organism: Annona cherimola (assembly GCA_030490835.1). Lineage (NCBI taxonomy): Eukaryota > Viridiplantae > Streptophyta > Magnoliopsida > Magnoliales > Annonaceae > Annona > Annona cherimola. The sequence goes on from CM059972.1 coordinate 37,697,950, forward strand.
CAACTTAATCTCAACCCTTGATTAATGATAAAATTGATTTGTGACCATTGGATCATGACCCCAAAAGTCAGCAACCCCCTTGCACGTCCCTGACATGCTGCATTTGCATTTAATTTTATTTTTTTTAATTATTTACTTTATTAAAAAGTCAAAGTATATTTAATAAAAAGTTAAGTTACTTTTTCAACATCTATTTGACACTTCATCTTGGCCATTAATTTGTGAGTTTCATCACATCTTATACCATCCATCATGTTCATCATGTATTTTTAACCATCCATAAAAAATTTCATCTAATTCCGACACCCGAATTGCAATTTATGAATTTTTTTCTATTTTTCCACAAAAATCCAAATTTGGATTAGAATATCCAAAAGAATTGCTATTTTGTCTTGTAGTGATTAATTCTCCTTTTGACTTTTTGTGATTAGGTTAATCAAGTGATTAACTCTTAACCACAATTACTATGCACGTTTACTATTCACGTGCACTATTCACGTGCGTCACATTCTTAATTGCATTATTTTAACCTCTAGTACACATTTGTAAAATATAACATATTTCATAAATTTTATTTATCATAAAATCAGTACAGGGATCTAGGGTTTACAACCCTAGGTTTACATGTGCTATTCTAGGATTGTGGGTTTCACAGTATTAGACCATGCTATGTGAGATGTTCCCTGGGCTAGCGTACCCGCACACGAAGGTTTATATCAGGAGTGGAAAGGAAGCATTTGCACATCCAATGTTTATGAAATGATTTTTATGAAAAAGTTTCTATTCCATTGATAGTTGATCACTTGCTAAGTGTCTCCTATCGAATGGAGAGAAATGCATTTACGAATGGTTTACATGAATGGTTTATGAAAGGTTTTCAAAAATGGTTTACGAAAAGGTTTCTATTCCATTGGTAGTTGATCACTTGGTAAGTGTCTTCTATCAAATGGAGAGAAATGCATTTAAACGAAAGAAAAATGCTCGCTTATTGAGTTTCGACTCATGTTTTGTTTTCCTAACCTCAGACAGGTGAAGGGAAAGCCAAGAGATGAAGGGCATGTGTTGCTAAAGGAAAAGATAAATCCACAAACGTTAGTAGATTTTTGTATGAATAGATTCCCTAATGGGATATAATGAAAAAGAACATAGGTTGTATGAAATTATGAAGTTATGAATAATATGAGGAGTTGATAATTTATGATGATATGGATGAGTCCATTATGAATGATGTTGAGTATATGTTTATGTGATGAAAGAAAAAGAAAGAAATGAAAAAAAAATTTGGACGAGATCCCATTAAGAACCCGCCACGTGATCAGGGCAACAATCCTGAGTCACGTTTACCAATCGACAAGATCTTGGAGTAAGGACAAATGTGACACCTTGGTTCGGGGCGCCACACAACTTGTCATTTAAATTTGGGTTTTATCAAGTTGAGTTTTCAACTCTTAACCCACTCTAAACTTCATTTCCACCACACAAATCATTAAAATTCTTTCATATAACTTAATACTCATTCCATATTCAATCCAAGGGCATGTTAAATCATCATTTATGGAGTATTTAAGTATCAATTTCATATAAAAAATCTTGGAGTTTAAAACTCAAAATGGAAAGCTCGACTTAACACATCAACTTACTCGATTGATGCAAATCAAACCCTAAAAACTTGAGCAAGCTTTCTCCTCCAATTTCCCTTTCTTTTTCCTTTTTTTTCTTCTCTTTTCTTCCTCCTTGCCGGCCTAGGGCTGGGACGTGAGCTGCTGCCTTGGGGTGAAGGGTTTGAGCACTTAGAAAATTCACAACACCCTATTTCACTTGGACGTGCACCCCTTTTATAAGGGCTAGATTGATCCAGCTGTGGGCCCCACTTGGGAGCTGATTTTCCACATCATTCAATGCTCACTTATCCTCCTAATGTGCTGGGTAAATAATAGCCAAGTAAAATAATTTTTTGCCATTTTTCTTAATGAAAAAATCTGCTCAATATCTCAACCCTACAGCTGCCCAACAGATCACGTCCCTATTGCTGCCCCTTTTCAAATTTTTTTCATTTTTTAATAATCTCAATTTGAGGGTAAATTATACACCTAATTAACACTTAATTTAATCATTAATTTGGCATAAAAAATTAGCAAAAGTCATTACAGCAGCATTAAACTATGGCACGTCCATATGCATAACAAGCCGTCCACGTTTTTATCCCTCATGGCAGCTGCATTTCATAATTTTTTTGTCGGGATTTTCACATGATTAAATGCACATTCCAATTTCCCTACATGTCAGCTATGTATGTGCATTATTTAAGAAATAAAAAATAAAAAAACCAGCAGCAACAACCCCTTGGACGTCCTTACATTGCCACAAACCCTATGCTTACTTTGAGCACTTTCTAGCCCCTTTAATGTGGACGTCCTTTGCTAGATATTGCTTGGATTTTTGCATTTTATATTAATGCATAAAATACCCTGAAAATAAGCTGCATTTGACACTTATTTTTCCATTAAAATCATGCATTAATTCCATGTACTCTAGTATTTAATACATGGTACCTTTGAGGTGCAAAAGTTAACTATGCTCACCTTTTCCAATTCAGGTATTTTCCCATCATGTTATGCTTGATCTAAACCTTCCAAAATGCGAATCTCATAATTTTATTCAACCATTTCAAATTTCATCTCAATCCGATTTTCCTAGCTCAAGTTATAGTCATTTGAAGTTAATGGTTGGATTTGAGATATGATCAATAAATCATTTCACTAATTTCATCAAGGATTTCTATAACATAATAATCCCATATTATCAAGCCCAACATCATCAACTTTCATCTCAAATTTTTCTTGAATCTGCCTTATAGGTGTTGAGTCATGAATTTTCTAGTATTTTTCCACTAAACTTGACAATTATCATTTAAATTCTCATAATTCATAGTAAATAATTAAAAAAAATTATCCATGATGTACTTGTGTATTTTAATCACCAACAATTTACTTTAATCCCATTGACCCATATCGACTCATAGTGATAAATCGAATCATCAATGCTAATCCTTAACCCTAATTGCAATAATTAGCAAAATCACATAAATCATTCAAAATTCATTAATTACATATATAATTACATGTGAATGTTCAATGTATACATTTGGGTCCTACATTGGTTGAGTTTCAGAATCCTCCCCCCTTCTAATAGGTTCATCCTGAAACCGTCTATCCTTTAAATAACTGGAGGTACTTCCGTTTCACTTCTTCCTTTAACTCCCAAGTGGCTTCATTTTTGGAATACTGGTTCCATTGTACCTTCACGTACTCGATTTCCCGATTCCAAAACTTTTGAATCGTTAGATTTTCAGCCACTAATACATGAGTCGGGTCTGGAACATATTTCCTAAGCATAGATATATGAAATACATTATGAACTAGGGCTAACGCTGGGGGTAAGGCTATTCGATATGCCAATTTTTAAATTTTCTCCAAAACCTCAAATGGTCCAATATACCTGGGATTTAGCTTTTCTCTTTTCCCAAACCTGGTAACTCCCTTGAATGGCGTGACCTTGATGAACACATGTTCGCCAACTTGGATGTTCAAATCCCTTCTTTTACAATTTGTGTAACTCTTTTGCCGACTTTGGACAGTGAGTAGACACTGACGAATAGTTCGTACCTTGTCTGCCATTCGTTGAGACAAATCTGGGCCTAATCTTTTCTCTCCAACTTCATCCCAGTTCAACGGCGTTCGACATCGCCAACCATACAATGCTTCAAATGGAGCCATTTGGATGCTAGCTTGATAGCTATTGTTGTATGCGAATTCCGCAATCGATATATACTCATCCCATGATCCTCCAAACTCTAATGTGCACATACGGAGCATATCCTCAATGATTTGATTCACCTGCTCCGTTTGTCCATCTGTTTGAGGATGAAAAGCTGTGCTAAACTTAAGTTGGGTGCCTAAAGTTTCATATAAGCTTTTCCAAAACCTTGACGTAAATGTTGCATCGCGATCCGAGACAATCGACTTTGACACTCCATGGAGTCGTACGACCTCCTTATAATATACCTTAGCTAGCCTTTCTGCAGTATAAGTCCTTATAGGTATGAAGTGGGCAACTTTCGATAACCTATCTACGATTACCTATATAGAACTGTTTCCTGCTTGGGTCTTAGGTAATCCTTCTATAAAATCCATTGTGATGTCGTTCCATTTCCATTCAGAAATTTCTAAGGACTGTAGCTTTCCAGGAACTCTTTGATGATCTGCTTTCACCCGTTGGCAAGTTAAACACTTAGCCACGTATTCAGCAATCTCCCTTTTCATATTATTCCACCAATATGCTTTCTTGAGATCCTGATACATCTTAGTACTTCCTGGGTGAATAGAAAACGGCGAAAAATGTGTCTCCTTAAGAATCTGTTCCCTTAACTCCACTGTATTAGGTATGCAAAGGCACCCTTATACCTATACATACTTTGCTCATCAACAGCAAATTCAGACAACCTCTTTTTCTTCATTTTCTCTAAACGTGTATGTAGGTTTGTATCCTTTTGCTGTGTAGTCTTGATCTGTTCAAAAAGTGATGATTGTATGCATAATTGTGATAATCTTGTTTGAACTCCTGGTGGACATACAATCAGTTCCATTTGTCTCATCTCCTTAAGCAATCCTTCCTCCTTAGTGATAAGATGCGCTAGGCTGACATTTCTGCTCAATGCATCAACTACCACATTTGCCTTACCTGGATGGTAAGACATAAAATTTTCAAATCGTAGTCTTTCAATAACTCAAGCCACCTCCTTTGTCTCATGTTCAACTCCCTCTGAGTGAAAATGTATTTGAGGCTCTTGTGATCGGTGTAAATCTCACATCTTGCACCATACAGGTAATGTCTCCATATTTTCAAGGCAAACACCACAACTGCTAATTCTAAATCATGTGTGGGGTAGCTTACCTCATTGGACTTCAGCTGTCGTGACGCATAAGTTATCACCTTTCCCCTTTGCATCAATACACATCCTAATCCTTTCCTTGACTCATCACTATAAACCACAAACCCTTTATTTCCTTCGGGTAGGGTTAGGATGGGTGCTTTTACCAACTGCTGTTTTAATTCTTAAAAACTGCGCTTGCATTCCTCAAACCATATATACCTGATTCCTTTACGAGTCAACTTGGTTAACAGGGCTGTTAGTTGTGAAAACCCTTCAACAAATCTTCTATAGTAGCCGACCAACCCTAGAAAACTTCAAATTTTTGTAATGGTTGTCGGCCTTGGCCATTTCAACACTGCCTCAATCTTTTGAGGATCAACTTGAATACCTCTTTCAGATATTATATGCCCAAGAAATCCTATTTGTTTCAACCAAAACTCACATTTCTTCAACTTGGCGTATAATTTCTCTTTTCTCAACCTTTCCAAAATCCTTCGCAAATGATTTTCATGTTCTTTCTCCATCTTTGAGTAGATCAGGACATCGTCAATAAATACAACTACAAACTGATCAAGATAGTCCCGAAAAACTCTATTCATCATATCTATGAATACAGCAAGGGCATTAGTAAGTCCGAAAGGCATTACCAAAAACTCATAATGGCCGTACCTAGTTTGAAAAGCTGTTTTATGAGTATCGGTCGAACTTATTCTCAATTGATGATACCCTGACTGTAAATCAATCTTGGAGAAAGTTGTGGCTCCTTGTAACTAATCGAATAAATCATCAATCCTAGGCAATGGATACTTATTCTTTATTGTAACTTTATTTAGCTCCCGGTAATCAATACGTAATCTTAAACTTCAATCTTTTTTCCTCACAAACAATACTAGAGCTCCCCAAGGGGACACACTTGGTCGGATGAAACCCTTATCCAACAGCTCCTTTATTTGAGTCCTTAATTCATTCATCTCAGCTGGCGCCATTCTATATGGAGTTTTAGAAATTGGAGCTGTACCCGACATCACATCTATACTCATATCCATTTCCTGTTGTGGAGGCAATGTGGTTAACTCCTTTGGAAATACATCAGGAAATTCCTTAACCACAGGTATTTGATTAATCTTTACCTCCATGCCTTTCACTACATTCACCGACACCAGATAGGCTTGACATTTTTGTCGGATCATCCTGACGGCTTTCATAGATGATCTCAGTATATTTGAACTGTCAGGTTGCCTCAGCTTCCCAATGGCAATCTCCTTTCCTGGAGTTGCTTCAAATTGCACTTTCTTATTCTTACAGTCTATGGTCGCTCCCCATTGCTTAGCCAATCCATACCCAATATCACGTCGAATTCCGTCATTGGCAATAGGATCAAATCAGCTTCTAGAATCAATGACCCTATCCTAATTGGGCAGGCTTGGCATACTTGGCTAGTTCTTGCTAACCTATAGACAGAAGATTTTACATGAATGATTTGGTTAGTCTCTTCTACCGGTAGTGCATGGGTGGTCACATATTGGCATGCTATGAATGAATGGGTGGCACTAGAATCAAACAAAGCTACTGCCAAATTCCCTAAAATATAAACCGTACTTGTGACCACCTTTTCCTCTTGTTCTTGAGATTCCGTCCGGGTCAGGGCATGCACGTGCACCAGGTTCGTAGAAGTTTCCTGCTTACTCGTTGCTCTAGGTATTCTAAGTTGAGTAGGTCTTCCACGTCCTTGAGATGCCTGCGCCTTGTTTGGGCAATTCGGGGCTGTGTGACCCACTTGATCACGAATATAACATTTGACAACCTTCACTTCCCCCGTCCTGCACTCCTTGGTGATATGACCCGTTTAGCCACATTTATAAAACCGGTTCGAGCCTTTTAAACACTCACCTGTATGTCGCATTTGACATTTCCTACATAGCGGCGAGCTTTTCTTCTTTAGGATTCCTTTTCCCTTCCTTAGATTTTCTTTTCTAGCTTTTTCCTTCCCGGTTTCCATTTTCTTGGGACCCGTGCTGAACATCCTTGAACCCAATCTCAATTCTTGGGTTCTTAAAGCTTCAATTTCCAAAGCTCTTGCTCTCTCGAGGCTTGAAGCACAATCCTTAATCAGCGGAGGGACAAGGCTTTCCTGAAGATATGGCCTCAATCCTTGTTGGAATCTCTGTGCCTTATTTCCTGGGACATTTGCGATCCAAGACGCATATCTGACCAGAGCATTAAACTTTGTGGCGTACTCGGTGACCGTTATCCTCCCTTGATATAGTTTTTTGAATTCTATCACTTTTTGACTCTGTAATCCAACCAGGAGGTACTCTTTGTTAAACTCTTCCACAAAATTTTGCCAAGACACTTCTTCGGGTCGTCGCATTGTGATTAACATCGTCTCCCACCATTCGTGTGCATCCTTTGCTAACAAATGTGTAGCACACAATACTTTCTGACAGTCATTGCACGGAGATATCCTAAACAATTTCTTGATCTCCATCATCCATTGCTCTGCTTGGACCGGGTCGAGTTCTCCGGAAAACTTCAGGGGTCGTTGTGCTAGAAAGGCGTTGATGGCTCTTCTATCAGCTTCCATTAGCTGATTTTCTTCCCTTAGCGGTGCCGGTGTGAAAATGGGGTCCGCCATCGGAGCAGGTCTTTCTCTCTCTATACTACCCAACTGAGCTTGTTGGGTCCTTTTCCATAGTCCTTGAATAATGTCGGCAGTTTGTGTTGCCCAATCTCTAGTGGCTTGCTGCATTGCTTCCTTCACTGCTGCAGCCACTCTTTCCTCTATGAGTCTAGTTTGCCTTGACTCAATTTCCTCTTCCATATCTCTTTCAGGGCTTTCATTATTCCTTCTTTGTTGATTTCTTTGGTTAGATCCCTATGTCACTGGCCTTCCTCTTTTAGGTCGGCTAGACTCGCCAACTTCATGTTGGCTTGAAACCTCTGTCGCTGTCTCTTTTCCTTTATTTCTCCTTAATCCTGCCCTTATTTCCACCATGGTGCTAATTTGGGTATTTAACAGCACACTTTTCATTTTTAATTAATGTTAGATCATTACATATGCATTTCATCATCACATGGTTATAACCAATTCATTCAATCACAATCATATCACATCATTCAAGCTCATTCATTCATATATCTAAAACTCTTAAATTTAGTTATATCAACATATTCATTCCTATCCATCATATTCACATCATCACATCCATAGTTAGTACATGTGAAAGTATAACTGATAAGTCTAAAAATTTTCATTTAATTTCATATTAAATTCACACCATTAAATATTAAAATGTTAATTAAATGCATGTTTTGAGTGAAATTTTATGAAAATCATACTTTTGATAAAATCTTTAATTTTGCTATAAAATGAGTCATTTTGCATTATTTTGAAAATATAAAATTATAAAAATAACTACACATGCTAAAAAGGGATTAAATAGGCTAACTTTGAAATATGGGTACAAAGTAAACCGCTATGAAATCTTATTAAAATAAAATCATTTTGACAAAAAATTAAATATTTAAATATGTTTTTGTTTGCAGCATGAGTACACGAAACCTTGCGCCGCCGGAGCACCATATTCCGGTGCTCCATCTTCTCCCCGAAGACGGCAGCCATGGCTGCCTGCCATGCTTGAACTTCTGCAAATCAGCGGCGGCAACAAACCCTTCCACGATCCAACGTCAACAGCTCCCGACATCACCGACGACAAGCCTCGGGCACCATCTGACTGTCGACCGGTCCTACAATCGGCAGCAAGAGGCCCCACGACCCTTCTCAGATCCGATCACCTGCATTGTGGATTTGCAGATCGGAGTCGATCAACCGATTAGCAGCAGCTCTCAAAATCTAGTCGCACCAGCACCGTTTTCCCCATCATCTCCGGCGACCAGCGGCAACACCGCCATCATTCCCGAAAGTAGAAGCTCCATCTTCTCCAAAGCAACCCACCGAGCAGCTGCCTTCTCTTCATCTCCATCCAGCAAAACTCGTCGATCTCCAACCTTTAATTCCAATAGCCAGCTAGCCTTGATTCCAACAATAACCACAAATCGAGCCGATGATTTTCCCCAATCCAAAGCCACCGAATCCATCTTCCCCATCCGTTTTCGCCCAACCCCAATCACGGCAGCGTTAGATCATTCCGCCATTGACGATCAACACAAACCCATCAGCTACGTCCCCAAATCCAACAAAGCAGAATTTCTAGCTTGCAAGCTTCACCGACCAAGCGACTGAGCAATCATCATCTTCGGCTTCAAAAAGCAAAACCAATCTCATTGGTGACCAGCTGTACTTGTCGAACGGAAGCAAATTCAGCATCTTCTCCGGCCATGGCGTCCAACCTTTTCCTTTACTTCAGCAAGCCGTTTGCAACCGAAGAAGAGCTCCCGTAGCCCCTTTTCAAATCTCTAAAAACCCAATCCAGATAGCAGCACTTCCTTCTCTAGTAGCATAAAACCGTCTCAATCGGGGCCCCATTCCATTCTCGGCTAAAGGAGATAAAAGAGATGCAGGCCGGGGGTATCTCCACCTTTTCTTCTCAAATGGCAGCATGTTTTCCACAGGCTAGATCTATCTCGTGGCAAGCAAATACTAAAAACGGAAAAATCCAACCACTTTTGAGCAACAAGCCTCCGTTCTCATCAGCCAAAATTGTAGCTTCCATTGATCGCTGTCCACCACCATCGACCATAACAGAGGGCAAACCTAAGGCAAAATGGCAAAAGGCAACTGCAATCGAAGACAAACGCATAATCCCACATCGGATTCATGCGTGGCCGTTGGGCCCCTCCTTCAACTATAAAAAGGCCTCCTCTCATCCCAAGAAAGACACCCCATACCCCACACACAACCCCTTGGGTGGGACCCATTTTGTGGGACCCCTAGCAAGTGGGTGGGACCCATTTTGTGGGACCCGTAGCGAGGAGGTGGGGCCAAGCAATAAAATTTTCTATTACGTGGAGATTTTGCTCTCCATATTTGGGTGATGTAAATTTTATTTTATTGTTTTATGCTTTGTAGTGTTTCGTAGTTATTACTTTTTAATTTGTAGTTTTAATTTTTAGATTAGATTTACTGCTTTATTCTATGCTTTGTAATTTTTAGATTAAATTTAATGTAATTCTCTTTCCTGCTGTAATAGTTAAATTTCATAGCTTTAATTGCCTTCTTAGAATAGTTTTAATTAAATTATTAGTTAATTATAATTTCTTTTAGCTGCTTGTCTCCTTTTCTTTAATCTTTTCCCTCTTCTTTCTCTCTCCTTCTAATTTCTTTCCCTTTCTCTCTCTAATTTCTTCTATTTCCTCTTTTCTTCTCTCTCTCCAATGTCTCTTTCTCTCTCTTCTCTCTTCTCTATCTAATTTCTTCTATTTCTCTCTCTCTCTAACGTCTCTCTCCTCTCTCTTAATTTCTTTCCTTCTCTTTCTCTCTCTTCTCTCTCTCTCTCTCTCCTCTTTCTCTCTTCTCTCTTTCTCTTTCTTCTTTTCTCTCTCTTCTTTCTCTCTCTAATTTCTTCTAATTTCTCTTTTCTTTTCTCTCTTCAACGTCTCTCTTCTTTCTCTCTCTTCTCTCTTCTCTCTTTCTCTCTCTTCTCTATACCCTCTCTTTCTCTTAAAAACAATTCAAAACTACATCACCTCTCTGTGGATTCGACCCGACTCACCGTTATTCTACACTATCACCCGCATAGTGGTAGCTTTAATGTGTTTCGGTTAATTTTAATTAAACTGGTGATCACAGTGCTCTTAACGACAAGCACTTGGTGCGCATCAATAACACACTTATGTACACATAGCATAGCACACACATTTGGCTTATATACATGTCAGTCAATCATAGCAACCATATTGTCATCAAACCATAATTATACATACACAGCTTTTAAAAAAAAATAAGAAAGTTCATTGTCTACCTGGGCCTCTCCTCAGATTTCGTCTACGTCTACATGGAACTTGTGAGGGTGCCTCCGTGATTGTGCTAGTGTCAGACCACGCCTGGACCTCATCCTCTACACTATTGTCGTTGTCATCATCGTCCTCTTCCTCTTCATCCTCATTTACAAACTCTACTATATCCTCCTCTACTTCCTCTTCTACTTCTTCTTCTTCCTCGACAGGCTCGAGGAACTCCATAGGATCATAATCATCACTAATTTCCGCAAGTTGGACAATTTCACCTGTATTCTCCATTATATAAAGCATGACCTCATTGGGCCGAGGAGCTGCAGGTACTTCAATGACTCCTTCAGCACGACGCTTTTCAATATAGAGGGCCATATCTATTTCTCGTTGATGGAGTCTATCCCAAGGTGCTCCATAACGAAACTGGACACAACCATCAACGAACCTATACCATGGGCCATCATCGGGTGGTGTGGGTGTCGGGGTCTTTCTCCAAAAATCCTGGAGGTCTTGTGGATCCACTCTATCGGTAAGAACACGGGGAGACCGTGGGACACTAAGGTACGTTCTTGGGAGAACTCGGGCTCTATGTTCATAACTTAAGTTCTCACCTAGACCTTGCCCATGTTGACCAGGGGGGACTACTGGGAACTGTGCAGTGTTTCGTCGCGATCCCCACCACCTACTCGTACTCTCCTCCCTTCTTTGTCTCCTTTCCTCCTCCTCTCTCTCCTTTTGCAGTTCCTCCGCGCTCATCATCCTTTTACCACTATCCGCCATCTGTACAAACATAGCAATCAAATTGCATTGCAAGTATAATTTATCATCATATGTCATGCATTTCATCCTGTTATAAACATACCTAATCATCATATAATTATATCTATTTCATCATATAATCATGTATAATCATGCATAATCATGCATATCTCATCATATTCTTTTTTATTCCAATTTTCTATACTTAGAAATTTTCCACGCCTATTTACCAATGCATGCTCTGATACTAAGCTCTGTGGCGCCCCAAACACGAGCGTCACAACCTGAGCCTTACTTCGGGATCATATTGATTGGTAAACGTGATCAGGATTGTTGCCTTGTCACACGGCGGATTTTAACGAATATTTATCCAATTAAATATACTCTCATATGAGTTAAATCCTTCATATTTTCATCTTAAGCACAACTAGGTCATTTCCAACCATTCATTACATAGTAAAGTACGATGTTCAAGAGACATTTCAACATTCACCTAAATCAGATGTCACTGCATGTACTAACCATAGTCATCAACATAAATATCAAAATAACTTACATCCATTCACACAAGGTTTTCCATAACATATGAGTGTTAATGTTTTTCCATTGCTCTAATGATCTTGCACTTGGTCCTTTGCCATGCTCTTTATTTCACTTGTCTTTGGGTTTGGAAAACGGAAACGTGAGTCGAAACTCAATTTCAGGCAACAATTTTGCATTCGAAATATCTTGGAAAGCAACTTATACCTTTTAAAAAGGTATATCTTGAAAACATAAATCATGTACCCATCACGAGTACAACATGCATAATGCAATGTAAAACCGTGAACATGTCCTTCATAGGATGGAAGCTAGCTAAGCGACCATCCGTCCTTGTCATCGCCATTTCAAAGAGGGCACCGCTGGCCTTGGGCCTATCTTAGCGACTTGGCCACACCAAAGGGGGACAATCGGTTCGCTTATACCTTTCAGGTGGACCTAGTACTTTGTGCACATGAACTTTCATAAAATCATCTTTAACATGCTAGCATGATTTTTCATTCATAAACTTGGAATCACATCATTTTTCATAACATTTATCAAAGGAAATTTCATAATATCACATTGAAATAAAAACATCATTTCAACACATACTTAACTAAGGAATGGCCATCCTTAAATACATTAGAAATAATTTCCACAATTTCATCAAAACAAGTTAGAGAAAAAATTTGCATTTATGTAAACAATTTAGAAAACAAAAGTCATTTAGAAACTTTGCTTGCTTACCTGTGTTTCCTTAGCTTTCCATGTGAAACCCCGATCTTAGACACGTGTATGAAACCCTAGGGTTGTAAACCCTATGTAATATATTCATGAGTATGGAAATATGTGAAATTAGAGTTTCAAAGAATTATTTATGAAATGAAATTCGGATGAATAGTGAATGTGAATAGTAATGTGGGATTAAGGAATATGTTAAGTTAATCACTTTGGATTAACTTAATCATAAAAGACAAAAAAGGAAGCTTCCCACTAAAGGAAAAAAGTGCTTTTTGGATTAAAATAATAATTTCTGGATTTTTATGGATTTTTGTGAAGAAAATGAAGAAAAATTCATATCTTGCAATCCGGACGTCGGATTGAGATGAAATTTTTTATGGATGGCTAAAATAGGATGATGGACATGATGAGTGGTCCAAGATTGATCAAAAATCATGAATCAAGGGCCAGGATTAAACGTCATTTGAAGATCAAAAAGTAGCTTTACTTTTTCATTAATTAGAATTTGCTTTGGATTAATTTTAATTAATTAAATAGATAAATAATAAATGCAAAATCAGCAATGGCAGGGGGTGGTTGAGATCTTTGACCAAAATCAATGGTCCACATTCATCATCATCAAAAATCAAGGTCTAGGATTAAATTATCTTAAAATAAATAAATTTTAATAAATTAAAAATCTAGAAAAAATAGGGCTGTCATAGGCGGGAGAAGGAAAAAATAAAGGATGATGAAAGGATAGGTAGGATACCACAGAAATTGGTATCAGAGCAATGATTGGTAAATAGGCGGGAGAAAGAGAAAATAAAGGATGATAAAAGGATAGGTCTGATACCACGGAGAGTGGCATTAAAGCAATGATTGGTAAACAGGCGTGGAAAGAGAAAATTAAGGATGATGATAGGAAAAGTATGATACCACAAAAGTAGGTATCAAAGTATGAATTGATGGATAGGCAGAAATAATATCTAGATCTATATGTTTATAAAGTTATGATGCTTTTTATGATGAGATAGGAATGATATCATATCAAGGAATGGTAGATGAGTATAGAAAGAGTAAACGAAAAAAAAGGTATGATACCACAGGAAGTTATATCATAGCAATGATTGGGAGATAGATGTAGAAAGAATAAAGGAACGGAAGGAATAGAAATCATGATATTTATATATCATGATATAAAATTGTAATGTCGTAAATTAAGGAAGAAAAGGAATTGTTTGGAATTATTTTCCAAAACACAATGCATTTAAAGACGAGCAAGGAAGAGGAAGAAATTTCCTTCATATAAAATAGAAAATTAGCAAAAGCCAGAAAAGGCTAATATGCTTTTGGATATAGATGTATAATTATGCAGAAAAAGCATAATGGAGTATTTGAAGGGCAACAGGTTTCGAAACGAAACCTATTGTAAGGGGGGGAGGATTGTGAAACCCCGATCTTAGACACGTGTATGAAATCCTAGGGTTGTAAACCCTAGGTAATTTATTAATAAAATATATATTCATGATTATGGAAATATGTGAAATTAGAGGTTCAAAGAATTATTTATGAAATGAAATTTGGATGAATAATGAACGTGAATAGTAAATGTGGGATTAAGAAATATGTTAAGTTAATCACTTTGGATTAACTTAATCATAAAAGACAAAAAAGGAAGTTTCCCACTAAAGGACAAAAGTGCTTTTTGGATTAAAATAATAATTTCCGAATTTTTATGGATTTTTGTGAAGAAAATGAAGAAAAAATCATATCTTGCAATCCGGACATCGGATTGAGATGAATTTTTTTATGGATGGCCAAAATAGGATGATGGATATGATGAGTGGTCCAAGATTGATCAAAAATCATGAATCAAGGGTCAAGATTAAACGTCATTTGAAGATAAAAAAGTAGCTTTACTTTTTCATTAATTAGAATTTGACTTTGGATTAATTTTAATTAATTAAATAGATAAATAATAAATGTTAAATCAGAAATGGCAGGGGGTGGTTGAGATCTTTAACCAAAATCAATGGTCCACATTCATCATCATCAAAAATCAAGGGCTAGGATTAAATTAGCTTAAAATAAATAAATTTTAATAAACTAAAAATCTAGAAAAAATAGGGCTGCCATAGGGGGGATGGAGCAGGCCTAGGGTGGGCTGCACAAGGCTCCATGAAACTTTTAAAATTAGAAGAAAATACATTTGCAATTTAATACCTCAAGGAAGGGGGGTAAATTCCAATTTGATGAAAAATCAAAAGTATAAATAGGGGGCAGGGGTGAACGTCCAAGGAACATCATCCCAGCTCCATTTGATCATTTTTCACCCCCACCACGTTTTAGCCTTGAGGAGAAAGAAGAGGAGAAAGTTAGAGAGAGAAAGTGTGAGAAAAAGAAGGATATCTTCACTTCGGGTAAGTGATTTCTTCTCAAACTTTTTTTGGGTGTTAATTAAGGTAAAACCATGCTTAGATAATGCCTAAGCATGAGAAAATAAGTAAATTTATAATGCTTAATTGTAATTATGCCGAAACATCGAAAATTTGGAGTAAAGATGGAGCATTCGGGAAGATAGCATATGATATGTGAAAATAATGCTCCAAATTTGATAAATGATGATTTGGGATGTATGATTATGATCAATATGATGTTGGAATAATGATAAATTAATTTCATGATTTTTGGAATTAAGGATTATGCTTAAGTGAATTTATGTTGAATTTTAGTATATGGAGAAAATGATTTATTTAGTCAAGTAAATGATGATAAATTCAAAATGTATGAAATTTCCCATGATATACTAAGCATAAGATATGTCATT
Organism: Annona cherimola; assembly: GCA_030490835.1. Taxonomy (NCBI): domain Eukaryota; kingdom Viridiplantae; phylum Streptophyta; class Magnoliopsida; order Magnoliales; family Annonaceae; genus Annona; species Annona cherimola. The sequence goes on from CM059972.1 coordinate 37,713,624, forward strand.
AAATTTTTTTTTTGGAAAAAATGTCAATTTTTAGAACCCATGAACAGTAACCCACGTCGCTGTGAACAATAACCTCGGGTGAACAGTAAATGTGAATAGTAATCTACTACAGTGATTTACTATAGTAACTATAAACAGTAAACAACGTAATTTTGGGAAAAATTCAGATTTATTTTTATATTTTATGAGGATATATGGATGAAATTTTTAAAGAATTTATGGATAAAAATCCATATAAGGAGGTAATGACCAAGTATCTTTATAAAATTAACCTCTATAGAAATGAGATAATGAATGATTATAAAGCACTCATGGGAAGCAATCTAAGACATGGAATGATATGGATAAAATATCCTTTTTCCTTGTATAAGGAAAAAGGAAGGAAAAGGTGGAGGATACAGACTGAGGAGGTAAGCAAGCAAACTTTTGTTAAAAATGTGATTTTATTGCTTCATTGTAAGCAAGCACAACTTTGAATATGTGATTTTATTCTCAAGTATTTATGAAATGTGTTTAAGGGTGGTCATTCCTATAATGTTTTGAAATGATGAATGTTTATGAGTTTTTATGAAAAGTCATGCCGGCATATTGATATCATATAATGTTCATGGACATGTGCACATGTATGATGCATAACGAAGAGACTTTGCTGGAGAAAGTAGGATCAGGGATCCCTCTTCACCATTGCCAAGTCTCAAGGGCTGTGTGCCGGCAGCGTCCTCCTGAGAGATGGGGGCACAAGGAAGAGGCTTTGGTGGAGGTAGAAAGCGGATCAGAGGGTCCCCCTTCACTATTGCCGAGTCGTATGGGCTGTGTGCCGACGGCGTCCTCCCCAGAGGTGGAGGCAAAGGAATGTTATGTGTGAATGAATGCATTTCATTTTCATACACGGATTGAAAAGGAAAGCATGGATTTGAAATGATGTTTTTAAGGGATGGTGCAAATAATTCTCTACATAAGAATGACAAGTCACCTGGTGTAAGAGGTATATAATGCCAGGGAAATCAAAAGTCATGCATGTAGGAACCATGTATGCATCAAGAGGAAGAGAGGTTTCCCTTGATGAGGCCAAGTCGGAGACAGCTGGTGTATTGGACCATGCTATGTAAGATGTTCCCTGGGCTAGCGTACCCGCACACGAAGGTTTATGTCAGAAGTAGAAAGGAAGCATTTGCACATCCAATATTTATGAAATGATTTTTATGAAAAGATTTCTATTCCATTGATAGTTGATCACTTGCTAAGTATCTCCTATCGAATGGAGAGAAATGCATTTACGAATGGTTTACATGAATCGTTTTCATGAATGGTTTATGAAAGGTTTCCAAAAATGGTTTACGAAAAAGTTTCTATTCCATTGGTAGTTGATCACTTGGTAAGTGTCTTCTACCGAATGGAGAGAAATGCATTTAAAATGAAAAATGCTTGCTTATTGAGTTTCGACTCATATTTTTGTTTTCCCAACCTCAGACAGGTGTAGGGAAAGCCAAGAGATGAAGGACATGTGTTGCTAAAGGAAAAGAGGAATCTACAAAGGTTAGTAGATTTTTGTATGAATAGATTCCCTAATGGGATATGATGAAAAATGACATTGGTTGAACGAAATTATGAAGTTATGAATAATATGAGAAGTTGATGATTTATGATGATATGGATAAGTCCATTATGAATGATGATGAGTATATGTTTATGTGATGAAAGAAAAGAAAAAGAAAGAAAAAAATTGGACGAGATCCAATTAAGAACCCGCCGTGTGATCAGGGAACCAATCCTGAGTCACGTTTATCAATCGACAAGATCTTGGAGTAAGGACTATGTGGAAGCCTTGGTTCGAGGCGCCACATTCCAACTCTGCATTTTCTTTGCCCTTGCCTACATGAGAATAATATGATTTTTCATATATTTCTTTTCCTTGCATCTCATTTAGTTTTCCAACCCATTTCTATTAACATATATCATTCATTTGACTTCTCAAGTCGTTATGTATACACATAGTATGTACTTGCACATTTCATTAGTTATTACACAACATAATCAATCCCATAAGCATAGTAACCATTTAATCATGTAATAATCAACCAATAATTATTATTTAAAGGTTCAATATCTTCCATACACCATTTTTCACCTATTTTTCAAAATTTACACATCGGTGCTCATTTTAAGCACACGTCATCGCCTTAAGCTTCATTAATTAATTCCAAAATTTGAAATTAACATCATGAAATCTAAATAGATATATAATCATGAAATTCACCATATTTTCATGCATTTTTGCACAAAATCATATTACATAAGTCATTTATCACCCATGCACATCTAGCCATTCACATATGCCCATTTAGCACATATACATGCTGCGTTTTATAAAATTTTTCAAGTCATAAATTTAATACACATTTTATCATGATAATTATCCTTAATTACCACTTTGTTTAGGGTATTTTTATGAAATTTAAATCCACTACTCTTAGGTTTCCAAAACAGCAACTTTGGAACCCATTTTTCACACGTTTAACGTGTCTTTTGACACATAACCCTAAACAGTTTTATAATTCCGAATTTTCAGCAATTAACCCCACTTTTCTTAATCTAAATTTAGGTTATTAACACATATTTAACATTTTTAAATAAACACCTCTCAAAACAGCAACATATTTCCACGTTTCAGGTCCCGTTTTCACTCCATTTGGACATCATTTCATAAAATTCATAAAATCAGATTTGGGGCTTATCTTCCCAAATCCTTTTCGGAATCAATAGTACCCTAACCCTAGGGTATTTTACTATACAAAACTTTCATAAATCATGCAATCCCATTTTCATACCATTTTTAGCATCAAAATGAAGAAATCAGGTCATATACATCACTTTGCATTCCATTCTTTCTAAAATTCATATCTTAAGCTTAAATCAACATATGTTATTCATTAAAACTTATTTCATAACCTAAACATATCATTAATTCAATATAGAAACTTGTCATTTAAATTTGGGTTTTATCAAGTTGAGTTTTCAACTCTTAACCCACTCTAAACTTCATTTCCACCACACAAATCATTAAAATTCTTTCATATAACTTAATACCCATTCCATATTCAATCCAAGGGAATGCTAAATCATCATTTATGGAGTCTTTAAGTATCAATTTCATATCAAAAATCTTGGAGTTTAAAACTCAAAATGGAAAGCTCAACTTAACACATCAACTTACTTGATTGATGCAAATCAAACCCTAAACACTTGAGCAAGCTTTCTCCTCCAATTTCCCTTTCTTTTTCCTTCTTAGAAAATTCACAACACCCTATTTCACTTGGACGTGAACCCCTTTTACAAGGGCTGGATTGATCCAGCTGTGGGCCCCACTTGGGAGCTGATTTTCCACATCATTCAATGCTCACTTATCCTCCTAATGTGCTGGGTAAATAATAGCCAAGTAAAATAATTTTTTGCCATTTTTTCTTAATGCAAAAATCTGCTCAATATCTCAACCCTACAGCTGCCCAACAGATCACGTCCCTATTGCTGCCCCTTTTCAGATTTTTTCAATTTTTTAATAATCTCAATTTGAGGGTAAATTATACACCTAATTAACACTTAATTTAATCATTAATTTGGCATAAAAAATTATCAAATGTCATTACAGCAGCATCAAACTATGGCACGTCCATATGCATAACAAGTTGTCCACGTTTTTATCCCTCATGGAAGCTGCATTTCATAATTTTTTTGTAGGGATTTTCACATGATTAAATGCACATTCCAATTTCCCTACATGTCAGCTATGTATGTGCATTATTTAAAAAATAAAAAATAAAAAACAGCAGCAACAACCCCTTGGACGTCCCTACATTGCCACATACCCTATGCTTACTTTGAGTACTTTCTAGCCCCTTTAATGTGGACGTCCTTTGCTGGATATTGTTTGGATTTTTTCATTTTATATTAATGCATAAAATACCCTGAAATTGAGCTGCATTTGACACCTATTTTTCCATTAAAATCATGCATTAATTCCATGTAGTCTAGCATTTTATACATGGTATCTTGAGGTGCAAAAGTCAACTATGCTCACCTTGTCCAATTCAGGTATTTTTCCATCTTGTTATGCTTAATCTAAACCTTCCAAATGTGAATCTCATAATTTCATTCAACTGTTTCAAGTTTCATCTCAATCCGATTTTCCTAGCTCAAGTTATAGCCGTTTGAAGTTAACGGTTAGATTTGAGATATGATCAATAAATAATTTCACTAATTTTATCAAGGATTTCCATAACCTAATAATCCCATATTATCAAGCCCAACATCATCAACTTCCATCTCAAATTTCACTTGAATCTGCCTTATAGGCGTTGAGTTATGAATTTTCTAGTGTTTTTCCACTAAACTTGACAATTATCATTTAAATTCCCATAATTCATAGTAAATAATTTAAAACAATTATCCAAGATGTATTGGTGTATTTTAATCACCAAAAATTTACTTTAATCCCATTGACCTATATCAGCTCATAGTGATCAATCGAATCATCAATGCTAATCCTTAACCCTAATTGCAATAATTAGCAAAATCACATAAATCATTCAAAATTCATTAATTACATATATACTTACATGTGAATGTTCAATGCATACATTTGGGTCCTACATTGGTTGGGTTTCATATGCTAAACAATGCATTTCATGAATCATATACATTCTGGTTAGCTCAGAAGGTGGTACCCGTACCTAAGTAGGACTCATATGTATGTATTGAGAATGTAATTATGATGTATATACGTATTAAATTAATTTTGAATGATTTTTGTGAATTATGCCACATTTTGAATTAAGATTTCTATTGGAAACGGTGATTAAAAATTTAATCGCCGGAGCCCAAAGTGAGTCGGTATGACCTGAGGAGCTTAATGATGATTTAAAGGTGACAATGTGTCATGAATAATCATGTTAATAATCATGATTTAATTTATGAAGACTAAAATGTAATTATGAAATTAAGGTGAAAACGATAGAAAATTCGTAATTCGAAGTTCACAAAGAGGATTTCGATGAAATTGTGAAGGGTAAGCTCACGACGGTGGGCCCAATCATGTGAATGGATTGAATTATAAAAATCATGATGGGATTAAGGCAATGATTAATCATTTTAGCCTACACTCCAAGGACAAATTCAAGTGATCATAACTTGAGTTGAAAAACTCGGTTTGAGACGAAACTCGAGCGAGATGGATAAATTGATGAGATAAGCGATATGGTGGGAATGAATTACGCTAATTATCAAGGAATTTGCTTAATCACAAAAGGACAAAACCCATTTATGGAGGAAAAGACAAAGCAATTAAGTATGGGGTTGAGGTGGGAAGAGATGGGTGGATCAGCACCCAAAAATCAGATTTTTTGATTTTTTTAAAAATCCTAAAATGTCCATGTAATTAGCCTAACCTCTAGTATGGTTAATGAGGGATTAAATGGGCTGAAAGTATCAGCCACAAAATGCCAAAAAAACCCATGTGAATAGTGATGTGAATAGTGGACAGCAACATGGGCATTAATTGAGGCAGATTTTGATAATTAAAAATCATGTAAAAATATGATTTTTCATGGGTGAAATGTTGCCAACTCATTAAGGGATAAGGGACTCATAAATTACCCTACACATGAGGTGTAAAAGTGGGCCCCACAAATTGCAAATTATAAAAGAAAGGAGAGGAGCATGTGAATGGTTCATTTTGGGCAAAAGTGGAGAGAGAAAATTCTCTCCCAAGGGCAGCAGCAAGCACGGCCAACCAAGGGGAGAAAGGAGAAGAAAAAAAAGAAGGAAAAGAGGAAGAAAAGGGAGGAAATCAAGTGGCAAAGGATCCAAGCCAAGAAATTCTAGTTTTCAAGCAAGTATGGGTTAAGCTTTGGGTTCTTGAATTCCAAATTTTTCACCTCCTTTCATGGGACATGAATTTAATCCATAATAACCCTTAAATGATAAGTTATGATGCCCTTAATTAGGGTATTAAATGAGAATTGAATGAAAGTAATGAATCCAAGGGATTCAAGGAGGCTAGTGATGTGTTAAGCATGATTAGGGTGAATAACCCTAGCTGGAATTTTATGAAATTCCCTTATTATGTTGCTAATTTAATAATCTTTCATGATTAGCTTATGATTCGTGAGTTTATGCTTTCCATATGTTGATTTGGGTATGGATTAAGGACCCTAGGAAGGGTGGAACCTAGAGTTGTCTACGGGTTTGGATTCTCACTCTTGAGATGGGTATGATGCATGGATTAAACCCAATTAATATGTGGGTGAATTAAAGGGTAAAATACCCTAAAGCTAGGGTACATGGGAAGTCCAACCTTGGATGGAAGATGTGAAACCCCAACCTAAGTAAGCTTCAATGTATGCATTGAACATGTACATGTGACTTATATATGATTAAATGGAATTTTGGATGATTTTAGGATTTTATGATATTTTGCAATTAGGGTTCCACTAAGAAGGGTGATTAAAAATTTAATCGTCGGAGCCCATTATGAGTCAAGGTGACTAAAGGAGCATAATGAGGATTAAAACATGCTAATGTGACATGAATGTTTAGTTAATTTCCATGATTCAATTAATTGAGATTAAAATGGAAATTATGGAATTATGTTGGAAAACACTAGAAAATTCATAACTCAACGCCTGTAAGGCGGATTCAAGTAAAATTTGAAATGGAAGTTGATGATGTTGGGCTTGGTATTATGGGATTATTGGATTATGAAAATCCTTGATGAAATTGGATTAATGATTTATTGATCATATTTCAATTTCAACTGTTAACCTTAAACGGCTATAACGGGAGCTAGGAAAATCGGATTGAGATGAAATTTGAAACGATGGAATAAAATTATGAAATCTATAAGATGAATGAAATGGATTAAGATAATTATCATAATCAGTTACTTTCTTGGAGAGAAAGTAAGTGGATCGACTTGTCTCAAGAGAGGGGACATAACTTTAATGCAAAGTCAAAGTTTGTTACAACTTTGATTATGTGGATTTTCGAGCAATTTTTGGAAATCAAAAAAATAAGAAAATGAGGGTAAAATATGTAGAATGATCTTAGGAATTAAATGTATGGATTTAAGGAGGATTTTTCAAGCCACAAAAATCCAAAAATCCTACCCTAGCTAGCTTGGACGTCCATGGCTCCATGTGAGCTAGAAATTGATTTAAAAATTCTGGAAAATATGGAAATGCTTGGATAATCATGACAAGTGTTAAGGGATAGTTAGGTGTATAAATTACCCACATTTTGGGATTTAAAAAATGATGAAAATGGGCAGCAAGTGACGTGCAAGGGCTGGACAGTTTTGGACAATCTTGATGCATGCAGATTTTTGCAATTAAGAAAATGTGAAAAAAATAATTTATATGGCTAATAATTATCCAGCTCATTAAGGGGATAACTATTCATTAAGTGGCTGTGGAAAATGGCTCCAAAGTGGGGCCCACAGCTGGAAAAAGTCCAGCCTCATAAGAGGGGTGCACGTTCACATGTGGAGGCTTGGAAATTTTTCCAAATGTTGAATCTTTCACCCCAAGCAACCAGCAGCCTCACGTACAGCCCTACCCAGACAAGGAGAAGAGAAAAACCAAGGGAAAAGAAAGGGAATTTGAGGAGGAAAATCATTTCCAAGTGATGAGGGTTTGATCTCCATTAACCAAGTAAGTATATGGGTTGATTTAGCTTTTCATTTTGGGTTTTAAACCCTACGATTTTGAATATGGAATGGATGCCTAAATAATCTTTAAAGTGATGATTCAAAATGATTTTGAATAAATATGGAATGGGTATTAGTTTGTATGTATGAAATTCCAAGAGTTAGATGATGAAAAGTGAAGTTTTGAATGATATATGATGTTATAAATTAAATTATGGAAGGAACAGTAAAGGGATGAATTTTAGCATAAATTTTTTTGGAAAGAATAATTATGGGGTAATTAAGTAACGACCCAATTTTTAGCTTAAAAGGATCGGTACTTTGCAAATTACAAATCCGAGAAGATTAACCCAAACAGGGTAAAACGGGTGACAGGATCAGCTGTAGAAAATGATTTTTAATAATTTTTATACACGGAATTTTGTGGTAAAAAGTTTAAAAGATATATAAGAAATATTTAGGATCACAAAAAAAAATTAAAAATTAGGTTTTTATGGGTATAAATATACCCAATAATTTACGTGATTAAGGCTGACTGAAAATGGATTCTGCTGTCCAGAAAGGTAAAAATGCCAAAATAAATAAAAATGCTTAATGTTTTATGATGAAAATATTTATTTTGGTTAATTCATGTAGTTATTAAGGTATTACAGAAATTTCAGATCAAAAATACTTGATTTGGTATTAATTCAAGATTTTTAGATTTCAGTGCGCCTGATTTCAGCATATGTGGATAGTTTGAGAAAAAAATCAAAAAGAAATATGAAACCTGCGTAGAAATGATCCAAATTGATATATGTGTTAAATCCTTAAACATGGATTAATAAAAGTGGGATTATATGCTGAAATTTTGGATTTATATAATTGCCTAAGGTTATGTGTCAAAAGACACGTTAAACGGGTGAAAAATGGGTTCCAAACTAGCTGTTTTGGAAACCTATGACAAGTGGATGTAAACCCCATAAAAATACCCTAAATGCAGTGTTAATTAAGGTTAATTAACCCGCTGAAATATGGATTAAACCTCTGCCTTAGAAAATTTTATGAAACATCTTATGTATATGTTGCCAAATGAGCATATGAGAAGGAATAAATATGCAAGGTTGATGAATGACATATAGAATTTGGTTTTATGCAAAAATGCATTAAAATATGATATATTTTATGAATATATTTCTTTTTAGGAAAATTTTCCATAACACATTATATGTGTCATTAAGAGGGTTTAAGTGCAAGATATGAATGATGAAAAGGGGTAATGAGTTAATGTGATTTGCTAAAATGAAAAATGGATGGAAATATGTTGAAACTTGTAAACAAGGTGCTGTTTTGATAATCTTTGTTAATCTCAAAATTTGGAATTGATATATGAAGCTTAAACTCATGAACATGTGCTTAAAGTAAGCACTAATGAAAGAAATGTGAAAAATGGATAAGTAAATGATAGATGAAGGATATATGTTAATGAAAAATATATGGGTTGGAAAACTAAGTTATGTGCAAGCATATGAGATTTGTATGTATAAATGCAATGTCGTATTTATGCATATAGGCAAGGAAAAGTGATTATGGCGATCTCAGGTAAGCAAGCGAACTTTCTAAAATGTCATTTTCTTTCTAGGTGATTGATATGATTGAAATGTTTATGTTTGTGTTTGAAATGTTTATGTTTATATTTTATTGAATGGGCAAGCACAAGTTTTGAATATGACGGCTTTAATGCAAGACCATAAGTTTTGAAAAATGATAACTTTAATGAAAAGTCTTAAGGTTTGCTTCATGGGAAGCAAGCGACACTTCTTAAGATAAATAATTTATCCTAAGTGTTTCCAAGGATGGGAATGCTTCATGTTAATGGAATTGAGAAATTTTGCTTATGAGTAAGCAAGTTCTCCATGCTAATGTTTTCTAAGGATTTCATGTTAGATACCGATGATTTTAAGAATTTGCTTTTAAGTAAGCAAGTTCTATATGATATTGTTTTAATAGCATTTTATAAGAAAAAGGAAATTTTACCCTTTTTCACAAAATATTGTTTGTAAATGAGTTTTGAGTTATTTCTACAATAACTCGTGATAAACAATGATAAAAAAGATTTGTTTTGCTAGGTCAAGATAATTAAATAGTAAATGATGTTTTGGACATAGTCCATGTGTTTTGAAATAATGTTCGCAAAGTTTTGATTTCCTTTAGATAAGGAAATCTATGTTAAAAATGTTGGAAAAATTCTTATACGGATGTGTTAAAAAAGAGATTAATGGATGACCAACCTCCTATGATTGATTTCATAAAATGGTTTGATTTCAGGTTGTTTATTGGCATGCAAAAGACTGTGCAAGTTCCCTTTATGTAAAAATGATTGATATGTGGACAATTATTAAATTTTTAGGTTATGGACAAAGGGATAACATAATTGCATAACTTTTGTAAACAAAAGGTCCTGAAATGGAAACCAAGCAAATATTAGAGAAAAATATGATTTATTTATGGAAATTCAAAGGATTTGAAATTCTTTTATTAAAAGGATTTTAAAATATATTGTTTCTCAAATATTTCAAATGTTTATCAAAATATTTTACTCAAAAAGTTTCTAAAGGAACTTAAGGAAGGTCATCCTAAAACTAAATTTCAAATAACAACTTGTTAAAGTGGGTGCGCTCGCTTACAAGTTGACACAGACTGCGGTCTGTGATGTGTTTTTGAAAATTATTCTTAAATATAGACTTCGGTTTAAGATTTTTGTGCATATGGATGCAGATTGCGATCTGTGATCCCGGTTTAAAAGGGCATGGGCTGCGGTCTGTGGTTCTTCAAACCAAAACATGTTACGGTCCGTCAAAATAACGTACGGTGCACCAGTACAAGTAATAGGCAAGTTGTAGAGCACAGTTGGGATGACTGGGGCCCACTCTACATAAGGCCAAGTCGCTAAGGGAAGGCAGGAGTGCCAGCGGTGCCCTCCCTGAGATGGGAGCCGGATAAATAAACAGCCGCTGGGCTAGCGTGTTGTTAAGGATTCTCTTTCAAAAGGTAGCATGATCACTTGCTAGGTGTCACTACTGGATGGGGAGAAATGCATTTGCATACGTTTTGCTTTTCAAAAGCCCAAAGATTGGGATATATAAGTATCTATACAAAAACTTATCCTAAAAGGGATTTTTATGAGCTATTATGTATAAGTTACCCTAAAAGAGAGGGTGTTTTACATTAAAGTGTAAATAACGGGAATAAAAAGAAATGTTTTTATGCAAATGCAGTTATGAAAATGGTTTATGTATTTTATTTGTCTTGTTTGCTATAAACAAGCCCCAAGACGGGAATTATGAAAAGAATTTATGTGAAATTTGGATTGGACATAAGAATGTCCTTTTCTAGAGAGCCTAAATGATAAGGGTTTATGGACATGAGAATGTCCAATGTTAATGTGTTGGAAATAAAAAGTGTTTTAGGACATATGAATGTCCATTGTCAAAGGAAGCTATATGAAAAATGTTTTGAGACATAAAATGTCTCTTGGCTAAAGGATTTTATGATGACTTACGTTAATGATATTTTAGGACATGAGGATGTCCTCCGTTGCCTAAGGATTTATGTTGTTTTGGACGTAAAACGTCCACTGGCAACCAATGATTTCATGTAATGGCTATGAACATTAAAAATGTTCATATAAGATTAAAGGGAACTCATCATCAAAGGTAAAACGTGTTTGTTTTGCCAAAAATAAGCCCAGGCGTGGCTTGTAAATGATTTTAAGAATGAATGTCTTATGGAAACATTCAAGGACATGGAATTGTCCTCATAAACAAAGGATTTCACGATGATATTTTAAGACATATACATGTCCTCTGGCAAAAGGTATTCCTGATCTTTATGAAAAAGGTTTTCAAGGAAGCCTTGCCCTAAAGATAAAATGCTTGCTTACTGAGTCGTCACTCACGTTTTGTTTTCCCAACCCTTAGATAGGTACCGAGGAAACTCAGAAGGTTGCGAACCTAAGACGTGGAGGAAGGTACATGATGTTAGCCTTGAAGGCTATGAGGAATGGAAAAGCATGAATGTGCTAAGGTAAGCTAATTGTGTATATGAACTTAGTTAGAATCCTAAGTTCCATGTTTATGTGTATATGAACTTCGTTAGAATTCTAAGTTCCATGTGAATCAATGACTGAAGGTATGCAAATATGATGTGTACAATGATTGATTGTATAATGACAGGCATGAAAAGATATTATGAATGAACATGATGAATTTCATTACAAGTGAAATGCCACAATGTGTGATGATTGTCATGTCAAGTTATGAATGATGATAGATGAATAAACGAAAAAAATTTGGACGTATTCCAATTAAGAACCCGCCGCGTGATCAGGGCAATAATCTTGATTCACATTTACCAATCGATAGATCTTGAGGTAAGGAAGTGACGTTTCGGTTCCGGGCGCCACAAAAGAGATTTGTGAAAATATGATTTTTTAGGGACCATGTTGTGGACGTCCATACGGGTACCCAAAACAGGTATGGAAAGTTGCTGTTTTGAGGCGTCTAAATTATGGGTTTTAAATATGTGAAAATACCCTAAATATGGGATGGGAAAAGCATGATTAAATGCAGGAATTAATAGATTAAAAATCTGTTATGAACAATGTGTCAAGTTAGACGTTGAAAGCATGAAATGAGGGTGCCAAAGTTGCTGTTTTGGAACCCTATGATTAAGGCTTTAAGATTCCATAAAAATACCTTAAATCATGTGCTAATTAAGTGGATTAATTATGCCAAATAGAAGGCAAAGTGGTTGTTTTGAAAAATATTAAGAAATACATAATCTATGTGTAAGAAATGGGAAGCACATAAAGGGTATGTATGACAAAGATAAGAAATGACTAAATAAGATTTGATAAAATGCAAAAATGGATGGAAATGTGATAAAATGTCAAAACAAAGTGCTGTTTTATATGAACTTGAATTACATATAATATATGCGTGTTCAAGAGAGTAAATGTGGGAAATATGGATGGCAAGAAGGGAGGATGACCATGTATAAGTAGCTAAGATGCAAAAATGGAAGGAAAACATGGTAAAATGAGGAAGTATATGGCTGTTTTGAGAAAATTATAAAATCTCAAAAATTTGAAATTTAGATTAGTAGCCCTAACTCATGAATAGGTGCTTTAGATGAGCACCAATGCGAAAAATGTAAAGAAGGGATGTTAAATGATAAATGGGAGGCAAGGAACCCCCATATGTGGATTAAATAAAAGTTTATAATATGTTGAAACGTTTACCCTACATAAGGGTATTAAAAAAAAAAGGAATGAATAGATAATGTGATGTATAGACTATGTTGATATGACACCCCAAACCGAAATGTCACTTCCTTACCTCAAGATCTATCGATTGGTAAATGTGAATCAGGATTGTTGCCCTGATCACGTGGCGGGATTTTAATTGGAACTTGTCCAAATTTTTTTCGTTTCTTCATTCATCACCATTTCATTTATAACATAAGCAATGGTACACTTGTGCATGTCCATTTTATAACTTCTCAACATGTACTTATACATCATAGGCCCTCTTGACCTAATCATGGCATTTCCATTGCATACATACATATATTCAATCATTAGTTCACCTAGAACTCGAAACTTTAAACAAGTTCACTTATACATCAACATACCTGAAAACTTCCATTCATAGCATTCCACTCACCATGGTTGATCCTTTTAGCTCACCTGGGTACTACTTCGTACCTTCCTTCGTTGCTTAGGTCCATTGACCCCTTGTGTTTCCCGGTACCTGTCTAAGGTTTGAGAAAATAAAATGTGAGTGATAACTCAGTAAGCAAGCATTTTGGGACAAGACTTTCCTTGAAAATCTTTTCCTAAAGTATTTTTCTCATAAATCATTTTGGCCAGGGGACATTGTATGTCCCAAAACATCTTGACATAAACCATATTTGACAATGGACATTCTCATGTTCACGAAAACACGTTTTTCCACATAAATCATTTTGGCATTGGACGTTCATACGTCCTAAAACATTTTTCCACTTAACCTTGTTGGAAACGGACGTTTATATGTCCTAAAATATTTTTCACATAAACACTTTTATATAATAGATATTTTTATGTCCAAAATACATTTTTCCTAAGCTTTTTTGGCAATGGACACTCATATGTCCACAAACACTTTTATAAACATTTCATAAATATTGGATGTGAAAATTCATCATTTCCATTGATGACGTTATCCTTCATGTGATGGTACACTAGCACGGGGAACCCTCTTTCATGACATGATCCTTTCCATCCTTGGCGCCGGACCTACCAACTTGGCAACGTCAAGGGGGACTCCTTGTTCACTTACTACCTCGACTAGCCTACCTTGCCAGTCCTTTCCGACTTGGTGACGTCAAAGGGGACTCCTTGTCCACTTACTATCTCGACTAGCCTACTTGATTTTCATTCCATGCATGACTTTTAGTCACCCCGGCATTATATACCCTCTTACACATGGAACTTGTCATTCTCATGTAGAGAATTCTTTGCACCATCCCTTTGAAACATCGTTTCAATGAAACATCATATAAACTCATGTTTCAACACATTTCATGCATAATTGTGAAACCATAAGCAATCCAATAGAAATAAACATTTCAATACTCATATAGACAAGGAATGGCTATCCTTAAATACCTTTGTGATACCCAAACCAAAGTAAGGTTTAATTATATGCAATTGGCATATAAATATGGATCACGTATGGTTTAGTGGAATTATAAATGATTTTCCTAAACAATATTGATGATTTATTGCAATTAGGGCAAATGATAATGAATGATCAATATAAGCAGATATGGGTCAATGTGATTAAAGAGGCTTAATGAGGATTAGGAAATGAAAATATATTGAGGATAATTACCTCATATATTATGGTTTAATTAATTGAGATTATGATGCTAATTGTGGAATTAAGGTGGCAAATGCTAGAAAATGCATAACTCGACGCTGGGAAGGCGGATTAAGATGAAAATTGAAAGGCAAGCACATAATTTTGTGCTTAATCTTATGGTAATGATGGAATAAGGATGAAATTAGGGTGAAAATTGATCATCACCGTTCAAAAATTCAAATGGTCAAAACTTGAGCTAGAAAAGTCGGATTGAGATGAAATTTGAAATGGACGGTTAAAATTATGAGATTAAGCTTATAGAAGGGTTTGATTAAGCTAATCATTCTAATATTAAGTTGCATGAAATTGGGATCAACTCTTTTGACTTTTGCACCAAAAAGTGATTAGCATTTATGTTAGAGTTGAATAAAATAATTAAATAAATAAAGTCAAAAATGAGATGTCAAAAGGAGATAATGACACATGGATTTTATGAATTATCTAAAATTACAAAATTCATGAAAATATTCCCTGCATTAATGTGGAAATTAAGGAGCTAATGACTAGCTTAAGGGAGAAGTATAGAGGAGGCATAGAGTGGACGGCTATGAGCTCCAAAAACTGGATTTTTGTGAAATATTTTTTAATAAAATATATGCCCAAAGTCAACTATGGATTAAGGGGATTAAATGTGCATTAAATTGGAGTGAAAATTCGTGGCTAAAGGCATCAAATCTGGACCATAGAGATGTGATCAATTAATGGACAACAATGCAGCATGGGAGAGAGGTGCACGGTCAAGCAGCTTTTGGAGTTTTTAATAATTTTTTTAATAGCTAAATTGACCCCTAATTAAGCTAGTTACCTAGGGTAGTTAATTATCCATTAATTAAAGTAAAATGGTGTGGAAAAATCGTGTAAAGAGCTACTGCTAGTGGACCCCACCCAAGTGGACAGCTTTATTTAAAAGCTGGATATGGCTGTAGAAAAAAATCCGAAAAAAATATTAAATGATTAAATATGTGGCTGAAAATTTTTGAGTAAACTATAGGGTAAATTTTCAAAACTTTACCTTCCATTTTGGGTCGAAATTGTAAAGTAAAAATTGAAAAATAAATGCCTATATAAGCAGGCAGTGTGGACATTTCAGATTTCTGTTTGGGAGAAAAAAAATAAAAATCAAAGGGGCAGTGGCTGGAACGATCCAAGGGAAGAAACCATGAAGAAAATAAGGGTATTTCAAGTGCTCAAAGGAGGGATTACCAATTAATCAAGTAAGTACATGTTAATTTTGATTTTATACTTCAAATCTGGAAGTTATGTGATGTTATAAGGAAAAATATGAAATAAATAGTAAACAAAGGATTTTTTACAATGAATTTTTTTTTACAATCTCATTATATGATGATTAAGTAATGAACAAATGTTTAGCTCAAAAGGATAAGTCTGTTGGACACTAAAAATCTGAGAAAATCAACCTGAACAGGGTTGAACGGGTGTCAGGATCAGCGGCACCAAATGATTTTTAATAATTTTTATACAAGGAATTTGGGCTGAAAATTTTATATTCTATATAAAAAATATTGGGGATCACAGAAAAAAATAAAAATTAGGTTTTTATGGGTATAAATATACCCCATAATTCATGTGATTAGGGCTAACCCTAAACTCACAACACCGTCCAGAACAGTGAAAATGCCAAAATAAATATATAATGTTAATATTTCGTAATGAAATATTTATGAAGGTTAATTCATGTATTTTTTGATGTATGATAGAAATTTCAGAATTAAATACCTTTTATTTGATTATAAATCAAGATTTATAGATTTCAGTACGCCTGATTTCAGCACATGTGGATAGTTTCAGAAAAAAATCAAAAAGAAATATGAAACCTATGTAGAAATGATCCAAATTGATATATATTTTAATAGACTAAATTTTTGTTACGAAAAGTTGGATTAATTGCTGAAAATTCGGATTTATAAAACTATTTAGGGTTATGTGTTGAGAAACACGTTAAACGTGTGAAAAATGGGTTCCAAAGTTGCTGTTTTGGAAACCTATGATTAATGGATTTAAATCCCATAAAAATACCCCAAAAAAAGTGGTAATTAGGGGTAATTATCATGCTTAATTAGTGACCAAATTGCTGACTTGGGAAATTTTATGAAATGCCTCATATATGTGTTGCCAAATGAGCATTTGTGAAAGGATAAACATGCATAGGTGATAAATAACTTATGTAATGTGATTTTGTGCAAAAATGCATAAAAATATGATAAATTTTGTGAATATATTTCTGTTTATAATTACATGATGTGAATCTCAAACTTTGGGATTAATTAATGAGGCTAAAGGCAACAACGGGTGCTTAAAATGAGCAACGATGTGTGAAAAATAAAAAATATGTTAAAAATGATAAATGGAGGTAATGAACCTCCAAATAATTATTTAATGAAATATTATTACATGTATGTATGTTTACCCTACATAAGGGTATTAAAAATGAATAATGTGATGTATAGGTTATGATACGTATGAACACCCGACTTGAAAGACAAGTGGGCTAAGTTAGTATAATATAAGTCCAAATGGATTTATATAGGTTGGAAAACCTAAGGAATATAAGTATTTGAAGATGATGCAAAGAAATGAAATATTATTTTCATTTATCTAGGCAAAGGCAAGGAGAAGAATTGAAGAAAAGGATTATAGCGATCTCAGGTAAGCAAGCAAGCTTTCTAAAATGTTGTTTTCTTTCTATGTGATTGATGTGATTGAAATGTTTATGTTATATTTTGACGAATGAGCAAGCACAAGTTTTGAAAATAATAGCTTTAATGCAAAGCCACAAGTTTTGGAAAATGACGGCTTTAATGAAAAATCGTAAGTTTTGGAAAAGAATGGCTTTAAGGAAAAGCCTCAAGGTTTGCTTCATGGGAAGCAAGTAATACGTTTTAAGATAAGGTTTTTATAACAAGGGTTTCCTTGGATTGGCAATGCTTTATGTTAATAGAATTCGAGAATTTTGCTTATGAGTAAGTAAGTTTTCCACGATAATGTTTTCAAAGGATTTCACGTTTTATGTCAATGGTTTTTTTTTTAAGAATTTGCTTTTAAGTAAGCAAGTTCTTTACGATGTTGTTTCAAAAGTATTTTATAAGAAAAAGGGAATTTTGCCCTTTTTTACAAAGCAACAAATGTAAATAAGTTTTGAATTTCTCTTATGATGTTTAATGATAAATAATCATGTTATAAAAGAAAAAAAAGAAAAAGGAGATTTGATTTATGAAAAAGATTTGTTTTGCTAGATCTTGATAATTAAATAATAAATGATTATTTGAACATAGTTCATATATTTTGAAATGATATTCAAAAAAGTTTTGATTTCCTTTAGATAAGGAAATCTATGTTGAAAATGTTTTGAAAAATATTTATACGAGTGTTGTTAAATGGAATTTAAGGATGACCAACCTCCTATGTTGATTTCATAAAATTGTTTAATTTTGTAAATTCAAAGGTTTTGAAATTCTTTTATAAGGATTTTAAGATGTATTATTTTTCAAACATTTCAAATGTTTATCAAAATATTTTACTCAAAATATTTCTAAAAGAATTTAAGGAAGGTCATCCTAAAATTTGATTTCAAATAACAACTTGTTAAAGTGGGTGCGCTCGCTTATAAGTTGACACGGACTGCGATCTGTGATGTGTTTTTGAAAATGATTTTTAAATATATAGACTTCGGTCTAAGATTTTTGTGTGTTATGGATACAGACAGAGGTCTGTGATCCCGGTTTAAAAGGACATAAGTTGCGGTTTGTGGTTCTTTAAATCAAACGGGCTACGGTCCGTCATAATAATGTACGGTGCAGCAGTACAAGAAACAGGTAGGTTGTAGAGCACGGTTGGGATGACCGGGGCCCACTCTATATAAGGCCAAGTCGCTAAGGGATGGTAGGAGTGTCAGTGGCGCCCTCCATGAGATGGGAGTAGGATAAAGGAACAGCCGCCTGGCTAGCGTGCTGTTAAGGATTCTCTTCCAAAATGTAGCATGATCATTTGCTAAGTGTCACTACTGGATGGGGAGAAATGTGTTTGCATACGTTTTGCTTTTCAAAAGCCCAAATATTGGGATATAAAAGCATTTATATGAAAAATTATCCTAAATTGAATTTTTACGAGCCATTATGTATAAGTTACCCTAAAAAAAGGATGGTTTACACAAAATGTGTAAATATTAAGAATAAAAAGAAATGATTCTTATGCAAAAGTTTTCATGAAAAGGATTTATGACTTGTTTGCTATAAACAAGCCCCAAGACGGAGACTATGAAAAGAATTTATGTCAGACTTGTTTTTTTTTTTACATAAGAATGTCCATTATTAAAGAGCCTAAATGAAAAGTGTATGTGGACATGAGAATGTCCAATGCCAAAGTGTTTTAATAAAAGGTGTTTTAGGACATATGAATATCCATTGCCAAAGGAAGCTATGTGAAAAATATTTTGAGACATTAAATGTCTCTTGGCTAAAGGATTTTATGATGAAAAATATTTTTTGACATAAAAATATCCTTTGCCGAGAAAGGCTTATGTAAATAATGTTTTAGGACATGAGAATGTCCTCCCTTGCCAAAGAATTTATGAGAAAAATGTTTTGGACGTAAAATGTTCACTGGCAAAAGATGGTTTTATGTAAAGGTCTTTGAACATTAGAAATGTTCATCTAAGATCAAAGGAAATTAATTAAGAAGGGTAAAACATCTATGTTTTGCCTTAACAAGCCCAGACGTGGCTTGTAAATGATTTTAAGAATAAATGTTTTATGATAATGTTCAAGGACATAGAATTGTCCTCATGAACAAAGGATTTCATGATAATGTTTCAGGACATATAAATGTCCTCATGAAAAAGGTGTTCAAGATATTTATGAAAAAGGTTTTCAAGGAAGTCTTGCCCTAATGATAAAATGCTTGTTTACTGAGTTGTTACTCACGTTTTGTTTTCCCAAACCTTAGACAGGTACCGGGAAACTCAAGAAGATGCGAACCTAAGCAACGAAGGAAGGTACGTGATGGTAACCATGTGGGCTATAAGGAATGGGAAAGCATGGTTTAAGGTTCTAAGGTATGTTAATGTGTATGTGAACTTAATTAGAATTTTAAGTTCTATATGATTCAATGATTGAATGTATGGATGTATGAATGTAAAATGTGATGATTTAGTCAAACTGACTTTTACTGTAGAAAAGCATGATGAGATGCTATAAATGAAATATGAAATGTATTACAAGTGTATTGTCGCTTGTTTGATGAAAAATGTAGTGAGGAATTAAATGAATGATGATAGATACGATGATGAACGAAAAAAATTTGGATGAGTTTCAAATTTAGAACCCGCCGCGTGATCAGGGCAACAATCCTGATTCACATTTATCAATCGATAAAGTCTTGAGGTAAGGAAGTGATGTCTCAGTTTGGGGCACCACAACCTTGTAATGAAAACCAAAATCATTCAGAAAGCTGCTTGCTTACACATAAGCAAAATTCTAAATTCCATTAACGTAAAGCATTGCTAATCTTTGGAAACACTGATAATAAATTCTTTATCTTAAAAACGTTTCTTGTTTCCCATGAAGCAAACCTTAAGGCTTTTCCTTAAAATCATTCTTTTCCAAAACTTACAACTTTTCATTAAAGCCGTCATTTTCAAAACTTGTGGCTTTTCATTAAAGCCGTCATGTTCAAAACTTGTAGCTTTTCATTAAAGCCATCATTTTCAAAACTTGTGCTTGCCCATTCGTTTAAACATAATCATAAAAATTTCAATCACACATCATCACATAGAAAGAAAACATCATTTTAGAAAGTTTGCTTGCTTACCTGAGATCACTATAATCCTTTTCTTCCACTCTTTTCCTTGCCTTTGCCTAAATAAATGAAAATAACATTTCATTTATTTGCATCATCTTCAAATACATAAATCCATTAGGTTTTCCAACCTACATAAATCCATCTAACTTAATCCACTTGTCTTTCAAGTCGGGTATTCATACTTATCTCTTCATATACGTTCATTTTTCAACACATACTTATGTGTTTCTTAAACTCTTTTAAAACAGAAAATTGTCTCTAATTCTAACATGATTAAACCCCTTAATTACCACTGTACTTAGGATATTTTTATGGAATTTAAATCCACTAATCATAGGTTTCCAAAATAGGAACTTTGGAACCCATTTTTCACCCGTTTAATGTGTCTCTTGACACATAACCCTAAACAGTTTTATAAATCCGAATTTTCAGCAATTAATCCAAATTTTCCTAAAAAAAATTTATTTTATTAACATATATATAAATTTGGATCATTTCTACATAGGTTTCATATTTCTTTTTGATTTGTTTCTCCAACTATCCACATATGCTGAAATTAGGTGTACTGAAATATCAAAATCTTGAATTAATATCAAATCAAGTAGTTTTGTTTTGAAATTTCTACCATACCTTAATAACTACATTAATTAACCAAAATAAATATTTTAAGCATGAAATATTTAATATTTCTATTTTTTTTGTTATTTTTACTCTACTGGACAGCAGAATCTATTTTCGGACAACCTGAATCACGTTAATTATGGGGTATATTTATACCCATAAAAACCTAATTTGTATTTTATTAGTGTAATAATAAATATATATTTTATATCCTGTAAAATGTTCAGCTCAAAATCCCTTGTATAAAAATTATTAAAAATCCTATGGTGCAGCTGATCCTGACATCCATACAACCCTGTTCAAGTTGATCTTTTCAAATTTTTAATTTACAACTGGCTTATCCTTTTAAGCTGAAAATTGGTTAGTTCCTTAATCACCCCATAATTATTCTTCCAAAAAATTTTCATGCTAAAATTCATCCATTTACTATTCTGTTCATATTTTAGTTTACAACATCATATAACTTCCAGATTTGAGACATAAAATCAAGATTAACATATACTTACTTGATTAATTGATAATCCCTCCATTGATCACTTTAAATTTTCTTCTTTTCCTCTCCTCCTTGCTGGGTTTTACGTGCCCTAGCTTCTGCCCTTGGATAAAATCTCCATTTTTCTCCATTTTTCCTCTCTCTCTCCCCTTCTCTCTTCTTCTCTCTCTCCTCTTCCTTGCTGCTGGAACGTCCAACCCCCCATGCTCCCTTTTTTTTCTGTTTATAAGATACTTTTCTTGGTGCCCAAGTAACCCCATAGGCATTTTAGTAAATTCCATTTTCACTTTCCACAATTGCCCTTCTTTACTTAGCTCTTAAGAAACTTGTTACTTGCTTTCCAAGAAACCAACTTCCCATGATAATTAGCTTAATATATTCCATTCATCTCATAGATTTCATAATTTTATTCCATTGTTTCAAATTTCATCTCAATCCGACGTTTCTACGTCAAGTTATGACCACTTGAATTTATCTTTTGAATTTAGGAATAAAAATAATTAATTATCATCCTAATCCCATCATGATTCCCTTAATCCAATACATTCATAATATTGGGCCCACCGTTGTGAGCTTACCTTTCAAATTTTATCGAAATCCGCCTTGTAGGTTTCAAGTTATGAATTTTCTATCATTTTTCACCTTAATTCCATAATTACACTTTAATATCCATAAATTAAATCATGATTATTAACATTATTATCCATGACACATTGTCACCATTAAATCCTCATTAAGCCCCACGGGTCATACCGACTCACTTTGGGCTCCGGCGATTAAATTTTTAATCACCGTTTTTAACGGAAACCCTAATTCCAAAATATCATTAAATCATAAAATCATCCAAAATTCATTTAAATCACATATAAATCATGTATATATGTTCAATGCATCCCATTGAGTCCTACATAGGTTGGGGTTTCACAGTTGATATGTATGAACATCCGACTTGAAAGACAAGTGGGTTAAGTTAGTGTAATACAAATCCAAATAGATTTATGTAGGTTGGAAAACCTAAGGAATATAACTATTTGATGACGATGCAAATAAATGAAATGTTATTTTCATTTATCTAGGCAAAGGCACGGAAAAGAATGAAAGAAAGGGATTATGGCGATTTCAGGTAAGCAAGCGAACTTTCTAAAATGTTGTTTTCTTTCTATATGATGATATGTGAATGAAATATTTATGATTATGTTTTGACGAATGGGCAAGCACAAGTTTTGAAAATGACGGCTTTAATGCAAAGCCACAAGTTTTGGAAAATGATGACTTTAATGAAAAGTCTTAAGGTTTGCTTCATGGGAAACAAGCGACACTTTTTAAGATAAATAATTTATCACAAGTGTTGCCAAATATGAGAATTTATGTTAATGGAATTGAGAAATTTGCTTATGAGTAAGCAAGTTCTTCATGATGATTATTTTAAAGAATTCTATTGATTTATGCCGATGGTTTTAAGAATTTGCTTTTAAGCAAGCAAGTTCTTTGTAATGTTGTTTCAAAAGTATTTTATAAGAAAAAGGAAATTTTTCCTTTTTCGCGAAGAAATTTTAGCAGATAAGATTTGGGTTTTCTCTTATGAAATTTTCTGATAAATAACTAGGTTTATGAAAGAAAAGAAAAAGTGATTTGATTTATGAAAAAAGATTGATTTTTCTATGCTAGGTTATTTAAATATAAGCGATGATTTGGACAGAGTCCATACGTCTTAAAATGATATTCGAAAAGTTTTAATTTCTTTTAGATAAGGAAATCTATGATAAAAATGTTTTCAAAAATGTTTATACGAATGTTGTTGAATGGGGTTTAAGAATGACCAACCTAATAGGTGATTTCTTAAAATGGTTTAATTTCAGGTTGCTAAATGGCATGCAAAAGATTGTGCAATTCCCCTTTATGTAAAATAGTATAATAGATATGTGGACAATAATTTAATTTTTAGGTTGTGGAGAAGGGGATAGTATAATTGCATAACTTTTGTAAGCAAAAGGCCCTAAAATTGAAACCCATAAAATATTAGAAAAATATATGGTTTATTGTTGGAAATCCAAAGGTTTTGAAATTCTTTTATTATAAGGGTTTTTAAGATGTATTGTTCTCAAACATTTCAAATGTTATCAAAATATTTTACTCAAAAGGGTTTTAAAGGAATTTAAGGAAAGTCATCCTAAAACTAAATTTCAAATAACAACTTGTTTAAAGTGGGTATGCTCGCTTTACAAGTTGACACGGACTGTGGTCTATAATGTATTTTTAAAAATAATTTTTGAAGATATAGACTTCAATCGATGATGTGTTGTGAGTATAGTTGCAGGCTGCGGTTTGTGATCTCGGTTTAAAAGGTCATGGGCTACGGTCTGTGATATTTTAAACCAAATGGACTGCGGTCTGTTAGAATATGTATGGTGCACCAGTACACGGAATAGGCCGGTTGTAAAGCACGGTCAGGATGGCCGAGGCCCACTCTACATATGGCCAAGTCACTAAGGGATAACAGGAGGCCAGCGGCGCCCTCCCTGAGATGGGAGTAGGATGAAAGAACAGCCGCTTGGATAGCGTGATGTTAAGTATGGATTCTCTTCCAAAAGGTAGAATAATCACTTGCTAAGTGTCACTACTGGATGGAGAGAAATGCGTTTGCTTATATTTTTATTTTGAAAAGCCCAAAGATTGGGACATGAAAGTATGTTTTTATGAAAGTTATCCTAAAGGGATTTTATGAAATGATTACCCTAAAATAGGGTGTTTTACACAAAAGTGTAAATAACAGGAATGAAAGGAAATATTTTTGTGCAAATGCATCTGTGAAAATAGTTTATGTATTGTATATGCCTTGTTTGTTATAAACAAGCCCCAAGATGGGAATTATGAAAAGGATTTATGTGAAACTTGATTTTGGACATAAGAATGTCCATTTCCAAAGGATTTGAATGGTACATGTTTATGGACATGAGAATGTCCAATGTCTAAGTACTTTGATGTGTTGGTCCCGAGTTGATGGCAAAACCCAAGAGGGGAGAGGTGAATTGGGTATTTAAAAATTATATCTTAAACAGAAGCTTATCCCCGGATTAATCCAGTCCCCTTAATGGAGAAACGAAATGGAAAGCAATGTAAATAGCAGAAGTATAAATCAAGCACACAGGATTTTTATAGTGGTTCGGGCAACCTCCCTACTCCACTCTTCCAAGCTCACACTCCTTGTGACTTGGGTTCCACTATTGTATTCTCTTAATACAATTAGAGCCACTGCTCTCTTCTAGATTCCAGCTCTAGGTGACATCAACAAGACACAGCACAAGTAGGTGATGAGTCACACTCCAATCACACACTACTTTGCTTACACTTGATCTTAGTTCCTCAAACTAAATCAAGTTTAACACATACAACAGAAACAATAAGAAAACTACACTTTACAGATGTGTAGAAGTAGTTTGGCGCAGAGAAGAACTTGTTGAAGTGGCTTTGTATGATCTGTAGTTGAGCTCTTGCAGTTTGAAGCAAAGTTCTTCCTCTTTGGTTAGCTTGATCTCTTTAAAGCTCTTGTAGATGGTAGTTATGCACTCTTAATGATTTTCAGCTGCTTCCCTCGTCCACCATGAATGCTATTTATAATTTTGGAGGGAATCCGAACGTTAGAGGGTAGGTGGCGCGCATTTAATGCGCCAACGTTCGAATAAATTCCGACCGTTGCGACCTAAGTCGCATGTGGAGTCGACTTCGGATGCGACTTCGCCCAAGTCGCAGATGGAGTCGACTTCGGGTGCGACTTCGCTTTTCCGTCGCAGCTTCAAGTTTCAGTCAGGGTCGACTTGGGCATCAACTTGACCCAAGTCGCAGGTGAAGTCGACTTCGGGTGCGACTTCACTTTGTCAGGTTCCAAGTCTGAGTCTGAGTCGACTTTGGCTTCCGACTTTAACTCAAGTCGATCATGGAGTCGACTTGGGTTGCGACTTGACTTGGTTTTTGCAAAATACGCTTTGTTCTTCATTTGATCTTCCTCTATCTTGCTTGGCTTGTTTCCTTGATGATTCTTAGGAGAGCCTGAGTTTTGAATCATGCGCCTTGCTTTGTACTTGACTCAATTGGTCTTTAAGACTTGATAGACTTGATTTGATCTCCATTCTTGAAGCTTTGCTTTGATCTTGAGTGAGAGATACCTTGAATAGGCTTTGAAACTGCATCTTTGAAGTCTGAACTTCTCAAGTCGCGGATGAAGTCGACTTTGTCTGCGACTTCACCCAAGTCGCACCTGGAGTCGACTTGGCCTGCGACTTGGGCAGCTTCGTGCCCCTAAATTCAGCTCTGGACAGTTTTTTATGTTTGAAGTCGATAGCGAGGTCGACTTCGTTTGCGACTTGGCTTCCCAAGTCGCATGTGGAGTCGACTTGGTTTGCGACTTCACCTGCAAGTTGATTTTGCCTTTGAGGTTCTTTCTCAAGTCGATAGTTAAGTCGACTTTGGGATCGACTTCACCCTAAGTCGAAGTCCAAGTCGACTTGTGGATCGACTTGGCTACTTAAGTTCCTTAAAACAAATGGCAAACTCATTAGTCCTTTAAATATACTCAAGTTAGTTGTTGTTAATCATCAAAACTTAATCTTTGGTCAATTTTACTTTGTTTTGAAGTATTGTTTCCAACAATCTCCCCCTTTTTGATGATTGACAAAACTAAATTGAGCTTATACCTTTCAAGATGGATGCATTTAAATAGTCTTCGAAAACAGAGTATAAGCAATCATTCCATAACTTTCAAAACAAATTTTTAGCAATCATTCAATTCATATAAGCACATTTCAATCATAAGCAAGTTTCATATCATTCATGTTTTCAATTTACTATGTAAAGCAAAAGGAATGAAACTCCTAAATACAAACTACCCATCCCAAAATAACAAAAAATTCTACTCAATTGCTATTCTATCTCCCCCCTTTTGTCAATCTTTCAAAAATGATTCAATTACCAAAGACTTGGTGAATTGAAATTGGGAAATGGGATAGACAGACTGAGTTGGTTTGATGGGACGGACATGAGCTGATGAGTAGAAGGAGGAAACGGGTGCGGGAGAAGGCTCGCGATGAACTGAACCCGATTCGAAGGGATCAAGTTCAGGCATGGGTCGCTTTTTGTGACGGCCTGAGGTGAGATGATATCGGATGGTACGCAATTCCCGATCGATTCGATCCTGTCGGGAATGCATGTCGTTGATCGCCGTCAACACCTCGGTCACAAGACTCGTCATTCGATCTTCTTAGTAACCCATTTCTTCCCGTAGAGCTGAGATTTCTGCCTTTATGCTCTGGAGCGTCGCCTCTTGTGATGAAGTAGGAGGCGCTCTATCGGGTGCACCGGATCCGTGAGGTGTATAGGATCCGTGCGATGCAGGAGATGCGTGTGGTGCAGGCGATGCCTCTGGAGGTTGCTCCCCCTCAGCTTGTGCGTCGTCCTCTGGTTCTCGGACTGGCTCGCCTAGCTTCTCCCTTATTCGATCATCCCTGAACTGCTCCAGATTGATCTTCATACGTTGGAGCAAAGCCTTGTTGATGGCGTTTGTCGTCTTGGGAACTTCAAATGGTTCCCCATCTATGTCAACCTCAAATCGTTCAAGGATCTTTGTGATCCAGGAACCGTAGGGTAGCACGCCTCGTGGGTTATCCTTTTTACTTGCCAAGGCTTCGAGGAAGAGTCTAGGAAGACTGATCTTTACCTTATTGACCAGTTTCCATAAGATCATTGCTTCCTGTGGATTGAGTTGATTTCTTCCGCCTCTTTTTGGCAAGATACAATGGGCAATTAGCAGACGGATGACCCTGAGTCTGGGAGGAAGATCCATGTAATGCAGGAATTTGGTGCCTGCATGGTACTTGTTGTTTTTTGTCAACTCATTGTAAACCTTGTCCATCGTCAGATCTTGGGGAAGCCTTTCTTCTTCATAGGGCACTTCGAGAATGCTCCCAATTCTCCTTATGACTTCGTTTTGATTTGGATTATTCATCGAGCCCAGATACATCTCACTTCCCTTGACGTAGGAGCAAAACTTGGTGTCATCCCATAGATAATAGAAGAGTCTTGTGAGATCAGGATAGATCCTTTCGTCGGATTTGAACAGTTGTGTCCATCCTTGGAAGTCTAGCAGCTCTTCTATATCGAACTCATAGTCGCTCAGAAATTTGAAGTCTATGATCTTAGGAATGAATACCTTTCGCTCATAGAAGTGTTTGTAGAAGCGGCTATGTTGCAGCTCAGTCTTGAAGTAGTTTGTGGGCATTTTCAAGACTTGCCCCTTCTTGATTGGAATTCTTGAGGAGTATGAGCTTTCAGGTTGGCTTTCAGACCTTGGAGCTTGATCGGTTGATTGAGTGGTGGTTTGGAAGCGAACCCGTCTACCCGTCGATGTAGAGGGTTCTTCTCGAGTCCTTTTTGCCGATGTCCTCTGTCTTCTAGGGACATCTTCTTCAGTGGTAGATTAGGAAGGTCTGGGCACAGGCCTTTGGGTTGGCTTTTTGACCGCTAGCTTTGGAAGTCTAGCTTTAGGTGCCATTGGAAACAGAAAAAACAGAGAGAGAGAGATGGTTGCCCGGAGAGAGGGCTGTCGGTGAGGAATGCCGAAAATGGCGAGGAGGAGAAAGAGGTAGTCGACCGGAAAAGATAGAAGCTTGCCTGGACGAAGAAATTTGCTGGAAAGAGAAATCACCGGAGAGGAGGAAAGGAAAAAGATTGGCGGGAAATGGAGAAAGAGGAAGGGAGAGGAGAAGAAAAGGGAAGAGGGAGAGAAGACGGACGGTCTCACGCACGGAGTCGACTTGCCCTAGGCGAAGTCGACTTCGGTCCCTCGGAGTCGACTTCGCCCTAGTGCGGAGTCGACTTCGACCCTGTGGAGTCAACTTGGCTATAGAAGCAGAGTCGACTTCACTTTCCCAAGTCGACTTGGCGGAGTCGACTTGACTCATCGACTTGACCTTTTCAGATTTTATTTTCTTGTTTGATATTTCCTAATTTAGCTCTATCATCCCCATATCATTCCTAATTTTATAGAATGATTCTTTGGCTAATGGTTTGGTAAAGATATCAGCAATTTGGTCCTCAGTTTTCACATATTCTAAACATACATCATGATTTTCAACATGTTCACGAATAAAATGATGTCTCACATCAATATGCTTGGTTCTTGAATGCAGTACAGGATTTTTAGTCAGACAAATTGCACTTGTATTATCACATCTAATAGGAATATCAACATAATCAATACCATAATCTTTCAATTGCTGTTTCATCCAAAGCAATTGGGCACAACAACTACCGGCGGCTATGTATTCGGCTTCCGCAGTAGATAGAGCAACACTTGTTTGTTTTCTTGAGTACCATGAAACTAACATATGTCCAAGAAACTGACAAGTTCCACTAGTGCTCTTTCTATCTACTTTATAACCGGCAAAATCTGCATCCGAATAGCCGATTAAATCAAAGGTTGTCCCCTTTGGATACCATAGTCCAAGATTGGCAGTTTTTATCAAATATTTAAAAATTCTTTTTACAGCAAGTAGATGTGATTCTTTTGGGCATGCTTGAAATCTAGAGCACATACAAACACTGAATAGAATATCGGGTCTAGAAGCAGTTAAATATAACAAGGATCCTATCATGCCTCTATAAAGCTTTTGATCGATACTTTTACCGTTTTCGTCCGTGTCGATCTAGATTGTAGAGCTGATTGGAGTGTTTGCCCCTTTGCTATTCTGCATTCCAAATTTCTTGAGCATTTCCTTGACGTACTTGAACTGGTTCAAAAATATCCCTTCACTTTGTTGCTTAATTTGCAGTCCAAGGAAGAAATTTAATTCTCCCATCATGCTCATTTCGAATTCGCTCTGCATAATCTTAGAAAATTCTTGACAAAGATTTTCGTCAGTAGCACGAAAAATTATGTCATCTACATAAATCTGTACGATTAAAATATCTTTGTTTTTGTATTTGATGAACAAAGTAGTATCTACTTTCCCTCTTAGAAACTCATGATCAATCAAAAATTTGTTCAACCTTTCATACCAAGCTCTTGGAGCTTGCTTTAATCCATATAGCGCTTTGGTCAATTTATAAACATACTTTGATTGATTCATTTCTTCAAAACCAGGGGGTTGTTCAACATATACTTCTTCATTCAAATAGCCATTCAAAAATGTGCTTTTTACATCCATTTGGAACAATTTGAAATTCATATAAGAAGCGAATGCTAGTAGAATACGTATGACTTCTAATCTAGCCACGGGTGCATATGATTCTTCAAAATCGATTCCTTCTTCTTGAGAATACCCTTTGGCTACTAATCTGGCCTTGTTTCTAATCACAAGTCCGCTTTCATCTAATTTGTTCCTAAATACCCATTTGGTACCAATGATAGTGTGATTATTTGGTCTAGGAACTAAATGTCATACATTGTTCCTTTCGAATTGGTTTAGCTCTTCTTGCATTGCAATAACCCAATTTTCATCATTGAGAGCTTGTTCAATTTTAGATACAAAGGCATATTGACCATAAACATTTTGTTTTGATCTTCTAGTTTTCACTCCTTCATATACATTTCCAATAACTTGCTCAATTGGATGGGCATTTTTGAACTTTAAATTAGTTGGAGGTTTGTAAGAATCATTACCTTCACTTACCTCTTCCTCCATGAGATTTTCTGGCTTGAGCTCGAGTTCCTTTGGTTGTTCTTTGCCTTTTGTCTCATCTGCATCACTTAGTTCATCCTCCTTTCTCGGAGTTTGGTTAATTTCATCAAATACAACGTGTATGGATTCTTCAACAACTTGGTTTCGTTTATTGAAAACTCTATATGCTTTGCTATTTGATGAATATCCAAGGAATATAGCCTCATCACTTTTAGCATCTAACTTTCCCAAGTTAGTTTTTTCATTGTTCAAAACATAACATGTACATCCAAAAGCATGAAAATAAGAAATATTTGGTTATCTTCCTTTCCATAGTTCATATGGGGTCTTTTTTAAGATTGCTCGAATGGTGACACGGTTCAATACATGACAAGCTGTACTTACAGCTTCACCCCAAAATTTCTTGGATAGATTGCTCTCATTTAGCATAGTTCTAGCCATCTCTTGTATAGTTCTATTTTTCCTTTCTACTACTCCATTTTGTTGTGGAGTTCTTGGTGCAGAAAATGTGTGGTGAATTCCTTTTTCATTGCAAAATTCCATGAATCGTTTGTTTTCGAATTCGCCACCATGATCGCTTCTTATGGTCACAATAGTACTTTGTTTTTCATTTTGCACCAAATTTACAAAATTTGCAAACATAGAGAAGGCTTCATCTTTACTAGCTAAGAGAATTATCCATGTGAATCTTGAAAAATCATCAACTATGACAAATACATATTTCTTTCCACCAATGGTTAGAATGTCGGATGGCCCGTATAGATCCATGTGTAGCAATTCAAGTGGCTTGGTGGTGGAAATTTCCTTTTTGGTAGAGAAAGGCATCTTGGGTTGTTTTGATAATTGACATGCCTTACAAATCTTGTCCTTGTCATATTTCAATCTTGGTAATCCTTCTACCAAACTCTTTTTCCATAGGGTCTTTATGTTTCTCATGTTTATATGTCCAAGCCTTTTATGCTAAACCCATGAATCATTATCAATGGCCATTAGACATTGACCATTTAATTCATCAAGTGAAACCAAATATACATTTCCATGTCTTTTACCACTAAACATGATATGCTCTCCATCAAATACATTACATATAGATGATTCAAACACAACTTTGTATCCTTTATCACATAATTGGCTAATGCTCATTAAATTGTGTTTGAGTCCTTCAACAAACAAAACATCTTCCATGCATGCATTTGAAATACTATGTATATTTTCTTTACCTTTAATTTACCTTTTTCATTATTACCAAAGGCAACCATTCCATCGTTGCAAGGCTTAAGTTTATGAAATAAGCTTCTTTCACCGGTCATATGCCTTGAGCAACCGCTATCCATGAGCCATTCATTATTTGTCTTTGCCTTAAAACATGTCTGAAAAAATAAGCAAGTAAATCTTATCTCCTTGGTACCCATTTTATGGGTCCATTTGGGTTAGTAATATAAATTAATCTTTGTTGTTCTAACTTGGAAAGCACAAATCTTGTGTTCCTTGGAACCCAAACTAATTTTGCACCACGGTCATATAATCTCTTAAAATTACATTTGTAAGTTTTATGACCCAGTTTATTGCAGAAATTACACGCCATAGGTAATCTTGGAGTAGGCCTCCAAGTATGCAATGGTTCAATAGTTGGTCTTCTGATCCACTTAAAGTTTTTCTTTTGTGGCTTGTATATAGATGCAGTTTTAGTTTGATATTTCTCAAGTATTTGCACATTTGATTTGCTACTTTCTCCTTGCTCAAATGTATGATATCCAAGACCTCTTTTATGTGTTTGGGAGGTCATATTCAGAAATATTTTAACACTTTCTCCTGGATTAGAGAACTTAGCTAATGATTCATTTAATGATTCGTTCTCCTTTTTCAGCATATCATTTTCTTCTTTTATTTTGTCTAATTTCTCTGCAAGTTTACCATTTGCAATTATTACTGCATCACATTATTTCTTCTTAATTGTAAACTTGCTTCCTAATTTCTTCATTTCTTCATACAATGAATCATATGCAGTTTGTAGTTCTTCTAATTCAGTACATTTGAGGCAATCTTGAAAAGAAGAATAACTTGATTTAGAATGGGAGAGTTTGGAACTTACCTCTTCATTGCTTGTGCATTTTGTTGAGGTAGTTTGTTCGTCTTGCTCGATTTGTGCCATGCAGCAGATTCTTGCACATTCTTCCTCCTCGATTTCATCGGTTGAGGAGCTACTTGTTGTAGATTCCTCATCATTCACGTACATGCCTCTTCCTTTGTATCTTTGGAATCTTTTGTTGTCCCCTCGATCCTTTCTTTGTTCTTTTGCCTTGCTTTCTTCGGGAGTTGGACATTGAACTTGCATATGTCCCGAACCGCCGCATCGGTAGCATTTGGTTGATTCTTTCTTCTTTTCTCTGGAGGTTCTTTCCTTGAAACCTCTGAAATTTTTGCCTTTCCTCACAAATTTTCTGAAACGTTTTGTGAGTAGGGCAATCTCGTCGTCGTTTTGGGAAGAAGAGGTGTCGTCAGTGTCTTGTACGACTTTTAAGGCAATTGCTCTTTTGCCCCTGTGTTGATCTTCATTTCTTCTCTTGATTAGCTCATGTGACATGAGTGAGCTAATTAAGTCTTCAAGCTTTAGAGTGTTAAGGTCCTTGGCTTCTTCTATTGCAGTGATCTTTGGAGTCCATGATTCGGGTAGAGCTCTTAAGATCTTCATGACCTGCTCAAATTCAGATATAGCCTTTCCAAGACCTTTTAGAGCATTAGTAATTTTCGAGAATATAGCAAACATTTCAGAAATATTTTCTCTTTCTAGCATTCTAAAGTTTTCCAGTTCTCCGATCAAAATATTTCTTCTTGTCCCTTGGACTTGAGAAGTTCCTTCATAGATAGAGGTTAGCGTATCTCATATCTCTTTGGCGGTCAGGCAAGAGGATACTCTATCATATTCAGAAGCAGTAAAAGCACAAAATAAAGAGTTCATAGCTTTGGCGTTGCTCTTAACAATTCTTACTTCCTCATCGGTCCATTTGGAAGCTCTTTCATCAGTAGGCAAGGTTGCTCCATCTTGGATAGCAATCCAAGAGTCCATGTCGGTAGCCATGATGAGTTGCTTCATACGAAGCTTCCAATATCCAAAATTGCTTCCATCAAACAACGGTGGCCTTGTAAAGGATTGGCCTTCAGCAAATGCGGGAACGGAAGTAGATTGGGATGCCATATTAATAAGATCTCTTTGGTAAACTCAAAGATCTGCTCTGATACCACTTGTTGGTCCCGAGTTAATGGCAAAACCCAAGATGGGAGGGGTGAATTGGGTATTTAAAAATTATATCTTAAACAGAAGCTTATCCCCAGATTAATCCAGTCCCCTTAATGGAGAAACGAAATGGAAAGCAATGTAAATAGCAGAAGTATAAATCAAGCACACAGGATTTTTATAGTGGTTCGGGCAACCTCCCTACTCCACTCTTCCAAGCTCACACTCCTTGTGACTTGGGTTCCACTATTGTATTCTCTTAATACAATTAGAGCCACTGCTCTCTTCTAGATTCCAGCTCTAGGTGACATCAACAAGACACAGCACAAGTAGGTGATGAGTCACACTCCAATCACACACTACTTTGCTTACACTTGATCTTAGTTCCTCAAACTAAATCAAGTTTAACACATACAACAGAAACAATAAGAAAACTACACTTTACAGATGTGTAGAAGTAGTTTGGCGCAGAGAAGAACTTGTTGAAGTGGCTTTGTATGATCTGTAGTTGAGCTCTTGCAGTTTGAAGCAAAGTTCTTCCTCTTTGGTTAGCTTGATCTCTTTAAAGCTCTTGTAGATGGTAGTTATGCACTCTTAATGATTTTCAGCTGCTTCCCTCGTCCACCATGAATGCTATTTATAATTTTGGAGGGAATCCGAACGTTAGAGGGTAGGTGGCGCGCATTTAATGCGCCAACGTTCGAATAAATTCCGACCGTTGCGACCTAAGTCGCATGTGGAGTCGACTTCGGATGCGACTTCGCCCAAGTCGCAGATGGAGTCGACTTCGGGTGCGACTTCGCTTTTCCGTCGCAGCTTCAAGTTTCAGTCAGGGTCGACTTGGGCATCAACTTGACCCAAGTCGCAGGTGAAGTCGACTTCGGGTGCGACTTCACTTTGTCAGGTTCCAAGTCTGAGTCTGAGTCGACTTTGGCTTCCGACTTTAACTCAAGTCGATCATGGAGTCGACTTGGGTTGCGACTTGACTTGGTTTTTGCAAAATACGCTTTGTTCTTCATTTGATCTTCCTCTATCTTGCTTGGCTTGTTTCCTTGATGATTCTTAGGAGAGCCTGAGTTTTGAATCATGCGCCTTGCTTTGTATTTGACTCAATTGGTCTTTAAGACTTGATAGACTTGATTTGATCTCCATTCTTGAAGCTTTGCTTTGATCTTGAGTGAGAGATACCTTGAATAGGCTTTGAAACTGCATCTTTGAAGTCTGAACTTCTCAAGTCGCGGATGAAGTCGACTTTGTCTGCGACTTCACCCAAGTCGCACCTGGAGTCGACTTGGCCTGCGACTTGGGCAGCTTCGTGCCCCTAAATTCAGCTCTGGACAGTTTTTTATGTTTGAAGTCGATAGCGAGGTCGACTTCGTTTGCGACTTGGCTTCCCAAGTCGCATGTGGAGTCGACTTGGTTTGCGACTTCACCTGCAAGTTGATTTTGCCTTCGAGGTTCTTTCTCAAGTCGATAGTTAAGTCGACTTTGGGATCGACTTCACCCTAAGTCGAAGTCCAAGTCGACTTGGGGATCGACTTGGCTACTTAAGTTCCTTAAAACAAATGGCAAACTCATTAGTCCTTTAAATATACTCAAGTTAGTTGTTGTTAATCATCAAAACTTAATCTTTGGTCAATTTTACTTTGTTTTGAAGTATTGTTTCCAACATGATGGAATGTGTTTTAGGACATATGAATGTCCATTGTCAAAAAGTTATGTCAAAAATATTTTGAGACATTAAATGTCTCTTGGCTAAAGGAGTTTAAGATGAAAAATATTTTTGGACATAGAAATGTCCTTTGCCTAGAAAGGCTCATGTGTGTGATGTTTTTAGGACATGATAATGTCCTTCTCTAAAAAGGAGTTACAAGGAAAATATTTTGGAACGTCCACTAATGAAAGATGATTTTATGTAAATGTCTTTGAACATTAGAAATGTTCATATAAGATTAAAGGAAATTAATTAAAAAGGTCAAAATGTATATGTTTTGCCTTAACAAGCTCACATGGGGCTTGTAAATGATTTTAAGAATGATGTTTTATGAGAATGTTCAAAGACATGGAATTGTCCTTATGAACAAGGATTTTATGATAATGTTTTAGGACATATATATGTTCTCAAGTAAAAAGGTGTTCAAGATGTTTAAGAAAAAGGTTTTAAAGGAAGCCTTGCGCTTAAAACATAAAATGCTTGCTTACTGAGTTGTCACTCACGTTTTGTTTTCTCAAACCTTAGACAGGTACCGGGAAACTCAAGAGGATGCAAATTTAAGCAATAAAGGAAAGGTACGTGATGGTAGCCATGCGGGCTATAAGGAATGGATTGTGATAGCCTGGTTAAAGATCCAAGGTATGTTGATGTATATGTGAACTTATGTAGAATTCTAAGTTCTATGTGATCCAATGCTTGTATGGATGTATGTATGAAATGTAAATGTTATTGTAGAAAAGCATGATGAATGTTATGAAAGAATTATGAAATTTTATTACAGGTGTAATGGAGCTTGTATGATGAAAGATGTAGTGTGGAATGAAATAAATGATGATAGATAAAAGGAATGAATAGGAAAAAAAATTTGGACAACTTCCAATTAAGAACCCGCCGCGTGATCAGGGCAACAATCCTGATTCACATTTACCAATCAATAAGGTCTTGAGGTAAGGAAGTGACGTCTCGGTTTGGGGCGCCACAGAAGGTACTTCAAACACCTCTGGCGCCACCTTAAGACTTGAGATCAAGTGACTGGGTTTAGTTTTCTTAGAAACATCACATCCTATCTCACCCCCACAGGGTACTTAATACATACAAGCATACCATGAATCATGATCATTGTGAGGAAATATTCATGTCATCATAAAATAATTTAAATTTTTTTATCTCATGGTGCATAATTTAGACACATCTCAAATATTTGTAGGATTTCATAAATCATAAAAAAACAATTCCAATGGGCTACCGTTAGCTTTCTCTAGTGCACAAACTATGAGTTCTTTATATAAAATATTTTTCAAAAGCTATTCTATGAATTGCTAGCCAATATAAGACATTTTTGTAAAATATTTCATTATTGAGGGGCTTTTTGTAATTTTTCTTCAATTTTTCTTATAAAATTCCTTCATAATCTGATATCATGCCATGATATCCACACATCCATGGCCCCACTACAAACTTACGCCAATGGCTCAACTCAGACACTCGTGTCCCAACATTGGTCTCTATATACTGGTACCACAACAAATACTAACAAATAGTCGGACACAACCATGACTCCAAATGTCACAATAAATAGCCGGACACATTCACGACTCCAAATATCATGTCATAGCAGCCGGACATGACGACGACTCCTATTGTCACATGACAATAAATAGTCGGACACATTCATGACTCTAATTACAATATCATAATGAATAGTCAGACGCATTCATGACTCCAAATACAATATCATAATATAAGACCCCATTGCCTAGATATTCTCAATGGCTAGTCAATGGGTACCACAAAACCTAAGGAAAATTCAGTAGCATCTTTCTATAATATATAAGGGGTGGTATGAAATACAAGACCTGTTATTCATAAATATTTCAATTTCATTCCAAAATGTAACATTCAACTCTACTTTCATACCCTTGTATCTTCATATTACAAAGATATCCACATAGTAGGAAAATCATTGAAATTTATCCTTACACAACAAACAAAACAAAGGATCATATATATGTATTCACATAGATTGTAATTAAATTCAAAATACTGAATACCATTTGTTTGTGAAAGTTTAATATGACTGAATAATTATCTACATATACTAACATTAAAAGAGAGAATAAATTCCAAAATAACTGTGATCAAAGACAATCATCTAATGGTCTCCAGGATTAGGTTCTCCACTTGTCACACATTGAGGCTCCTCACTTGGCCTGTAATTATTCGCAATCTCACCGCAAGTGCATGGGTCGTAGATTGTAGTATATAAATTATCGATCCATAGGAAATTCAGGACTATAAAATTTTGCTTTTAAATGCTTTCGCGTCGGATATGGAGATAATATAACAAATAAAATAGAAAAGTGGGGAGAAAATGCAGTAATTAAAAGGGAAAGAAAATAAATAAAATGGGAAGAATCGCAAATTAAAATTGAGGTGAGAAAGCGAGAGTGCAAATACCTAGGGTCTAGGATTTCACATGCGTATTTTGCAACGGGTAGTGGTATAATTATTTAATTTGGATATTGTTTGTTAAAGGAGAACAAACCCTAATTTATCCTTGCAACTTCTCTCAAAACCTACAAGGTGTACCCTAATTTTCTTAACCACCTATTCTCATGGGATTAAGTTAATTAGAATCCATTAAGTTCTGTGGTTTGTTCATGTAATTCCTCAAGGTTATCATGCCTATTTTCATGATCTTAGATTTCCAGGTTTAATATCTTAATTTTTCGTATATTAGATTTCCACCTTTCGGTTCCATCACTTAACATATGGAATCATGCCAAAGTACGGGCCCATGTACATAGCAAGCATAAAAATCACAAGATATTAAATTAGCAACAACATTCAAAATAAATGAATTAAAATCCACACCGCGCTGCATTGTATGCATGCTACATCATAAGCCCTAGATTTAGGATTTAGACAAGCATGTTTAAGTCCAAAATAAAATTAAAATTACAATCCATCTTAAACAAGACAATTAAAATTACAAAGGGAAAAGATAGAAAAGCTTATTGGTTTGAAGCCCCGATGGTGTGTCGGCCGCTCCACGCAACTTGCAAGTCCGTTTTTTGCCCGTGCTCTCCACCTTGCTTTCTTTCTCTTTCTCTCTCAAAATTATGCTCTAATCTTCTTCTAAAATTCCTACTAAAATATTTTACAGTGGTATCTTTGCAGGGATTTTCTTTTGCTTGCTCCTCGGAATTTTTCTGCCGTGGAAAATGCTGTCTCCGCTCTTTTCCGGTTGCTCCCCTTTTATAGATGCGTACTTCAATTGCTGTGGGCCCCATCTCCATCAATAGTTGATTTATTCTGCTTCATTTCTGAACGTAAATCCATGCTGGAACTCACGTGAAATGCATTTGTGGGCAGCAGCATTGCTG
The DNA here is from genome assembly GCA_030490835.1 of Annona cherimola. NCBI lineage: Eukaryota > Viridiplantae > Streptophyta > Magnoliopsida > Magnoliales > Annonaceae > Annona > Annona cherimola. The sequence goes on from CM059972.1 coordinate 37,752,208, forward strand.
CTGAATTTTTAAGTGGGGCCCAATGCATGATAAATGTGCAGCATAATGTTTCACGTGAAATGCTTTTGTGGGCAGCTGCATTTGTGGAATTCACGTGAAAAGGGGATATTAGTGGGGTCCATGAATGGTGTTGCATTTTTCAATTCAAATGTGCTGCTGGATTAATGCATTCACGTGAGTAGTTGTGGGGTCCAAAAAAAAATATTGCTGCTGGAAATATCATGGGCTAAAAGATCATGTGATATCTGGTGGGTAATATGAATGCATTTCACGTAAAATGCATTTGTTATAGGTGAAAAAATCTGGATGGAAAAATGCATAACGTAAAATGCATCTGATGAAACTAAAATGCTGCTGCATAAATGGACGTGAAATGCATTGCTGATTTTGGTGGGCCATGGTTGCTGCATTTGTTGATTTTTGAACGGTCCAGATTATGGGATAAAAATTCGGATTCTTCATGGGCCCACTAGCATGGAGGGTGCTGATTTGTGCATGCTTTGGACGGTGTTGATTCGTGATCTTGTGGGGCCCCCTTGGTGTAGTTTGTTTTCCTGCATAAAAAATATTTAAAAATCATTAATTTACCAAAATCATTAGTGGGTTATAAAAATTATTCAAAGCCCATTTAATTTCATGGCAACAAATAAAATGTAATTTCAAGCCAAAAGATTATAAAATTTTTTTACATTCCTTGAAATTAATATTTCATACCCAAATGTTGCAAAATCACATTTTAAACCAAATTTCATATTAATTTTAATTAATTACCCACCAAATTGGTATAAAATGTCCACAAAATATGTTACCAAATTCCAATTATCAAATACCCCCACACTTGAACTTTTGCTTGTCCTCAAGCAAATATAAATGAATTCAAGAACAGATTGCAAAATTTCAAAGCTTTGAGCAAAAATTGCATGTTTGGCCATCATCAAAACTAATGAGAGTATAAAATAATTTGAAACATAATACTCATTGAAAATTCTTAGTCAATAATCCTTTCTCACGTGACTAATACTGCACACCCTGTCACCTAATTTGTTTTCAATTATTAAGAGTTAAAAAAAACTCCCGCAATATACTCTTAATTATCAGATATCTTCCCCATTTATTAAGTTATTCAATACACACATTCCATAATTCAAGTGACGGTAATAGTGCAGAAAATATTAGTCAAATTACGTCATATACATCTCATCAAATTTTTGCATTTAAATTTTCTCTGCCAACTCAATTAGCCAATTCATAGGATCATAAGGACTTAGTAGGACAACGGTCAGGTGTGACACATGAAATGAAATTTGAACTGTCTCTGCATGACTTGAGCCTCATTTTATAACAGGAAATAATGCTACCCCCACACTTAGTGCTTTTATTCTTTTCCAAAACTGTTCTTACCCTTGGTTTAGCTTTGTGAATTTTTATTTTTTTATTTTTTTTATATAAACCAAGTCCGGCAATAATTTTTCTCATCATATTTTAGGGTATCTGGGAAGTCATTATTTGCACAGCTAGGAGATATTATTCCCTGTTTCACTTTTCAGCTCAGAATTCAATTTCAAAGTTGGTTCAACGTTGTGGGAATTGTAGTTTAAGAAAAATTCAGGCTCAAAAAGGGGTAAACAACAGTTATATTTTCAAATATACGCTCACAATGAAAAAAAATTTCCTTAATCACGTACATGAATTGGTTTAATAGAGTTTTGGCTTTGGAAATTTCTTCAACCAGAATAAAATTTTTCATGTATATGGGAAAAACTACCTTCTTAAATGACAATTGTGTGTATTATAAAAACTTTTAAATTAGAGAAGATTACTCTGATATTGAAAGAAAACAAGATCGGTTCCTAGGTATATCAGTTTCATCAAGTGATTTAGGACAAAAAATCCAAGTGTTTTCAACAAGTATATGTTCAAAAATAAATTTAACATCTCATTAAGCTTCAACTTTTCCTCACTCAAAGATGTTGAAATTCTACGTATTGTTTGCTTTTAAGGCATTCAAGAGTTGAAAGTGGGGTCTAATATTACCTTTTATGCAAGAAGTTTCCAAACAAAATTTTAACAACAATATAAACATCAGGGTAGTGAAAGAAATATTTATAGAAAATTAATGCAACGCATTCACCCCCACACTTGAAGTTGACATTGTCCTCAATGTAAATCATGCCATCAAAATAAAAGGGAGTAATTGTAAAAATGTGAAATGTTAACTTCCCTGTTTTGGCGAGTTGAACCAAATTTGCATCCCATGGTGCTTCTTTCCAAGTAAACTCTAAAAATAACCAATAAAGCTCAAAATTAAAAATTATCAAAATTCTAAAAAGAAACTAAAAGAAACTAAAAGAAAAAAAATAATAATAAAAATAAAAATAAAAAAATAAAACTAAAACTTCCTTGAAAGAAAAAGGAAAAATTCGAGTTGCCTCCCAAACAGCGCTTGGTTTAAAGTCATCAGCCTGACTGCGAATTTTCAATTGAGTGGCTTGGTTTCGCAGAAGGAGTGGATGACTCCTATTGGAATGTGATCCCCTGAGAAGTAGGGTTTGAGGCGCTGCCCATTGACTCTGAATGCTCTCATCTTTTCACTCCAGATTTCAACAGCTCCATGAGGAAACACTTGTAATACTTTGAATGGTCCCGACCACCTCGACTTCAATTTTCCTGGAAACAATTTAAAATGAGAATTAAAAAGCAGCACCATGTCATTAGCTTTGATTACCTTCTGCCGGATGAGTTTGTCATGCCAAAATTTTGTCTTTTCCTTGTACATCTTTGAATTTTCATAAGCGTCGAGTCGAATCTCCTCGAGTTCATCAAGCTGTAGTAGACGCCTTTCTCCTGCAGATTTCAAATCAAAATTCAAAAATTTGATTGCCCAGTATGCTTTGTGCTCTAGCTCTACTGGCAAGTGGCATGATTTTCCATAGACTAGTCTAAAAGGTGTTGTTCCAATCGGAGTCTTGAATGTTGTACGGTATGCCCAAAGAGCATCATCGAGTTGCCTTGACCAATCTCGTCGTGATTGGGATACCGTCTTCTCAAGTATCTGTTTAATCTCACGGTTTGAGATTTTAGCCTGACCACTTGTTTGTGGGTGATATGGGGTGGTGATTTTATGTGTGACCTCATATTTCTTGAGCAGTTGCTCCATTTGCTTGTTACAGAAGTGGCTTCCTCCGTCACTTATGATTGCTCGTGGTACACCAAATTTGGTAAAAATGTTACATTTTAAGAATTTGGCTACTACCCATGAGTCATTTGTTGGAGAAGCGATTGCCTCCACCCATCTAGTTACGTAATCAACCGCCAGAAGTATGTACTGGTTGTTGAATGAGGATGGGAAAGGTCCCATGAAATCCATGCCCCAGACATTAAACGGTTCGACCTTGAGAATGCTTGTGAGTGGCATCTCGTTTCGCTTTGAAATGTTTCCTGTTCTTTGGCACCTGTCACAGGTTAGTGTAAAAGATCGAGCATCTTTGAACAAAGTGGGCCAGAAGAAACCTGATTGTAAAACTTTTGCTGTTGTTTTGGTGGGACCCATGTGGCCACCATATGGTGAAGAATGATAGTGGCAAAGGATGCTTTGGATTTCTTCGTTTGGTACACATCGGCGAATCAGACCATCGCCGCATCTCTTATAAAGGTACGGGTCCTCCCATATGTAGTATTTTACGTCCTCCATGAACCTCTTTTTCTGTTGATAGCTAAAATTGGGTGAAATTTCTTTATAGACCAAGTAACTAACAATGTCTCCATACCATGGCATTGACTCTTCTTTAAGTGCAAGCAGGGATTCATCAGGAAATTCCTCATTAATTTGTTCATTTTTAGATAGATCAATCTTCTCAGTTGATGGTAGTCTCGATAGATGATCAGCTACCGCATTCTCTGTGTCTTTCTTATCTCGGATTTCAAGGTCAAATTCTTGTAATAGCAAAATCCAGCGAATCAGCCTTGGTTTAGCATCTTTCTTAGCAATTAGATAGCGAATGGATGCGTGGTTTGTGTAGACAATTACCTTTGACCCTACAAGATAAGAATGAAATTTATCAATAGCGAATACAATAGCTAATAATTCTTTTTCAGTGGTAGCATAGTTGACTTGAGCGTCATCTAGGGTTTTGCTTGCATAATAAATCACCACTGGCTTGTTGTCCTTCCGTTGACCCAAAACTGCCCCAACTGCATGGTCACTTGCATCGTACATGATTTCAAATGGTAGGCTCCAGTCAGGCGGCTGTATAATTGAGGCAGTGGTCAAAGCTTCTTTTAACCTGCAAAATGATTTTAAACAGTCATCAGAAAAATTAAATTTTACATCTTGATTTACCAGGTTAGTCAGTGGCTTAGCAATTTTAGAAAAATCTTTAATGAAACGCCGATAAAAACAGGCATGTCCCAGGAAACTCCGAATTCCTTTGACCGAATTGGGTGGTGGTAGTTTTTCATTGACTTCTATTTTTGCCCGGTAAACCTCAATACCTCTGCTTGAGACTAAATGCCCTAACACAATTCCTTCCTGTACCATGAAATGACATTTTTCCCAATTCAATACCAAGTCGATTTCCTCGCATCTCTATAAACCTTAGACAAGTTTGATAAGCATGATTCAAATGTAGTGCCATAAACAGAAAAATCATCCATAAATACTTTCATTATGTGTTCAATGTAATCAGAAAATATGGCCATCATGCATTGTTGAAAGGTGGCAGGTGCATTACAAAGACCGAAAGGCATGCGTCTGTATGCGAAAGTGCCATATGGACAGGTGAAAGTGGTTTTCTCTTGATCATGTGGGTGAATAGGAATTTGAAAGTAACCAGAGTAACCATCCAAATAGCAGAAGTAAGAGTGATTGGCAAGTCTTTGAAGCATTTAATCAATAAAAGGCAAAAGAAAATGATCCTTTCGGGTGGCAATATTTAATTTGCGATAATCAATGCACATTCACCAACCTGTGACTGTCCTAGTAGGTATAAGTTCATTTTTATCATTTTTTACGATAGTCATACCGTCTTTCTTTGGTACCACATGTACTGGGCTTACCCAACTGCTATCAAAAATAAGGTGATGATTCCGGCATCAAGAAGTTTTAAAATTTCCTTTTTCACCACTTCTTTCATGTTTGGATTCGGACGCCTTTGAGGTTCAATGCTTGTCTTACAATTTTCCTCCATTAGAATTCTGTGCATACATAGAGAAGGACTAATACTAGGTATGTCATTAATGCAGTAGCCAATTGCCTTCCTATGTCTTCTTAGTACAGTTAATAGATCATTTGATTGGGATTCGGAAAGATTTGCGTTGATTATGACTGGACAGGTATTGTTTGAGCCAAGAAATGCATACCTGAGAATTTTAGAAAGAGGTTTGAGTTCTACCTTTGGCGCTTCTTCCTTTGTTTTTGTCGATGGAAAGGAATTGATGTCTAAATCCAGCTTATCACGAGATGAGTTGGCAGCAGGTGAGATGAAAGGGTTTCCATCAAAGAGAGCTGCACAAGCAGACAGTTCAGGGTTATCATTTTCAACAGTAGCACTTTGAATGATACATACCTCTATCAGGTCATCCCTTTCTTCGATCGGCAAAGAATTGATGACGTCGACCCGCAGGCAAGAGTTATCAGTTGATAGGTGCTTTGTTGCTTCAGAAAGATTAAATTCGACCTTTTCATCTCCAACTGTCAGTGAGAGTCGACCATTCTTGACATCTATGATGGCTCCAGCAGTGGCTAAGAAAAGTCGTCCGAGAATGATCGGGATTTGGCGATCCTCCTCCATGTCAAGGACCACAAAGTCGACTGGGATGAACAATTTGCCGACTTTCAAGGGAATGTCTTCAAGAATGCCGACTGGAAATTTAATTGATTGGTCGGCAAGTTAGAGAGACATAGACGTTGGTTTTGGATCACCCATGTCCAGCTTTTTACAGATGGAGAGTGGGATCAGACTTACGCTGGCTCCGAGATCACATAGTGCTTTGCTGATTTGGACATTCCCAAGAGCACATGGAATGGAGAAGCTTCCAGGGTCCTTTAGCTTCTCAGGCAACTTGTTCTGCAAAATAGCTCTTCACTCCTCAGTGAGTGAAATAGTCCCGTACTCCTCGAATTTTCTCTTGTTGGATAGCATGTCCTTCAGAAATTTTGCATAAGCTGGCATTTGGGAAAGCATGTCAATGAAAGGCACATTGATTGATAGGTTCTTGAGAGTAGAAACAAACTTCTCGAATTGCTTTTGGAGCTTAGCCTGTCGTTGCCTTTGTGGGAAGGGGAGAGGAGGCTGGTAAGGAGGTGGTGGTACATATGGCTTCTCCACCACTGGTTCTGATTGTGGCTCCTCTTCTTGCTTCTTTTTCTGCTCGGCATCCTTTTCCGTGACCATTTGAGGTGGGTCGAGCTGTTTTCCACTTCGCAAGGTAACTGCCTGCACCTACTCCCTAGGGTTTACTTCAGGTTGGCTAGGGAGTTTGCCCTGGTTTCTTTGGAATGAGGTTGTGGCATTCTGAGCAATTTGATTTTCAAGCAACTTGATGTGGGTTTGCATTTGGTCCATTCTTTCATCATTTTTCTTGAGCATTAGAATGATATTTTCAAGCATGGACTCAGTTGGTTGTGCTTGAGGTGGTGCAGGTAAGGCTTGTTGGGTTTGATATGAAGGATGGTTCAATGGTTTTCTAAGAAAACCAGGTGGCTTATTATTTTGAGCAAAATTTTGGGTGTTTGACTGGTTCGCCCAAGAGAGATTGGGGTGGTTCCTCCATCCAAGATTGTAAGTATTAGAGTAAGGGTTACCATATGTGCGAGTATCATACTGGTTGTTGATTGGATTGGCTTGCTCGCCTGCGGTGCCATTAATGGAAAAACTACACTCAGTTGTGTAGTGTGAAGCTCCACAGATTTCACATGAGGTGTGTCTAGAAGAAGATGCATCTCGATCCTTGGATTCCTGCTTCTTTTGCTGCAAAATTTTATCAAGTTTATCATGTATAGAATGCATGAATTCGATATCATATACATTTCCTCGCCGAGAGGTTCCTCGGACATCACCGTACTGAGAATCATAAAGAGCTAAATCATCGAGGAGTTCGAGAGCCTCCTCGTCAGTGAGTCTCATGAATCGCCCACCAGCGGTTGAATTGACTGCGCTTCGGCTAGGTCGATCGAGTCCATTGAAAAAGTTTTCAATGCGAGATGTCATGATGAGGGCACTTGCGCTGCAGATCTTTCATCCTCTCCCACGCATCATATAAGGTTTCACCATCTTTTTGGACGAACTGATTGATCTCGTCTCTGATTTTCCTGGTTTTATTGGGTGGAAAGAATTTTTCCAAGAATGTAGTAGAAAGCTCATTCCATGTGTTGAAAGTTTCGGGCGGCATAGAATAGACCCACTCGCTTGCCTTGTCACGAAGAGAAAATGGGAAAAGTTGCAGACGGATTACCTCGCGTGGGATGTTTTGCACCCTGATCGTGTTGCACAATTGTAAGAATTTAGTGATGTGTACAGTTGGGTTTTCAGAGGGAAGTCCTGCAAATTGGTCATGTTGAACCATCCTGATGAGACCGGGATTTAGTTCAAAATTTCTTCCATCGATCTCTGGTTCAACTATGCATGATCGAAATCCATGGGGGTTCAGGCGGTTCCGATCGCTAAGAGTCATTTTTCTAGGAGGAGCGTTGTTCTCGGCCTGGCCTTCCTCTTGCTCTTGATGTGGCAGGTTTGGGTTGTTGCGTTCTGCCATAGTGTCTTGAGAATTTTGCTGCTGCTTGTAGTCACGAATCCTTCTCCTAAAAGAACGTTCAATCTCAGGATTAGCAACAAAGAGTTTTTCAGCTAGTTATTTTGCAAAGTTTCGGGTATGTGGGTGCATACAAAGATTAACTAGCTAATTCAGAATAATAAAAACAAGTAAGAACGAGAGATGAAAATAATAATAATAATAATAAATAAAATAAAATAAAATAATAAATAAAAAATAATAAAAAACATAATATATAAAAAAAGAAAATAAGAATAAAAAATATAAAAATAGATGGAGAAAAATGACAGAAAGTAAAGAGAGAAAAAGAATAGACAAAATATATATATATATATAGAAAGGAAAAAAAAATAAGAAAAATAAAGAAAATATCTAAAAACAAATTTTAAAGTAACGTCGAATTCCCCGATAACGGCGCCAAAATACTTGTTCGCAATCTCACCGCAAGTGCACGGGTCGTAGATTGTAGTATATAAATTATCGATCCATAGGAAATTTAGGACTATAAAATTTTGCTTTTAAATGCTTTCGCGTCGGATATGGAGATAATATAACAAATAAAATAGAAAAGTGGGGAGAAAATGCAGTAAATAAAAGGGAAAGAAAATAAATAAAATGGGAAGAATCGCAAATTAAAATTGAGGTGAGAAAGCGAGAGTGCAAATACCTAGGGTCTAGGATTTCACATGCATATTTTGCAACGGGTAGTGGTATAGTTATTTAATTTGGATATTGTTTGTTAAAGGAGAACAAACCCTAATTTATCCTTGCAACTTCTCTCAAAACCTACAAGGTGTACCCTAATTTTCTTAACCACCTATTCTCATGGGATTAAGTTAATTAGAATCCATTAAGTTCTGTGGTTTGTTCATGTAATTCCTCAAGGTTATCATGCCTATTTTCATGGTCTTAGATTTCCAGGTTTAATATCTTAATTTTTCGTATATTAGATTTCCACCTTTCGGTTCCATCACTTAACATATGGAATCATGCCAAAGTACGGGCCCATGTACATAGCAAGCATAAAAATCACAAGATATTAAATTAGCAACAACATTCAAGATAAATGAATTAAAATCCACACCGCGCTGCATTGTATGCATGCTCCATCCTAAGCCCTAGATTTAGGATTTAGCCAAGCATGTTTAAGTCCAAAATAAAATTAAAATTACAATCCATCTTAAACAAGACAATTAAAATTACAAAGGGAAAAGATAGAAAAGCTTATTGGTTTGAAGCCCCGATGGTGTGTTGGCCGCTCCACGCAACTTGCAAGTCCGCTTTTTGCCCGTGCTCTCCACCTTGCTTTCTTTCTCTTTCTCTCTCAAAATTATGCTCTAATCTTCTTCTAAAATTCCTACTAAAATATTTTGCAGTGGTATCTTTGCAGGGATTTTCTTTTGCTTGCTCCTCGGAATTTTTCTGCCGTGGAAAATGCTGTCTCCGCTCTTTTCCGGTTGCTCCCCTTTTATAGATGCGTACTTCAATTGCTGTGGGCCCCATCTCCATCAATAGTTGATTTATTCTGCTTCATCTCTGAACGTAAATCCATGCTGGAACTCACGTGAAATGCATTTGTGGGCAGCAGCATTGCTGCTGAATTTTTAAGTGGGGCCCAATGCATGATAAATGTGCAACATAATGTTTCACGTGAAATGCTTTTGTGGGCAGCTGCATTTGTGGAATTCACGTGAAAAGGGGATATTAGTGGGGTCCATGAATGGTGTTGCATTTTTCAATTCAAATGTGCTGCTGGATTAATGCATTCACGTGAGTAGTTGTGGGGTCCAAAAAAAAATATTGCTGCTGGAAATATCATGGGCTAAAAGATCATGTGATATCTGGTGGGTAATATGAATGCATTTCACGTAAAATGCATCTGTTATAGGTGAAAAAATCTGGATGGAAAAATGCATCACGTAAAATGCATCTGCTGAAACTAAAATGCTGCTGCATAAATGGACGTGAAATGCATTGCTGATTTTGGTGGGCCATGGTTGCTACATTTGTTGATTTTTGAACGGTCCAGATTGTGGGATAAAAATCTGGATTCTGCATGGACCCACTAGCATGGACGGTGCTGATTTGTGCATGCTTTGGACAGTGTTGATTTGTGATCTTGTGGGGCCCACTTGGTGTTGTTTGTTTTCCTGCATAAAAAATATTTAAAAATCATTAATTTACCAAAATCATTAGTGGGTTATAAAAATTATTCAAAGCCCATTTAATTTCATGGCAACAAATAAAATGTAATTTCAAGCCAAAAGATTATAGAAATTTTTTACATTCCTTGAAATTAATATTTCATACCCAAATGTTGCAAAATCACATTTTAAACCAAATTTCATATTAATTTTAATTAATTACCCACCAAATTGGTATAAAATATCCACAAAATATGTTACCAAATTCCAATTATCAGTAATCTAAAGACAAAACAACAAACCATGTAAGTCTAAATAAACTCAGTAAGTAGATAGTAGTTAGCACAAAGTGAAAATGAGTAAAATTCTGGATGCACATGCCATGATCAATATAAGATATATGAGTCCAACACCCACTCCTAAGAACGTATGCATAAAACCACGTATAAAGAGAAGGACACGAACAATCCAATCAAGGGCCATGAACAACCTTCTCCTCATATAAGTCAAGGGCTATGAACAACCCTTTTACATCCACTCATCTTAAATAGTACATCATACATAACAAATAAGAATAAATGTCACAAACTATATACACAACAGGTGATACCCACACCCAAGTAGGTCTATAAACATGATATATGTATTATCTAAATGAATTATGGATGATTTAGAATTTTTATGAATTAATGGTATTTTGCAATTAGGGTTGCAATTAAGAATGGTGATTAAGACTAGTCGTCATAGCCCAAAGTGAGTCAAGATGACTAAAGGGGCTTAATGAGGATTAGGATGTGCTAATGTGGCATGAATATTTATTTTAATTTCCATGATATAATTAATGGAGATTAAAATGGAAATTATGGAATTATGTTGGAAATCATAGAAAATTCATAACTTGACGCCTATAAGGCAAAATGAGATGAAATTTGAAAGGTAAGCTCATGACTTTGGGCGCGACCTTATGAGTGAATTGGATTAAGGCAAAAGTGATGAGATTAAGGTGATAATTATTTGATTTTAATCTCATACTCTAAGGTTATTTTCAAAGGTTCATAACTTGACGTAGAAACGTCAGTTTGAGATAAAATTCGAAACGATTAAATAAAATTATGAAATCTATGTTATGGAAGGATTGGATTAATCTAATTACTATGGGAATATGTTTAATCAAAAAAGGTGCCTAGCATTGACTTCGTGCACCCTAGAGTATCATAGCATTTATTATAAGCAAGTGAGTTAAATGACTTGGTTTAATGCTATGCAAGGTGTCAAAAGATGGTGCTTTGGGCCAGATTTTTTGGATGACTTTAAGGGCTAAAATCCTTAATAATTCAAGTGGATAAATGTGTGGTTTAAGAGGCTAATGAGCTAGCTAAGAGAGGCCATGGAGGTGGCACATGGAGGGGACGTCCAAGAGGGCTCTCTACTTGATTTTTGATTTTTTATTTACCAAAGTCAAAACCTAGCTAAGATAAGGAAGCAAGGGCATGAAAATGCACATAAATGGGAGTGACTTGGTGACCAAAAAAACCCTCCCAAGCAAGCCATGTGGACGCCCTACTTAAGGGAGCTAGGTAGCTTATTTAAGAGCTTGGATTTGGAATTTCTAAAATGGGATAATTGCATATTTTACGTGGATGAGAATTATCCAACACATCAAAGGGATAAAAGGGAACTAAATTGCCCCCCCAAATGATGTGGCAAGTGGGCCCAAAAATTTGGAAAATGAAGGGTATAAAAGAGGCTTCCATGGGGACGTTTCAAGAGGGCTAGAGAGTGAACAATTTTGAGGAGAAAAATCCTCCAAGCAAGGCAGCCCTTGCACTACCCAATAAAGAAAGGAAAAGAGGGGAAAAAGAGAAGAAAAAGAGAAAAAAGGGAAGAAAGAAAGGAATCCAAGTTGGAAAAGTTTGGAATCAAAGTTGCTTATATTCAAGTATAGATTTAGTTTTGGATTCTTGAAACCTAAGTTTATTCTCTCAAATCATGAGCCATGAATATGGTTCATAAAGAACTCTTAAAGGATGAGTTATGATGCCTTGATGAAGGTATTGAATGATTTTTGAAAGATTTAAATGAGATCTAGAGTTCAAGAGAGTGAAAAGGGAAGTTAGGATTGAATTTTGAGATGAAATCTAACTTGGAATTTCTCAAAACCCTAAACCAAGTTGCTGTATGATTTAAGCATGATGATTTAGATCTAATTCATGATCTTTTGGATTACATATGTTTCTTTGAGAATTTGTTAATGATTTGAGCAAAAATGGAACTTAGGGTTTCAAGTAATGCCCGATTTTTCCATTTTTGAGTTAAAAATGATACAAAGAAGTACTTAAATGGTTTATGGATGAATTTTAGGGTAAATTAACTTAAATTAAGGTCCCCTTGGATGACCTAAGTGGGCTGGATGAGTTTTTTCTAAATCTGATTTTTTAGGGTATATGTATGGAACGTCCAAATGGGGGTCAAAACGGGTGCTTTCCATGTGATTTTTGCTGCTGTTTGTAAACAAATGATTTATGAATGTTATGGAGGGTAAATTACCCTAGGATTAAGGTACTTTGAGTGTCTAAAAGGGATTGGAAAGATTTTCCCTAAACTAATTGTTAAGGACTTATGTTTGGACACGTCTAAACGGGTTAAAATGGACACACTACATGCTTCAGATGTTGCTGTTTTGGAAGCAACTAAATTATGAATTTTTAATATATGATAATACCATAAATTTGGGTTAAGAAAAGCATGTTTATTTGATGAAAATTATGACTTAAAAATCTGTTATGATTTAAGTCTTGAAAGAGGCATTGAAAGGATGAAAAATGGTCCTAACATGGATGTTTTGGAACCCTATGATGAATGTATTGAAAATCCAAAATTAGATCCTAAATTAAATATTAATTAATGGATTTAATCATGCTGAATAAGGACACAATTTTCTGACTTGAGAAATTTTAAGAAACACCTAAGTTATATGTTGTGAGATGGGTGTATGTGGAAGGCTAAGTATGGATAAGCGGTAAATGGTTTATATGAACTGTTAAAATGCAAAATATGCATGAATATGTGATGAAATGCATAAGGATGTTTCTTTATGAATTCTGTTTGATTATCTCAATTTTTGAGATTTATTTATAAAGCTTAAAACATCACTTATATGCTTAAAATGAGCATTGACGTAGGAAAAATGGAAAATAGATGAAAAATGGTTAACGGGGGATATAAATTTCCATATGTTAAATTATGAATGAATGTTATGTGTTTACCTTAAATATGGGTTTAAAACACAATATAGAATGGATGGTATGATGCGCAAGTGAGTGCGATGTATGTATACCCGACTTGGAATCCAAGTGGGTTATGTATGTTAACATATTATGGGTTGAAAAACTAAACGAGCAAATGAAAATGTTATGAATGCAATGTCATTCTTTTGTGTATAGGCAAAGGCAAAGAAAAAGTTGATACGGAAAGCTAAGGCGAAATAGGTAAGCAAGCAGCTTTCTAAATGACTTTTGTTTTATCAAAAGATGATAAAATGATTGTTAATGATGTTCTAAAGGTTTGAACCATTTTACAATTGATTAATGAAATTATTTCCAAGTTATTTAGGGATGGTCATTCCTTTACTTCAATATGTGTTGAAATGTTATTTCAATTATGATAAATGAATTTCTTACTATTTCTCATTTATTTATGAAAAGTAGCATGGATTTAAACAATGTTTAATTGAAACAATGTTTAAAAGGGATGGTGCAAAGAATTCTCTATATGAGAATGACAAGTTACCATGTGTAAGAGGTATATAATGCCGGGGTGACTAAAAGTCATGCATGGAATGAAAATCAAATAGGCTAGTCAAGGCAGGAAGCGGGACAAGAAGTCCACCCTTGACGTTGCCAAGTCGGAAGGTCTGGCACTAAGGATGGAAAGGATCATGTTATGAAAGGATGTTCCTCAAGCTAGCGTACCCTCACATGAAGGATTATGTCATGAATGAAAATGATGCATTTTCACATCCAATGTTTATGAAATGCCCAAAAATTGGGATTAAACTGGTTTACATGACTGGTTTACATGAATGGTTTATAAATGATTTATGAATGGTTTATGAAAAGGTTTTTGTTCCGTAGGTAGTTGATTACTTGCTAAGTGTATCCTACCGAATGGAGAGAAATGCTTTTAAACAATGTTGCCTTTAAAATGAATTGCCTGAAAACCTATAGCTTGCTTATCGAATTTTGACTCACGTTTTGTTTTCCAAACCCAAAGATAGGTGAAAGGAAGGAGGCAAGGAGCACAAGTGGAGATTCAAGAATGAATGAATTCTTAAGAACACCTGTATATGACTTTATGTATGAATGATGACATTAAATTGTGATTTAATGTTATATAAGGATTATGTTATGGTTTTGTGACCATAGAAAGTGAAAAAGATTTATGGTCAAATGATAAGGTACGAATTATCATGATATAATTAAGTATGAAGGTTATGAGATGACATGTATAATTCTCAAATGGTATAATGGCCTAAAAAGGCATTTGATGGAAATTGAATGTATGAAATGATATAAACTCCTAAGGAGTTAGGATTAAGTGGATAAATATTCAATAAGTCCGCCGTATGACAGGGCAACAATCCTGATTATGTTTACCAATTGATAGATCTTGGAGTAAGGTTGTGACATTTGGGCTGGGGCGCCACACAACATCAATAAAATTTACATGATTTAGTTTAAATTCAATATATTAACTGTCACACAAGAATTTCACCAAACACATGATAAGTGCAAAAAGGGGAGCCTCTAGTTCATTCTCTCATTTCACCCCCATCGAGTAACTTCACATTTTAATAATGTAAAAACTGTTAACGAGTCATTTATTTCATAAAAATACACATTAACAGCAAATTCCCCATAAATGCTGCTAGCCCTGAACTGTTATGAACCCTACGCCCCAAACCATGAAGTTGTTGGACACTGCACCTTTTCACCAACCTTATATCATATTTAACACGAGGATCGTGACTTCGCCCAAATATAGAACCCTAGACTTAGATCTTTAGGATTTCGAGCTTCCTTGAGGTGAATCAGGAATCTTCAAGGCAATTTGACGCGATTTTTAGGGAGGCTTAGGGATAGATCGAGGTCACATGAACACCATAGGGTGGGCGCTAGCTAGACAACTACTCGTCTCTGTCTTCTCCCATCCAGGGAGGGCGCCAGCGGCCTTTGGCCTATCTTAGCGACTTGGTCACACCAAAAAGGGGACAATCGGTCCGCTTACACCTTTGGAATGGACCTAATACCTTGTGCACCATGAGCTTGTCATAAACATGAACTTGGACATACTTGCATATTTTTATATATAAATCCTTGAAACATAATTTCTCATCAACATTTGATAAAACATTGTGCGAATCATTTATCACAATTAAAATAACATTTCAACACATATTGAGATAAAGGAATGGTCATCCTTAAACATTCTTAGAAACAATTTAAATGTTCATTTACTAAATTAATACAAAGTAATTAAATAGCATTTGAAATCATTTTACCTTAGTTAGAGAAAGTAAATCTTTTAGAAAATTCTTGCTTACTTGATTTACGTCAACTTTCCATATTGACTTTCTCTTTACCTTTTCCTATACACATAAGAATGATATTGCATTCATATAATCCTTATATGTTCGCATACAACTTAGTTTTTCAACCCACATATCATTCATTAACATATATGACCCACTTGAATTCCAAGTCGGGTATTCACACATATAGCAACATACTTGTGCATCCTCCCATCCATTCATTCCATTTCATTTTTAATACCCTTATGTAGGTTAAACATTCAAATACATAATAACCCTTCATTAACTCATCATATGGAAGTTCATTACTCTCATTCATTATTTATCATATATTTTTTCACATTTCACATATCGATGCTCACTTTAGGCACATATCTAATAGATTAGGCCTTACATATTAATCTCAAATTTTAAGATTACAATTTATTATCAATTCAGCACCTTAATTACACATTTCATCACATTTCCATTCATTTTTTCATTTTACAAATCACATAAGTCATTTTTCATTTATCTATACATATCATTTTTATGTGCACCCTTCTTACTACACATGTGTTATGTGTTATGTGTTTCTTAATATTTTTCAAAACAGCAACACGTCCTCTATTTTACCATAATTAAACCACTTAATTAGCACATAATTTATCGTATATTCACGGAATTTTAATCCCTTAATCATAGGGTTCCAAAACAGCAACTTTGGCGCCCTTCTTTTCCACTTTCAACGTCCAACTTGACACATGATAGATAACAAATTTTTAACTATTAAATTATAGCCTTTAATTATTATTTTCTTATCCCATATTTAGGGAATTTTCACATATTTAAATTTCATAATTTAGTTGCCCCAATACAGCAACTTTTCATACATGGTTTGGCCACCCTTTGGGCGTCCCCAACATAATTCCATAAAAATCAGATTTTTAGAAATTTCTTTCACCCTATGTTGGACGTCCCATGTACCCTAAATTTAGGATATTTTACCCTTTAATTAATCCATGTATTATTTGGGTTAATTCATGCACCATAATCATCTCAAAAGAGTGAAAATTGGATCATATTGACAACTCTAGGTTTCATCTTTTCTAGGGTTCATAATGCATACCCAAATTAACATATATAAATCGTAGAATTATGAACCATAATTCATATGTAAAATATGATTAAAACAACAATATCAAATGAAATTTAAGAAAAATTCCAGCTAGGTTCATAAGTCATAATCAATCTTAACGCCAAACTTAGCTCCTTTGAACCCTTGAATCCGTTCCCTTCATTCATTCCTTATTTAACACCCTAATTAAAAGCATCATAACTCATCATTTAAGGGTTCATTATGGATCAAATTCATGACCCATAAATGAAGCTAAAAATCATAGAATTTATTGATTCCAACTTAACTCAACACTTACTTGAATTGGAGAGATGTTGCTCCAACTTTCCTATCTTGGTTTCTCCTCTTTTCTTTCTTCTTTTTCTCCTCTTTTCTTCTTCCTTTTCTTCCTTTTCTTTCCCCCTTGGGACGTCCCCTTGCTACTGCCCCTTGAGAATTTTTTCTCTCTCTCCACTTTGCCCAAAAGTGGACGTCCCATGTACTCTCCCTTTCTTTTATATTTCTGAATTTTTGGGGCCCACTTTTTTCACCTCATTTAAGGGTAATCTAATGTATACTTATCCCTCAATGAGTTGTCAAAATTTCACCCTAGTAAAATGCATATTTATCATATTTTACAAAGATAAAAAATCAACTCATTTTAGGCCATCTTGCTGTCCACTATTTCGACATCCCACATGGCTTGGATTCTGGAATTTTATGCCATCTAAAAGCTGCCCAATTTAATGTAATTTACACCCTAGTCATGTAGGCTAATTACATGTGATTTTCAGCATTTGAAAAATCAAAAAAATAAGCCAAACAGCCCCCTTGCACGTCCCTTGTATACCACCTCTTTGAGCCATTTATGGCTACCACATTTAGCCTATACCATGCCATTAAACATCCTTCATATTTTATGGATTTGCTGAATTTTTAGACATGCAAAAATCCTCCAAAAATCCCTCCATATGCCGCCTCATTTGGAGCCATTAACTCACTTAACTTTTCATTAATGGGCATGTCACTTTATGGGACAAAAATCAATGTCTTTCGTTCTTTTGTGATTAAGCAATTTTCTATGATAATTAGCTTAATCAAACCCATCCATAAGATTCATCATATCGTTTTAACAGTTCATGTCAAATTTCATCTCAAAATGACCTTTCTATCATAAGTTATGGCCATTTGAAATTAACTTTTGGATTTGGATGAAAATAAATATTATCATCCTAATCTCATCATAATTTTCATAATTCAATTCATTCATAAGGTTGGGCATAAACGCATGTGCTTACCTTTCAAATTTTACCTCATTCCACCTCATAGGCATCAAGTTATGAATCTTCTAATATTTATTACCTTAAACACATAATTATCATCATAATATCCATTAATTGAATCATAATAAATGAAATAGTTATTCATAGCACATTCACATTTTCCAACCCTCATTAAACCGCTTTAGTCACATTGACTCACATTGGGCTATGACCTTTAATTTAATCATCTCCTTAATCAATAGCCCTAAAATCAATAAATCAATTAAATCATAATTAATCCACATTTACATGTCAAATGCACATGTATAGGTCCTACTGAGGTCTAGGTATCACAGCATAAGACCTTCTATTTGTCATTACACGGAGATATTCTAAATAATTCTTAATCTCCGCCATCTACTGCTCGGCTTGTATGAGGTCTGGTTCGCTTAGAAACTTAGGAGGACATTGGGCCAAAAAGGCATTAATGGCCTTCCAGTCTGCTTCTAGAATGTTGTCCTTGTCTTCCGCTAGTGTCGGTGCTAGGATAAGGATTGCCGCTTGAGCCGACCTTTCCCTCTCATTTCTCCCTAATTGTGCTTGCTGAGTCCTTTCCTAAAGACCTTGAATTATATCTGTTGTCTGGGTCATCCATTCTTGGGTAGCTTGCTACATGGATTCTCTCACGGCTGCAGCTACCATTTCTTCTATCAACCTAGCCTATCTTGTATCGGTTTCATTTTCAGTATTTGGCTCAAGACTTATATGTTCTTGTCGTTGACAAGTCCTCGGATTTTGCTCTCTTGGTCTAGGTCGCTTAGACCTAGTACTGGTTTTCTCCTACTTCTTGCTGGCTTATGGTTTCCTCGTTGGCTACCACCTTTCCATTGTTTAACCTAACTCTTGCTCTTGTATTACCCATGATGCTTTTTTTATACACAAAAGCACATTAGTATGTCTTCCATTTATAGTTAGGGTTATATCATACCATGCATAATCAATCATAAATAAAATAGTTAGTCACCACTATTTTACTTATCTAAACACAAAACAATTCATAACATGCTCAATCATTTGTATCAACATAAAAGTTCAAACCACCCCTTTTTTCACACATATATAATTTTCAAATACAACAAGTTCAATGTATACATCAAATGTATTTTCATATCATAATATCATACATTCACATATTACACATATGCAACAAGTTCACCTTAACGAAAGTTCTTTCACAACACATTATAATACATTTATACATCACAAAAAAGCAAAAAGGGGCCTTTGCTAAGCCCATCTATCCCCCTCTCCTTAATTAACGCCTATCGTTCAGTGGTACCTATGTAAGCTCATCTGTGATGGTACTAGTATCGGACCAATTGGGAGGATTTTCATTAATATTATCTTCATTGTGGTGCCCCAAACCGAGACGTCACTTCCTTACCTCAAGACCTCATCGATTGGTAAATGTGAATCAGAATTGTTGCCCTGATCATGCGGCGGGTTTTAATTGGAACTCGTCAAAAAATTTTTCGTTTCTTCATTCATCATTATTTCATATATAACATAAGCAATGGTACCTTTGTACATATCCATTTTATAACTTCTCAACATGTACTTATACATTAAAGGTCTTCTTGACCTAATCATGGCATTTCCATTGCATACATACATATAATCAATCATTAGTTCACCTAGAACTCAAAACTTTAAACAAGTTCACATATATATCTCAACATACCTGAAAACTTTCATTCATATCATTCCACTCACCATGGCTAATCCTTTTAGCCCACATGGTACTATCTCGTATCTTTTCTCCATTTCTTAGGTCCTCGACCGCTTGAGTCTTCCAGTAACTGTCTAAGGTTTGGAAAATAAAACGTGAGTGATAACTCAGTAAGCAAGCATTTTATCTTTTAGGGCAAGACTTCATTGAAAATCATTTCATTAAATATCTTGAACACCTTTTTCTTGAGGACAGTTACATGTCCTAAAACATTATCATGAAATCCTTTGTTCATGAGGACAATTCTATGTCCTTGAACATTATCATAAAACATTTATTCTTAAAATCATTTACAAGCCACCACTGGGCTTGTTAAAGCAAAACATCCATGTTTTACTCTCTTTATTTAATTCCCTTTTTGTCTTGAGTGAACATTTCCAATGTTCCAAGACATTTACATAAAACCATCTTTTGCCAGTGGACGTTTTCCGTCCAAAATATTTTTCTAATAAATTCTTTGGCAAGGGAGGACATTCTCATGTCCTAAAATATTATTTATATAAGTCTTTCTCGACAAAGGACATTTTTCTGTTCAAAAATATTTTTCATCATAAAATCCTTTAGTCAAGAGACATTTGATGTCTCAAAACACTTTTTACATAGTTTCCTTTGGCAATGGACATTCATATGTCCACGAACACTTTTATCCCTTAAACTCTTTTAGAAACGGACATTTTTATGTCCACACATGTTCCAACATAAATCGCTTTAGGAAATGGACATTCTCATGTCCAACCATTTTTCCCATATAAACCTTTTGGAAATGGACATTCTTATGTCCAAAACATTTTCCAACATAAATCCCTTTAGGAAATGGACATTCTTATGTCCAAAATATTTTCCAAGATAAACCCTTTTTCATAATCCCCATCTTGGTGCTTGTTTATAGCAAACAAGTCATAAATCCTTTTCATGAAACTTTTGCAAAAGAATTATTTCTTTTTTATTCTTAATATTTACACATTTTGTGTAAAACACCCTGCTTTTAGGGTAACTTATGCATAATGGCTCATAAAAATCCAACTTATGATAACTTTTTCATATAAATGCTTTTATATCCCAATCTTTGGGCTTTTGGAAAGCAAAACTTATGCAAACACATTTCTCCCCATCCAGAAGTGACACTTAGCAAGTGATCATGCTACCTTTTCGAAGAGAATCCTTAACAGCACTCTAGCCAGGCAGCTGTTTATTTATCCTGATCCCATCTCAGGGAGGGCGCCGCTGGCACTTCTGTCATCCCTTAGCGACTTGGCCTTATGTAGAGTGGGCCCCGGTCATCCCAACCGTGCTCTACAACCCGCCTATTCCTTCTACTGGTGCACCGTACATTATTATAATGGACCGCAATCCATTTGGTTTGAAGAACCACAGACCGCAGCCCATGTCCTTTTAAACTGGGATCACAGACCGCAGGCTGCATCCATAACTTAAAAACATCACAGACCGAAGTCTGTGTCTTTTTAAAAAAAATATTTTAAAGGAAAGCACATCACAGACCGCAGTTCGTGTCAATTTGTAAAGCGAGGGCACCCACTTTAAACAAGTTGTCATTTGAAATCTAATTTTTTAGGATGACCTTCCTTAAATTCCGTTAGAAACATTTTGAGTAAAACATTTTGATAAATATCTGAAATATTTGAGAAACAACACATCTTAAAAACCCTTATAATAAAAGAATTTCAAAACCTTTGAATTTTCTAAATTAAACCAAATATTTCTCTAATATTTTTTTGGTTTCCATTTCAGGGCCTTTTGCTCACAAAAGTTATGCCATTATACCACCCCCTTCTCAATCACTTTAAATTCAAATTATTGTCCACATATCTATCTTACCATTTTTACATAAAGAGGGGTTTGCATAATCTTTTTATGTCGTTTAAGCAAACCGAAATCAAACTATTTTATGAAATCAATATAGAAGGTTGGTCATCCTTACATCCCTTTCAACACATCTGTATAAACATCTTTCCAACATTTTCAACATAGATTTCCTTATCTAAAGGAAATCAAAACTTTTCGAATATCATTTCAAAACATATGGACTATGTTCAAATCATCATTTATTAATTAATTATCATGACCTAGCAAAATAAATCTTTTTCATAAATCAAATCTCCCTTTTCTTTTTTTTCCTTTTATAACATGATTATTTATCAATAAACATCATAAGAGAAATTCCTAACTTATTTACATTTGTTGCATTGTGAAAAAGGGCAAAATTCCTTTTTTCTTATAAAATACTTTTGAAACAACATCATAAAGAACTTGCTTGCTTAAAATCAAATTCTTAAAAACCATCGGCATCAAACATGAAATCCATTGAAAACATTATCATAGAGAACTTGCTTACTCATAAGCAAAATTCTCGATTCCATTAACATAAAGCATTACCAATCTTTGGCAACACTGATGATAAAATCCGTATCTTAAAACATATTGCTTGCTTCCCATGAAGCAAACCCTGAGGCTTTTCCTTAAAGCCAATCTTTTCCAAAACTTACAACTTTTCATTAAAGACGTCATTTTTCAAAACTTGTGGTTTTCATTAAAGCCATCATTTTGAAAACTTGTGCTTGCCCATTCATTAAAACATAAACATAACAATCATATCAATTGCATAGAAAGAAAATAGCATTTTAGAAAGTTCGCTTGCTTACCTGAGATCGTTATAATCCTTTTCTTCCATTCTTCTCCTTGCCTTTGCCTAGATAAATGAAAATAACATTTCATTTATTTGCATCATCTTTAAATACTTATATTACTTAGGTTTTTCATCCTACATAAATCCATTTGGACTTATATTATACTAACTTAGCCCACTTGTCTTTCAAGTCGGGTATTCATACGTATCATAACCTATACATCACGTTATTCATTTTTAATACTCTTATGTAGGGTAAACTTACATACATGTAATAATATTTCATTAAATAATTATTTGGAGGTTCATTACCTCCATTTATCATTTTTAACATATTTTTTTATTTTTCACACATCGTTGCTCATTTTAAGCACCCGTTGTTGCCTTAAGCCTCATTAATTAATCCCAAAGTTTAAGATTAATATCACGTAATTGTAAATATTAATATATTCAAAAAATTTATCATATTTTTTTGCATTTTTGCACAAAATCATATTACATAAGTTATTTATCACCTATGCATGTTTATCCTTTCACAAATGCCCATTTGGCAACACATATATGAGGCATTTCATAAAATTTCCCAAGACAGCAACTTGGTCACTAATTCAGCATGATAATTGCCCCTAATTACCACTTTTTTTTAGGGTATTTTTATGGAATTTAAATCCACTAATCATAGGTTTCCAAAATAGCAACTTTGGAACCTATTTTTCACACGTTTAACGTGTTTCTCAACACATAACCCTAAAAAGTTTTATGAATCCGAATTTTCAGAAATTAATCCAACTTTTCCTAAGACAAATTTAGGTTATTAACTTATATATAAACTTGGATCATTTTTACATAGGTTTCATATTTCTTTTTGATTTTTTTCTCAAACTATCCACATATGCTGAAATCAGGCGTACTGAAATCTCTAAATCTTGATTTATAATCAAATCAAGGTATTTAATTCTTAAATTTCTAAAATACATCAATAAATACATTAATTAACTTTCATAAACATTTCATCACGAAATATTAAGATTATATATTTATTTTGGCATTTTCACTGTGTTGGACAGTGTTGTGAATTTAGGGTCAGCCCTAATCACGTGAATTATGGGGCATATTTATACCAATCAAAACCTAATTTTTATTTTTTTCATATGATCTTCAATATGTATTATATATCCTGTAAACATTTTATCCTGAAATTATTTTTATAAAAATTATTAAAAATCATTTTCTACAGCTAATCCTGTCACCCATTTTACCCTATTTAGGTTAATTTTCTCGGATTTTTAATTTGAAACCTGATTAATATTTCAATATAAAATTTTGGTCTCCCTTAATCATCATATAATGAACTTGTAAATAAATTTTTATGGTGAAAATTCTTCGTTTACTACTTCATTCATATTTTGGTTTATAACATCATATAACTTCCAGATTTGAAGTACAAAATCAAGATTAACATATACTTACTTGATTAATTAATAATCCCTCCTTTTTCCCTCCCTTTTCTCTTCTCTTTTCTTCCTCCTTGGTGGCCTAGGTCTGGGACGTGAGCTACTGTTCCTGGGGTGCAAGTTTCAGCACTTAGAAAAATATTTTCCAAGCCTCTCTTCACATGACCGAGCATCCCATTCATAGAGCTGGAATTTCCAGCTATGGGCCCCACTTATTGCTGCATTTTCCACAGCCATTGAATGCCCTCTTATCCTCTTATGTGCTGGTTAACTCACAGCCTAGTAAAATTGCTTTTTACCATTTTTCAAAAATCCAAAAATCTGTTTTAATCACAACCATCCAGCTGTCCCTTTCCATGTCCACATTGCTGCTGCCCATTTTCATATTTTTTCCATTTTTCGTTAATCTCAATTTAAGGGTAAATCATACACCTAATTACCTTTCAATTCATTCATTAATTTGGCATAATTAATTTATCAAAAATGGCATCAATCACACATCAATTTGCACGTTAATTGCATGAGACAAAGTTGTCCACTTTTACACCTTCAATGGCAGCTACTGTTCAAGAATTTTCTTGAATTTTTTTCACATAATTAAATGCTTATTTATACATCCCAACATGTAAGCTATATATATACATAATTTATAAAATAAAAATTGCAAAAATAACTAGCTGCAACTGCCTATTGACGTCCATATGCATGTCACCTCTCCTATGCTCATTTTTAGCTCTCTTAGCCACTTTAATGTGGACACCAATGCATGGATAATTCATGAGATTTTTTTTCATTTTATAATTATGTATAAAATACCCTACATTGCACCTGCATTCGACACCTATTTGGTTCATTAAAAATTACATTTATTCCATGTACTCTAGCATTTATTGCATGGTACTCTTGAGGTGCAAAAGTCAACCATATACACCTTTTCCAATTCAGATATTTTTCCATCATAATTTTCTTAATCTAAACCTTTCAAAATATGCATCTCATAATTTCATTCAACCGTTTCAAATTTCATCTCAATCCGATTTTCCTAGCTCAAGTTATAGCCATTTGAAGTTAACGGTTGAAATTGAAATATGATCAAGAAATCATTAATCTAATTTCATCATGGATTTTCATAATCCAATGATTCCATAACACCAAGCCTATCATCATCAACTTCCATCTCGAACATGATTCCATAATTTTCTATGATTTTCCAACATGATTCCATAATTTCCACTTTAATCTCCATTAATTAAATCATGGAAATTAAACTAAACATTCATGCCACATTAGCATGTTTTAATCCTCATTATGCCCCTTTAGTCACCTTGACTCACATTGGGCTCCGGCGATTAAATTGTTAACCACCATTCTTAATTGAACCATAATTGCCAAATATCATAAAATCCTAAAATCATCCAAAAATTTCATTTAATCATATACAAGTCACATGTGCATGTTCAATGTACACATTGAATCTTACTTAGGCTGGGGTATCACAATCCTCTCCCCTTATAACAGGTTTCGTCCCAAAACCTACTATATTTTAAATGTCGGGGGTAAAGCTCGTATAAAATTGCTAATTCATCATCTTCCTCCAATATTTCAATAGTTCACTACGCTTCCACTGCGCTACTCTGTCTTAGTGGCATTTTTAGCTTTGGTCCGTTAGACCTATTGCTCATCTCTACTATTCCTTGTTCACACATGAGTTTCTCATTGGCATTTTCCTTTTCATTTGTTTCATTTCACACTATTTTTCCTTGTACATAGAGAAATTGCACCATTTCTCATCTTACCATAGGGTAAGTCTTAAATTACCTATTCATTCATAAAAATTTATAGCAATCATTTTCACATATCATCAATAATACATTCATTTTATAATGTAGAGCAAAAGTTGCTCTCATATAGAGTTTCATACATGAAATTTAATATATGTCTTAGCAAAAGACACTTTTGCTAAGTTATCCATTCTTTCTCCTCTCATAATGTCTACCACTAGATTTTACCATTATAGACTATCCATTAGGAATACCGGTACTAAACCAGTCTAAAATATTTTTTTCCTTATCTCCCTTTCCAGTTTCCATAAACTAGTAAGGGTCCTTATCATTCGTTCTTATAGGAAGTGCGGCCTACATTGGCCATGTTTTCTTCCTATCTTCTTGTCTAGTCCTATTGGGGAAAATCCAAAGATTTTGAACCATTTCTATCATTTAAGCTACCCAACCTCGGGTGGCTTATCCCACAGCTTCTTTTTTATAGCCGCAGTTATCTATTCTTTCTACCTGTGAGGTATTACCTGTAGCGGTAGCACCTTCAATTCTTTTACTTAGGGCTGATAGTTGCCCATCGTTAACGAGCTCATGGACTCACTTGTCCTGGTCGTTTAGATTTGCTACTGACTTTTCTTCTTTCTTATTGACTCATATCGGCAACTGTCTTTCCCTTGTTCAAAACTAAGGTAATAGGCATGTTGTAGAATGCAACATATAAAATTATGTCAATAGCATTTCTTATCATAATATTCATTCATATCACACATAGTCAATATGATCATTTCTGATCATAGAATCATCATACATAGTAAATTTTACAGTCTAGAAAGATCAATGATCTTTTCTTTTTCATATACACTTAGCACTTGAATAAAATCAAATGCATTCATATTTTCATAACATCAAACATCATATATTAGGAGTCAAAAGAAACTCCCTTTTTCCTACCTTTCTCATTTCTACCTGCACATTTCATGGTGTAAGGTTGCTTTTCCTTACACATACAGATTATATTTGCATAATCTGTCATTTTATCATGAACATAATTTCTAAATCAATCAATCACTTAGAAAATCGACGCCTAGGTGCCGCCTAAATGGCGCCACAGCATCGCACCTTATACATGCAAAGTCTAACACAATCCTGTACTATATTAGGTAAGGTGTGGTCAACCTTAGGTATGGGGGGTCTCTATGTAGGGTTCCATAACCCGTCATCTGTTCTGATTCTGTGGCGCCCCGATCCGAGGTGCCTAGAAGCCTTACTCCGGGATCGTTTTGATTGGTAAACGTGACTCAGCATTGTTGCCCTGATCACACGGCAGGATTTTTTTTTCATTAATACATGGAAAATTTCCATCATTCATCTATCATGAAATATATTTCACATATCACAGTTATGAACCAAAACTGTTTCATAAAACAAAAATATTCATTTCCATCTCAAAATTATCATCATTGTCTTTACATAAAATTTACATATACAATATTTCATCAAAACTACATGTCATTTTACATGCTGCCTTCATCATCTTTTCCTGTCTGTTGTTGAAAAAGCGTGGGTGAGTAATAATACTCAGTAAGCAAGCTATACATAATTTTTCAATCATTTTCATGCATTTCATAAAATGCAAATGCAATGCATACATAGCATTCAAGACATTCCATTGGATGCGACGCTAGCTAGGCGCCCATCCCATACATGCTCCCATTTCAGGGAGGTCGCCGCCGGCCTGGGCCTATTAAACGACTTGGCAATAGCGACGGGGACATCCGGTCCGCTTACTACCTCGACTAAGGCCTATTCCTCGTGCACATGCTCATTCTCATACACATGCCGGCATGATATTTGCAAATCATAAACAATTTCATAAAAAGCATTTAATAAATAATTTCACAAAATGAACTTCAGTTTATGTAAAGCAGTTATAGGTATGGTCAACCTTAAATAAATTTCATAAAGCAACTTGCAAACAATTTCAAGCATTTTGGAAATAATTTGCAAAACATATAACTTGCTTACCTTCTTAGGAGGTGTCTTCGACCTTCTCTTTTCCTTTTCCTATTCAAGGAGAAATGATATTTTCATTTCTTCTATTGAAGCTGCTTCCCATGCATGCTCTATATTATTTGGGCATTATTTCTTTATGTGGATATTTTTATCCATAGGTTCTTCAAAATTTTCATCCTTATAATTAAATATTAATCTCAAATTTTCTTCAAAATCACGCTGTTTACTGTAGCAGATCACTGTATCAAATTACTGAAGTAGATCACTGTAGCAAAAAACTGTAGCAGAACACTGTAGCATATTACTGTTCGTCCGAGTTACTGTTCATAGAGACGCGGTTACTGTTCATGGGTTCCAAAAATTGATATTTTTTCCAAAAATAAAAAATACCATGACATACCTTATGCCTAGTATATCATAGGACATTCCATACATTTTGAATTTATCATCATTTACTTGGTGGAAAAAATCATTTTCTAAAAATCAACATAAATTCACTTAAGCGTAATCCTTAATTCTAAAAATCATGAAATTAATATATCATCATTCCAACATCATATTTATCATAATCATACATCCCAAATCATCATTTATAAATTTTGGAGCATTATTTTCACATACCGTATGCTATTTTCCCGAATACCCTATCTTCGCTCCAAATTTTTGATGTCTTGGCATAATTCCATTTAAACATTATATCTATACTTATTTTCTCATGCTTGGGCATTATCTAAGCATGGTTTTACCTTACTTAACATCCAAAAGAAATTTGGGTAGAAATCACTTACCCGAAGTGGAGGTATACCACTTTTTCTCACCCTTTTTCTCTCTAACTTCCTCATTTTCTTCCTTGCACGTGTGGGAAAGTTTGGAAACTTGGAATGGCTTAAGTGGAGCTTGGTTTTGGATGCCTTGGACGTCCTCCCCCTGCTGCCCTATTTATAGGGTTGAATTTTTCAAGAATTTGGAATTTACCCCCTAGTTTTGAGGTATTTAATTATAAATTGGTATTTATTTTTAATTTTGAAAAATGCTTTGGGCCCTGTGCTGCCCACCCTAGGCCTGCTCCAGCAACCCTATTGCAGCCCTATTTTCCACCTATTTTTTTTATTTTTAAAATTAATTAAATTAAGCTAAATTAATCCTAGCCATTGATCTTTGATTAGGATAAATTTTGACCATTGATTTTGGTCAACCTTTTCAGCTGCTCCCCCTGCAACATCCCTGCAGCAGTATCCATTGCATTTAATTTTTTTATTTTTATTTATTTACTTTATTTAAAAAGTCAAAAGTAGCTTTTATTAAAAAGTTAGCTACTTTTTTATCTTGTTTGACGTTTCATCTTGACCTTTGATTTGTGATTTTCATCACATCTTAACCCATTCATCATGTCCATCATGAATTTTTAACCATCCATAAAAAATTTCATCGAATTCCGACGCCCGGATTGCAATTTATGAATTTTTTTCTATTTTTCCACAAAAATCCAAATTTGAATTAAAATATCCAAAAGAATTGCTATTTTGTCTTGTAGTGATTAAATCTCCATTTCGTCTTTTTGTCATTAAGTTAATCCAAGTGATTAACTCTTAATCACGTGTCTTCGTCCCCAGTTACTATTCACGTCACTATTCACGTCGTATATCCATCAATATAATTCATGAATTTTCATTTATTCATAAAATAATTACAAAATTACAAATATCGAAATGACGCATATACGGTCGAAATGACGCGCATACGGTCGGGGTTTCACAATTCTCCCCCCTTACAATAGGTTTCGTCCCGAAACCTATCTTTCCTTAAATAATTGAGGATATTTTCTTTCAACTTCCTCTTGTAACTCCCAAGTAGCTTCGGATTCTGAATATCGATTCCATTACACCTTTACATATTCGATCTCTCTGTTCCGAAGCTTCTTGATCTTGAAATCTATTATTTTAATTGGCCTTTCCTCATAGTTTAAATGTTGTTGGATTGGAAAATTATCTGCTATCAACACATGGGTAGGATCGGAAACATATTTCCTTAGCATGGAGATGTGAAACACATTGTGGATGGCACTGAGGGCTGGTGGCAGAGCTATTCTATAGGCTAGGTTGCTTATCTTTTCCAAAACTTCAAAGGGCCCAATATATCGTGGGTTTAATTTTCCCCTCTTTCCAAACCGGGTGACTCCTTTGAATGGCGTCACCTTAACAAATACGTGATCCCTAACTTGAATATTTAAATCTCTTCTTTTGCAATCGGTGTAACTTTTTTGCCTACTCTGGGCTGTGAGTATACACTGGCGAATCACTTGAACTTTTTCTGTCATTCTCTTTGAGAGGTCTGGAGCCAATTTTCTTTCTCCCACTTCATCCCAGTTTAGAGGAGTTCTGCATTTTCGTCCATATAAAGCTTCAAATGGAGCCATTCGAATACTTGTTTGATAACTGTTGTTATAAGCAAATTCTGCCATAGCCAAATATTCATCCCATGATCCTCCAAATTCTACTGTGCACATTCTCAGCATATCCTCTACTATTTGATTTACCCTTTCTGTCTGCCCATCAGTTTGAGGATGAAATGTTGTGCTGAATTTCAGTTGCGTACCTAAAGTTTGATGTAAACTTTTCCAAAATCGAGATGTAAAACTGGAATCTCGATCGGAAACTATTGACTTAGGTACTCTATGCAGTCTTACTATCTCCTTATAATAAAATTTAGCCAGTCGCTCAGCAGTAAAATTTTTCTTGATGGCTAGGAAATGAGCCACCTTTGATAATCTATCTACTATGACCCATATAGCATCATTTCCATTATAGGTTCTTGGCAAACCTTCAATAAAATTCATAGTAATATCATCCCATTTCCATTCTGGAATTTCTAGCGACTGTAATTTTCCAGGGGTTCTTTGATGATCAGCCTTAACCCTTTGACATGTTAGGCACTTAACCACATATTCAGCAATTTCTCTCTTCATATTATTCCACCAATACATCTTTTTGATGTCTTGATACATCTTGGTGCTACCTGGATGCATCGAAAATGGAAAGAAATGTGCTTCTTTCAATATCTGTTCCTTTACTTCTTCTTGATCAGGTATACATAGGCGACCCCTATATCTGTACATCCCCTGTTCATCTTGTATGTATTCACTGGGATTTTTCTTAATCATTTTCTCCACATAATTCTTGAAATCCCCATTTTCTTGTTGAGTCATTTTAATTTGCTCAAATAAATTTGACTGAATTTGTAATTGAGACAATCTGACTTGTACCCCAGGTGGGATTACAATTAGCTCTAATTGTCTCAATTCTTGTAGTAGCCCTTCTTCCTTTGTGATGAGATGTGCTAAGCTAACATTTCTACTTAGCGCATCGGCTACTATATTGGCTTTGCCTGGATGATATAAAATGTCGAGGTCATAATCCTTTAGTAACTCGAGCCATCTTCTTTGCCTCATATTTAACTCCTTTTGAGTGAAAATATATTTGAGGCTCTTATGATTAGTATAGACCTCACATTTAACTCCATATAAATAATGTCTCCAAATTTTCAGGGCAAAGACTACTGTTGCCAATTCTAGATCATGGGTTGGATAGTTTACCTCATTTGGCTTGAGTTGTCGGGATGCGTATGATATAACTTTTCCATTTTGCATCAGTACACATCCTAATCCTTTCTTTGAGGCATCACTATAGATCACATACCCTTCCTTCTCCGTAGGTAGTGTTATAATTGGAGCTTTTACCAATCTTTTCTTTAATTCCTGGAAGCTATTCTCACATTCCTGTGTCCATTCTGTTGGCTCCGAGTTTATGGCAAAACCCAAGAGGGGAGGGGTGAATTGGGTTCTTGAAAAATCCTTTGGTAAATTAAAACTTAACCCCTTATAATTTCAATCCTCTTGATGAAACGTGATATGAGATAGAATGAGAGGGTGCAAATGGAATATAAAAATGTAAATAATCAAACCAAACAAGAGACAACGATATATAGTGGTTCGGGCAACCTTCCCTACTCCACTCTTCCAAGCACACACCCGTTGTGTCTTGGGTTCCACTATTGTATTTTCAATACAATCTAGAGCACCCGCTCTCTTCTAGATTCTAGCTCTAGGGGGCATGCACAATAATCACTTGTTGGTGAGACCAACTCCAACCAACCAAGTCCAAACGATTGGTGAGACAAACTCCAACCAATCAAGCAAAACCCGTTAGTGAGACAAACTCAAACCAACCCCCTATTTTGCTTTTTCTTGAATTCGGTCTCCAACACCGATTCAAGGCAACAACACAAAACAAAATAAATAAAAGAGAAATTACACTTTACAATGTGTATTCGATTAAGCACCGGAAGCTCCTTGTCATGTAGAGATGATAAACTTGGAAGCGCACTTGAAAGTTGTAGCACTTGGAAGCTTCAATAGTTATTCAAATATCTTCAACACACATGAAAATTAGAAGATGGAAGCTCAACTTGTGTTTTCCTCTTTCTTTCCTCCTTCTCCCTCCTCTCCACGTTCATCCTTCAATGGTATATATAGAGGGAAAAAGGTTCTAGCCGTTGGAGTGGAGGTACACGCGCATCTAGAGCTCCAACGTTCGGATTTTCGACCGTTACGAGTTGAAGTCGCAAGTGGAGTCGACTTCGGATGAGTGGAGTCGACTTCGGATGGGTGAAGTCGACTTGGGGTGCGACTTCATTTTGTAAAAGCTCGCCATCAACATTCTGTCCAAAATTCTAGCCTTGAAGTCGCAGGTGAAGTCAACTTGGGCTGAGTGTAGTCGACTTCGGATTTGTGAGGTCGACTTGGGATGCGACTTCACTTCGCTGTTTTGTCCGAAGTCGCAGGTGAAGTCGACTCGGGCTGGGACTTCACCCAAGTCGCAAGCGAAGTCGACTTGGGCTGAGACTTCACTTGCTGAACTTGCAATTTACGAACTTTGAACACTTGAAACTTAAATTACTTCGCCTTTTCATTTTTATACACATAATTAGGGACAAAATATCTGAGAACACTTAGACAAATGTGTTAGATCCTTTTTAATGATATTTCAATTATTTGTTAATCATCAAAATCAAATTAACCATTCTATTCGATAAGCACATGATCAATAATCTCAACACATTCATACCTAACTCCTTTCCTTGTCAGCTTTGTTAGTGGAGCTGACAATTGTGAGAATCCTTCCACAAATCTTCTGTAGTAGCCAGCTAACTCTAGGAAACTTCTTATTTCCGTGATATTTGTTGGTTGTGGCCACTTTGTTATTGCCTCAATCTTTTGAGGATCTACTTGTACTCCTTTCTCGGATATAATGTGGCCGAGAAAGGCTACCTGTTTCAACCAAAACTCACATTTTTTGAATTTAGCATATAATTTCTCCCTTCGAAGAATTTCCAACACTATCCTTAAATGCTTCTCATGTTCTTCTTCTGTCTTTGAATAAATCAATATATCATCAATGAATACCACCACAAATTGATCCAAAAATTCTCGAAAAATTCTGTTCATCATATCCATAAACACAGCTGGAGCATTCGTTAGTCCAAATGGCATGACTAAGAATTCATAATGCCCATATCTTGTTCTGAATGCTGTTTTATGGATGTCCTTTAGACATATCCTCAACTGGTGGTAACCTGACTGTAAATCAATTTTTGAAAATGTAGAAGCTCCTTTTAACTGATCAAAAAGATCATCTATTCTTGGGAGTGGGTACTTATTTTTTACTGTTACTTTGTTCAATTCTCTGTAATCAATATAGAGTCTCAAACTCCCATCCTTTTTCCTTACAAATAATACTGGAGCTCCCCAAGGTGATGCACTGGGTCTAATAAACCCCTTATCTAATAAATCTTGAATTTGTACTTTCAACTCAGCCAATTCGACTGGTGCCATCCTATATGGGGCCTTAGATATTGGGGCTGTTCCTAGAATAATTTTTATCTCCATATCCATCTCTCTTTCTGGTGGTAAATTACATAGCTCTTTTGGAAAAATATCTGGAAATTCCTCTACCACTAGAATTTGTTCCATAGGTACCCCATCTCTTATTGTGTTTATAGAGATCAGATAAGCTGTACATTGTTGGCGCATCAGCTTAGCTGCTTTCATAGCTGATACCATCCTTATTGTGTTTCCTGGCTGTCTTTTTTTACTGATCTCTATTTCATCTTTTGGTGCTTCAAATTGCACCTTTTTATTTCTACAATCAATTGTTGCACCCCATTGACTTAGTCAATCCATCCCTAATATGACATCAAACTCTGTCATGGGTAATAGGATGAGATCAGCTTCCAATATTTTTGTTCCTATCCTGATAGGACATGCTTTGCAGATTTGATTTATACTTGCCAATCTATATACTGGGGATTCTACATGTATAGTACTACTGGTTTCCTCTACCCGAAGTGCGTGTGTGATTACGAATTGGTATGATATAAATGAATGCGTAGCTCCAAAATCAAATAAAGCTACTGCAGAATTTCCCAAAATGTAAATTATACCTGTAATCACTTTTTCCTCCATCTCTTGTGACTCCGTTCGGGTGAGGGCTTGGACACGCACTGGGTTGGCAGCAGTACCGTGTCGATTAGCGATGGCGGGGACTTTTCGTTGGGCCGGCCTCCCTCGAGCTTGTGCTCATTGTGGCTTATTCGGACAATTGGGCGAAATGTGTTCGACTTTTATTATCTTGACTTCATCGGTCCCGCAGTCCCAGGCCACATGACCCGCTTGGCCACATTTGTAGCATTTCCCCGTTCCTTGTAAACATTTGCCTGAATGGCGTTTGTGGCAAGTTCTGCAAGTCAGGGTGCTCTGTGTCTTGTCACCAATCTTCTTTCTCTCGGCGATTCCCCTTTTTCCTTTATTAGCCTCACCTTCCTTGGAGGCTGAAAAGAATTATTTTTGAGCTTGCCTAAGCTCCTGAGTCCTCATAGACTCCATCTCCAATGCCCTAGCTCTCTCAATGCTAGAGGCATAGTCCTTTATTAATAATGGGGCTAACCCCTCTCTTAGCTGGGGTCTCAATCCCCTCTGGAACCTTTGTGCCTTATTTTCCGGCACATTGGCGATCCATGGAACATATCTTACCAAGGCATTGAATTTTGTAGCATATTCTATGACTGTCATCCTGCCTTGGTAAAGCTTTTCGAATTCTATCACCCTCTGGCTCTGTAGCCCTACAGGGAGATATTCTTTATTGAATTCCTCCAAAAACTCATGCAACGAAACTTGCTCTGGATGTGGCATAGTGACCATTAGCGTTTCCCACCATTCATAAGCATCTTTTATCAGCAGGTGGGTAGCGCATAGCACTTTTTGCTGATCATTGCAGGGCGATATTCTAAATAATTTCTTAATTTCCGTAATCCATTGCTCTGCAATGAGGGGGTCCGGTTCCCTTGCAAACTTGGGTGGTCTCTGGGCAAGAAAGGCATTGATAGCCTTTCTGTCGGCCTCAAGGAGACTATCCTCCACTCCCCTTGACGTGCCGGGATTGGCCGAGGGCCCTGGTCTTTCCCCATCTCCTCTTGATGGTGGGGCTTGCTGGTTCCTTATTTCTTGCAATAACCCAGCAGCCTGGGCTGTCCATTGCTGCATAGTTTTTACGATAGTCGCAACAATTTTTCTTCTATATTGACCTCTGCTTGAGGTATAGGGCTTTCCTCTCGCCGTGGGCGGGTCCTAGAGGATTGCTCCTCAGATTCTGCCCTACTAGTCCTTTTACTGGCTTCGCCCCTTGCCTGATAGACTAATTCTTCCATCGGGGCCTTTCCTTTGTTGGCCCTTGCTTTAGCTCTAGTGAGCGGCATTTTCAACTTGATGAAACATTTATTAGTATAACATCAATATTCATTAATAATAAATAAATCAGTCATAATCATAATTTCATGTATTCTAGCTTAGTCATTTGTTTCCTTTTCTGCCTATTTACCAATTCATGCTCTGATACCAACTTCTGTGGTATCAAACTTATCCTTTCAACATCATTTATTTTCTCCTTCTCCCGCCTATTTACAAATCCTTGCTCTGATACCAACTTCTGTGGCGCCCCGATCCGAGGTGCCTAGGAGCCTTACTCTGGGATCGTTTTGATTGGTAAACGTGACTCAGGATTATTGCCCTGATCACACGGCAGGATTTTTTTTTCATTAATACATGAAAAATTTCCATCATTCATCTATCATGAAATATATTTCACATATCACAGTTATGAACCAAAACTGTTTCATAAAACAAAAATATTCATTTCCATCTCAAAATTATCATCATTGTCTTTACATAAAATTTACATATACAATATTTCATCAAAACTACATGTCATTTTACATGCTGCCTTCATCATCTTTTCCTGTCTGTTGTTGAAAAAGCATGGGTGAGTAATAATACTCAGTAAGCAAGCTATACATAATTTTTCAATCATTTTCATGCATTTCATAAAATGCAAATGCAATGCATACATAGCATTCAAGACATTCCATTGGATGCGACGCTAGCTAGGCGCCCATCCCATACATGCTCCCATTTCAGGGAGATCGCCGCCGGCCTGGGCCTATTAAGCGACTTGGCAATAGCGACGGGGACATCCGGTCCGCTTACTACCTCGACTAAGGCCTATTCCTCGTGCACATGCTCATTCTCATACACATGCCGGCATGATATTTGCAAATCATAAACAATTTCATAAAAAGCATTTAATAAATAATTTCACAAAATGAACTTCAGTTTATGTAAAGCAGTTATAGGTATGGCCAATCTTAAATAAATTTCATAAAGCAACTTGCAAACAATTTCAAGCATTTTGGAAATAATTTGCAAAACATATAACTTGCTTACCTTCTTAGGAGGTGTCTTCGACCTTCTCTTTTTCTTTTCCTATTCAAGGAGAAATGATATTTTCATTTCTTCTATTGAAGCTGCTTCCCATGCATGCTCTATATTATTTGGGCATTATTTCTTTATGTGGATATTTTTATCCATAGGTTCTTCAAAATTTTCATCCTTATAATTAAATATTAATCTCAAATTTTCTTCAAAATCACGCTGTTTACTGTAGCAGATCACTGTATCAAATTACTGAAGTAGATCACTGTAGCAAAAAACTGTAGCAGAACACTGTAGCATATTACTGTTCGTCCGAGTTACTGTTCATAGAGACGCGGTTACTGTTCATGGGTTCCAAAAATTGATATTTTTTCCAAAAATAAAAAATACCATGACATACCTTATGCCTAGTATATCATAGGACATTCCATACATTTTGAATTTATCATCATTTACTTGGTGGAAAAAATCATTTTCTAAAAATCAACATAAATTCACTTAAGCGTAATCCTTAATTCTAAAAATCATGAAATTAATATATCATCATTCCAACATCATATTTATCATAATCATACATCCCAAATCATCATTTATAAATTTTGGAGCATTATTTTCACATACCGTATGCTATTTTCCCGAATACCCTATCTTCGCTCCAAATTTTTGATGTCTTGGCATAATTCCATTTAAACATTATATCTATACTTATTTTCTCATGCTTGGGCATTATCTAAGCATGGTTTTACCTTACTTAACATCCAAAAGAAATTTGGGTAGAAATCACTTACCCGAAGTGGAGGTATACCACTTTTTCTCACCCTTTTTCTCTCTAACTTCCTCATTTTCTTCCTTGCACGTGTGGGAAAGTTTGGAAACTTGGAATGGCTTAAGTGGAGTTTGGTTTTGGATGCCTTGGACGTCCTCCCCCTGCTGCCCTATTTATAGGGTTGAATTTTTCAAGAATTTGGAATTTACCCCCTAGTTTTGAGGTATTTAATTATAAATTGGTATTTATTTTTAATTTTGAAAAATGCTTTGGGCCCTGTGCTGCCCACCCTAGGCCTGATCCAGCAACCCTATTGCAGCCCTATTTTCCACCTATTTTTTTTATTTTTAAAATTAATTAAATTAAGCTAAATTAATCCTAGCCATTGATCTTTGATTAGGATAAATTTTGACCATTGATTTTGGTCAACCTTTTCAGCTGCTCCCCCTGCAACATCCCTGCAGCAGTATCCATTGCATTTAATTTTTTTATTTTTATTTATTTACTTTATTTAAAAAGTCAAAAGTAGCTTTTATTAAAAAGTTAGCTACTTTTTGATCTTGTTTGACGTTTCATCTTGACCTTTGATTTGTGATTTTCATCACATCTTAACCCATTCATCATGTCCATCATGAATTTTTAACCATCCATAAAAAATTTCATCGAATTCCGACGCCCGGATTGCAATTTATGAATTTTTTTCTATTTTTCCACAAAAATCCAAATTTGAATTAAAATATCCAAAAGAATTGCTATTTTGTCTTGTAGTGATTAAATCTCCATTTCGTCTTTTTGTCATTAAGTTAATCCAAGTGATTAACTCTTAATCACGTGTCTTCGTCCCCAGTTACTATTCACGTCGTATATCCATCAATATAATTCATGAATTTTCATTTATTCATAAAATAATTACAAAATTACAAATATCGAAATGACGCGCATACGGTCGGGGTTTCACTGATTCCCTTCTATTCTTTGTTCTTTCCTTAAATTCTTCTGTCTCCTACTTCATCTCATTGTCCTCATATCATTTTTCTTTCGTATACCATTTACATTATAAAACATAGCATACCAGCTATATTTCCTTAAATAATCACATCATTATGTCATAATGACATTCAGTAGAAGACAATACATATCGTATATGTCTTATAAACTCAATCTATCTCTTTCATCATTTTCCATTTTTCGTCAATATCTATCTGTCAATCCTTGCTGAAAAATCATCTTGTGATATCAAATCTTTTCTTAACACGCCTATTTACCAAACCATGCTCTGATACCAACTTCTGTGGCGCCCCAAACTGAGACGTCACTTCCTTACCTCAAAACCTTATCGATTGGTAAATGTGAATCAGGATTGTTGCCCTGATCACACGGCGGGATTTTAATTGGAACTCGTCAAAAAAAATTTCGTTTCTTCATTCATCATTATTTCATATATAACATAAGCAATGGTACCTTTGTACATATCCATTTTATAACTTCTCAACATGTACTTATACATTAAAGGTCTTCTTGACCTAATCATGGCATTTCCATTGCATACATACATATAATCAATCATTAGTTCACCTAGAACTCAAAACTTTAAACAAGTTCACATATATATCTCAACATACCTGAAAACTTCCATTCATATCATTCCACTCACCATGGCTAATCCTTTTAGCCCACACGGTACTATCTTGTACCTTTTCTCCATTTCTTAGGTCCTCGACCACTTGAGTCTTCCAGTACCTGTCTAAGGTTTGGAAAACAAAACGTGAGTGATAACTCAGTAAGCAAGCATTTTATCTTTTAGGGCAAGACTTCCTTGAAAATCATTTCATTAAATATCTTGAACACCTTTTTCATGAGGACAGTTACATGTCCTAAAACATTATCCTGAAATACTTTGTTCATGAGGACAATTCTATGTCCTTGAACATTATCATAAAACATTTATTCTTAAAATCATTTACAAGCCACCTCTGGGCTTGTTAAGGCAAAACATCCATGTTTTACCCTCTTTATTTAATTCCTTTTTTGTTTTGAGTGAAACCATTTTTTGCCAATGGACGTTTTACGTCCAAAATATTTTTCTCATAAATTCTTTGGCAAAGGAGGACATTCTCATGTCCTAAAACATTATTTATATAAGCCTTTCTCGGCGAAGGACATTTTTATGTCTAAAAATATTTTTCATCATAAAATCCTTTAGTCAAGAGACATTTGATGTCTCAAAACATTTTTCACATAGTTTCCTTTGGCAATTGACATTCATATATCTACGAACACTTTTATCTCTTAAACTCTTTTAGAAACGGACATTTTTATGTCCACACATGTTCCAACATAAATCCCTTTAGGAAATGGACATTCTCATGTCCAACCATTTTTCCCACATAAACCTTTTGCAAATGGACATTCTTATGTCCAAAATATTTTTCAACATAAACCCTTTTTCATAATCCCCATCTAGGGCTTGTTTATAGCAAACAAGTCATAAGTCCTTTTCATGAAACTTTTGCATAAGAATTATTTCTTTTTTATTCTTAATATTTACACATTTTGTGTAAAACACCCTGCTTTTAGGGTAACTTATGCATAATGGCTCATAAAAATTCAATTTAGGATAACTTTTTCATATAAATACTTTTATATCCCAATCTTTGGGGTTTTGGAAAACAAAACTTATGCAAACACATTTCTCCTCATCCAATAGTGACACTTAGCAAGTGATCATGCTACCTTTTGGAAGAGAATCCTTAACAGCACGCTAGCCAGGCGGCTGTTTATTTATCCTGCTCCCATCTCAGGGAGGGCGCCGCTGGCACTCCTGTCATCCCTTAGCGACTTGGCCTTATGTAGAGTGGGCCCCGGTCATCCCAACCGTGCTCTACAACCTGCCTATTCTTTGTACTGGTGCACCGTACATTATTATGACGGACCGCAGTCCGTTTGGTTTGAAGAACCACAGACCGCAACCCATGTCCTTTTAAACTGGGATCACAGACCGCAGGCTGCATCCATAACTTAAAAACATCACAGACCGAAGTCTGTGTCTTTTTAAAACAAATCATTTTAAAAGAAAGCACATCACAGACCGCAGTCCGTGTCAACTTGTAAAGCGAGCGCACCCACTTTAAATAAGTTGTCATTTGAAATCTAATTTTTTAGGATGACCTTCCTGAAATTCCGTTAGAAACATTTTGAGTAAAACAATTTGATAAATATCTAAAATGTTTGAGAAACAACACATCTTAAAAACCCTTATAATAAAAAAATTTCAAAACCTTTGAATTTTCAAAATTATACCAAATATTTCTCTAATATTTTTTTGGTTTCCATTTCAGGGCCTTTTGCTCACAAAAGTTATGCCATTATACCACCCCCTTCTCAATCACTTTAAATTCAAATTATTGTCCACATATCTATCTTACCATTTTTACATAAAGAGGGGTTTGCATAATCTTTTTATGTCGTTTAAGCAACCCGAAATCAAACCATTTTATGAAATCAACATAGAAGGTTGGTCATCGTTAAATCCCTTTCAACACATCTGTATAAACATCTTTCCAACATTTTCAACATAGATTTCCTTATCTAAAGGAAATCAAAACTTTTCGAATATCATTTCAAAACATATGGACTATGTTCAAATCATCATTTATTAATTAATTATCATGACCTAGCAAAATAAATCTTTTTCATAAATCAAATCTCCCTTTTCTTTTTTTTCCTTTTATAACATGATTATTTATCAATAAACATCATAAGAGAAATTCCTAACTTATTTACATTTGTTGCATTGTGAAAAAGGGCAAAATTCCTTTTTTCTTATAAAATACTTTTGAAACAACATCATAAAGAACTTGCTTGCTTAAAATCAAATTCTTAAAAACCATCGGCATCAAACATGAAATCCATTGAAAACATTATCATGGAGAACTTGCTTACTCATAAGCAAAATTCTCGATTCCATTAACATAAAGCATTACCAATCTTTGGCAACACTGATGATAAAATCCGTATCTTAAAACATATTGCTTGCTTCCCATGAAGCAAACCCTGAGGCTTTTCCTTAAAGCCAATCTTTTCCAAAACTTACGACTTTTCATTAAAGCCGTCATTTTCCAAAACTTGTGGTTTTCATTAAAGCCATCATTTTCAAAACTTGTGCTTGCCCATTCATTAAAACATAAACATAACAATCATATCAATTGCATAGAAAGAAAATAGCATTTTAGAAAGTTCGCTTGCTTACCTGAGATCGTTATAATCCTTTTCTTCCATTCTTCTCCTTGCCTTTGCCTAGATAAATGAAAATAACATTTCGTTTATTTGCATCATCTTCAAATACTTATATTCCTTAGGTTTTCCATCCTACATAAATCTATTTGGACTTATATTACACTAACTTAGCCCACTTGTCTTTCAAGTCGGGTGTTCATACGTATCATAACCTATACATCACCTTATTCATTTTTAATACTCTTATGTAGGGTAAACTTACATACATGTAATAATATTTTATTAAATAATTATTTGGAGGTTCATTACCTCCATTTATCATTTTTAACATATTTTTTATTTTTCACACATCATTGCTCATTTTAAGCACCCGTTGTTGCCTTAAGCCTCATTAATTAATCCCAAAGTTTGAGATTAACATCATGTAATTCTAAACAGCAATATATTCACAAAATTTATCATATTTTTATGCATTTTTACACAAAATCATATTGCATAAGTTTTTTATCACCTATGCATGTTTATCCTTTCACAAATGCCCATTTGGCAACACATATATGAGGCATTTCATAAAATTTTCCAAGTC
The DNA here is from genome assembly GCA_030490835.1 of Annona cherimola. NCBI lineage: Eukaryota > Viridiplantae > Streptophyta > Magnoliopsida > Magnoliales > Annonaceae > Annona > Annona cherimola. The sequence continues at coordinate 37,794,154 of CM059972.1, forward strand.
AGCAACTTAGTCACTAATTTAGCATGATAATTGCCCCTAATTTCTACTTTGTTTTAGGGTATTTTTTATGGGATTTAAATACACTAATCATAGGTTTCCAAAATAGCAACTTTGGAACCCATTTTTCACACGTTTAACGTTTTTCTCAACACATAACCCTAAACAGTTTTATAAATCCGACTTTTCAGCAATTAATCCTAATTTTCCTAGCCTAAATTTATGTTATTAACATATATATCAATTTGGATCATTTCTACGTAGGTTTCATATTTCTTTTTGATTTTTTCTCAAACTATCCACATATGCTGAAATCAGGCGTACTGAAATCTCTAAATTTTTATTTATAATCAAATCAAGGTATTTAATTCTTAAATTTATACCATACATCAATAAATACATTAATTAACTTTCATAAATATTTCATCACTAAATATTGACATTATATATTTATTTTTGCATTTTCACTGTGCTGGACAGTGTTGTGAATTTAGGGTCAGCCCTAATAACATGAATTATGGGGCATATTTATACCTATCAAAACTTAATTTTTATTTTTTTAGTATGATCTTTAATATGTCTTATATATCTCGTAAAATTTTTATCATGAAATTCCTTTTAAAAAAATTATTAAAAATCATTTTCTACAGATGATCCTGTCACCCATTTTACCCTGTTTAGGTTAATCTTCTTGGATTTGTAATTTGAAACATGCTTAGTATTTAAATCTGAAATTTTTTTCGTCCCTTAATAATCATATAATGAACTTGTAAACAAATTTTCATGGTTAAAATCCTTCGTTTACTACTTTATTCATATTTTGGTTTATAACATCATATAACCTCCAGATTTGAAGCATAAAATCAAGATTAACATATACTTACTTGATTAATTGATAATATCTCCTTTTCTCCTTTTTTTTTTCTTCTCTTTTCTTCCTCCTTGTTGGCCTAGGTCTGGGACGTGAGCTTCTTTTCTTGGGGTGAAAGTTTCAGCACTTAGAAATATATTTTCCAAGCCTCTCTTCACATGACCGAGCATCCCATTCATAGAGCTGGAATTTCCAGCTACGGGCCCCACTTGTTGCTGCATTTTCCACAGCCATTGAATGCCCTCTTATCCTCTTATGTGCTGGTTAACTCACAGCCTAGTAAAATTTCTTTTTACCATTTTTCAAAAATTCAAAAATCTATTTTAATCACAACCATCCAGCTGTCCCTTTGCACGTCCACATTGCTGCTGCCCATTTTCATATTTTTTCCATTTTTTTATTAATATCAATTTAAGGGTAAATCATAAACCTAATTTTCCTTCAATTCATGCATTAATTTGGCATAATTAATTTAGCAAAAATGGCGGCAACCACACATCAATTTGCACGTTAATTGCATGAGACAAAGTTGTCCACTTTTACACCTTCAATAGCAGTTACTGTTCACGAATTTTCTTGAATTTTTTTCATATAATTAAATACTTATTTATACATCCCAACATGGCAGCTATATATATACATAATTTATAAGATAAAAATTGCAAAAATAACCAGCTGCAACTGCCTATTGACGTCCATATGCATGTCACCTCTCCTATGCTCATTTTGAGCTCTCTTAGCCCCTTTAATGTGGAGATCAATTCATGGATAATTCATGGAATTTTTTTTCATTTTATAATTATATATAAAATACCCTACATTGATCCTACATTTGACACCTATTTGGTTCATTAAAAATTGCATTTATTCCATGTACTCTAGTATTTATTGCGTGGTACTCTTGAGGTGCAAAAGTCAACCATATACACATTTTCCAATTCACATATTTTCCCATAATAATTTTCTTAATCTAAACATTTTAAAATTTACATCTCATAATTTCATTCAACCGTTTCAAATTTCATCTCAATCCGATTTTCCAAGCTCAAGTTATAGCCGTTTGAAGTTAACGGTTGAAATTGAAATGTGATCAATAAATCATTAATCTAATTTCATCATGGATTTTCATAATCCAATAATTCCATAACACCAATCCTATCATCATCAACTTTCATCTCGAATTTCACTTGAATCCGCCTTACAGGCGTTGAGTTATGAATTTTCTATGATTTTCCAACATGATTCCATAATTTCTACTTTAATCTCCATTAATTAAATCATGAAAATTAAACTAAACGTTCATGCCACATTATCATGTTTTAATCCTCATTATGCCCCTTTAGTCACCTTGACTCACATTGGGCTCTGGCGATTAAATTTTTAACCACCATTCTTAATTGAACCCTAATTGTCAAATATCATAAAATCCTAAAATCATCCAAAAATTCCATTTAATCATTTATAAGTCACATGTGCATGTTCAACGTACACATTGAATCTTACTTAGGTTGGGGTTTCACATTTATTTTGACTTCCATCTTCTATAAGCTCTTCCATAGGGTCGTCAACATTATTATCGCTCCCATATTCTCTAGGTTCACTATCACTATTAATGATTCTTACTATGCACTCATCGGATTGTGGTAAAGGAGGTTCCTCTATCACACACTCACTCTGAGCATGGAATTCTTCCCTCTCTCTAACAAACTCTCTCTCTCCTTCTGATCTATCCGTTCCCAACTCATTCCATGACGGAACTGAACATAACCATCTACAAAATGATGCCAAGGTCCACGATCTGGTGAAATAGGTGCCGGTATCTACTCCCAAAATGCCTGTAGTTCTCAGGTCTAGGGGCCCTACTAGTGGATTCTCCATGATCGGACACTGTCTATGTAGAGTGCGGGTAAGGACCAGTATCATCTTCTCTCTTTCTGTATGGTGGGGGGTATGGTTGGAGGTACTCCTCTGGAATGGGAGGTCTAAAAGAGACATCTTGCTGCGACGCCCACCATCTATTTAGACTCTCTTCTATTCTACGCCTCTTCTCCTCTTCTACTTTCCTCCTCATCTCCTCAGGACTTACTATTACTTTCCCTTTATCTGTCATCTACATTTTAAAACATAGCAAGTTAGCTATATTTTACAATCATAACAATACAGGCTATTTTCACATAACATAGAAGTCAACACATAATCATATATTTTTTATGATTTTAATCTATTTTTTCATCATTAGAATGTTTTCCATGCTTATTTATCAATCCATGCTCTGATACCAAGCTCTGTGGTGCGCCAACCCGAGGCGCCGGAGCCTTAGTCCGAGATCGTTTATTAGTTGGTAAATGTGAGTAGGATTATTGCCCTAATCACGCTGTGACTTTTTTTAATTTCATTTTACATCAGAAACGGGTATTGATGATTCATTCCATAACATAATTACATCATGACAACACTGTACACCTCAAAAATTTTCCACATTTATTATTAACATACACTGGTATTTTATTTCCCATCAACTAATCCCAACATATCATTTCAATCATATACAATAGGATTTCACATAACTCTTATCAGATCATGTTCACACATATAGTCAACCATTCACAACATCCACATAATACAGCATCATAGTTCCTTCAAATTAAACACAATCCTTCACGCATTGTCTTTCTTGTACCTGTCTTTGGTTTGAAAAATAAAACATGAGTACTAACTCAATAAGCAAGTATTATCAATTTCAGGCAAACTTTTCCTGTAAACATTTTCAAGTAGACAATTCATTCCCAATATGGGTATTTCATAAATAATGTCAATGCATTATTATCAACATGACATGAACATCCTAGCGATGGTACGCTAGCCAGGCGACCATCGCATCATCCTACTCCCATTTCGGGGAGGCGCTGCCGACCATTGGCCTATGTTAGCGACTTGGTCACACTAAAGGGGAACAACCAGTTCACTTACACCTCTAAAGTGAACCAAGTTCATTATGCATCATGATCATAGACATGCTAGCATGCTTTTCAAGGATAGAAAAATTAAACAATCATTTCCAACACGATTTTAATGAGGCACTTATTCAAGTCAATTCGCAAAGTTATAGGAGTGGTCATCCTTAAAAAATTTTAAAAGTATTTAAATAAAACAGGTTGCAATATATTTCCAATATTTGAGAAAACAACTTTCCAAGGATTTTACTTGCTTACCTGTTGTGGCGCCCCCGACCCGAGGCTCCACATAGTCCTTACTCCGGGATCGAAAAGAGTTGGTAAACGTGACTCAGGATTGTTTACCTCAACTTAATTGTTTTCATCAACATTCAACATAACATTGATCATACTATAAATTCTTCTTCTTCTTTTCACACATGCAAAGGAATATAAACATCTTGACATTCTTTTTATACCTGTCCTTCTCCATGGGTCATCTCCATTTTACCTGACTAAATTTTTAGAAAACAAAACATGAGTACTAATACTCAGTAAGCAAGTTTTTTCCTTTTGTAAGTAAACATTTTCCATTTTCTTTTTGTGCATAATATGAAAATGCAAATGCATTCAATGCATACATGACATTTTTCCAAATGGATCGCTAGCTAGGCGTCCACTACTTGATCTTGCTCCCATTTCAGGGAGGGCGCCGCCGGCCTCAGCCTGTATTAGCGACTCGGTCACGCTAGAGGAGGACATCCGGTCCAATTACACCTCTCTCGTAACCTAATCCTCGTGCACCATGATCATTCACATTCACATGCTGGCATAACATTTATAAATCATAAACTTTTCATAAAAACAATTAACAAGTAGTTAACAATCATTTCATGTAAAGCATTATAGGAATGGTCATCCTTAAATATATTTTATAAATCATGTGAGCAAACAATTTGCAAACATTTAGAAATATTTTAGAAAGCATGTAACTTTCTTACCTGCGTAGTCAACTTGTACCTTCCACTTTTCCCTTTCCTTTTCCTACACAAATGAAAAGGACCATTTTTTTTTCTCATATAAACATAATATCCCATGCTTGCACATTTCTACTATTAACTCCGAATCTATCTTAGGGTTTTCTAACCCATGTGTGTTTCATATCAACTTTGACCCATTTCTACCTTTAGTTCAATATTGTCATCACCCTGTTCCAATTCACTTATGTTTACCATCTCTCTCTTATCAATTCCATCCTTATGTGTGTTTCATATCAACTTTGACCCATTTCTACCTTTAGTTCAATATTGTCATCACCCTGTTCCAATTCACTTATGTTTACCATCTCTCTCTTATCAATTCCATCCTTAACACTTGTTTTCTTTCCTTTAGTCAACTTCTTAAGGCAATTGCTTATGAACTTCCTAAGTCATTTGATGTCAACAATTCAAATAAGCCATTTATCTTCCTTTTTCCATAAATTCAATATAATTATCTCTAACCACATTTACATATTTGGCTAATACCAACCACTCTTATCCTCATTTGGTTGAACTTGTTTTAAGGTCTAACCATTCCATTTATTTTGACATCATTATTTAAGGGTTAATTTTCTAAATCCTACTTAGGATTTGTAACACTTAGCTAAATCCAACATCTTGGATTTTCGCATTTTATACTTAGCATATATTTCTTATAATTGACATATTATTTGAGAAAATCTCTCAAGATATTTGCTTAAGGGTAAGGGCTTATAATTTGGGTCTATACTTTTTATAATTTTTGTAATTTCTCTCAAACAGCCCTATATATTACATTTTACCCTCATCTATATTTTCTAAAACACATCTTAGGTACTTAATCACTTACTTAGTGATCATAAATTTGTACCCTTTTTGTAAACCTTTTTTACACATTATAATAAAAATAAATTCCATTTAAAATTTCTGGAACTCATTATTAAATTCCAAAACAGCCTTTGTTTTCTTATTTTCACTAAGTTTCATCTTCTTATTTACCCATTAATTCCATATACATATAATATCATCAATTATTAATCACCCTTGCTATTCTTAATCCTTTATTACACACCTAACATATATATGAATTTTGATCATTTCCACTTAGGTTTCATATTTATTTATGATTATTTCTCAAACTGCCCACATTTGTTGAAATCAGGCGTACTGATTTATTTAAATCTTTATTTGTAATCAAATAAAGGTATTTAATTCTGAAATTTATATCATACATCTATAATTACATTAATTAACCTTAATAAAACTTTCAGTAATAATTATTAACATTATATATTTATTTTGACATTTTCACTGTGCTGGAAAGTGTTGTGTAATCACGAGCAGCCTCAATCACGTTATTTTTAAACCATACTTATGTCATTAAAAAATCATTTTTTATTTTGGTCGAGTGATAACCATGATACCTTTTACATCATATCAAAATTTCAGATAAAAAATCCATCTACAAAAAATATTAAAAATCATTTACTACAGAAGATCTTGTCACCCATTTTACCCTGTTTAAGTTAATTTTCTTGGATTTTTAATTTGCAAACTACTTAATATTTTAAGATAGAAATTTGGTAGTTCCTTAATGATAATATAATGAGCTTGAACAAAACTTTTCATGGCAAAAATATTTCGTTTACTATCTCGTTTATATTTTTTTTTCTAATATCACATAACCTCCAGATTTGAAGTAACAATTAGGATTAACCTATTGCTCCATTATTTATAAATCATGTTTTAAACATGATTATAAAGAAATAAAAATCTGCTTTAACATTACTTATATCCAGCATCTTCCAGCCATATATTAAACATGATTTTAACATAAAGTAAAATTTGTTTAGGCGTTAATTTAATGATGAAAGCAGCTGGAGGAAATTCTCATCTTATGTGATTTGTCAAATCATCAGTTAACGGTAGAATTAAAGTATTAAATTAAACTGAAATATCAAATTTTGCTGAATGATATCTGAATGGTATATATTCAGCAAATTAAAAATAAAAATCAGTCTTACAATTTCTGAACTTAATTACATGAAATCAGAATCGAATAACTAATGTAAAAGAAAAATCTGTTTGGATGCTATATATACATCTATAATCATATGCCTATAAATTTAACGGTATCCAAAATCATGAAAAACCTTTTTGCTAAAGCATGCATCCAGAATTTTATTAATGATCAACAGGCTAAGAAAATCAGATGGTGGTTTACATATTCGTTCCAGGCATAATCAAAATCCGAAGTATGATAAAAATAAAAATAAAACCTGACGCTTCTGCTGCTGTCCACTCCTCTTAATCGTGCAGCAATTGTCATCTGGCCCCCCTATTTATACTATGTGATTGACGGTGTGACCATGGTTAACCTCTTGATTAACCCAAGTCCACCGTTCAACGTGTTGCTGTAAATTTTATTTTATTTTATTGCAGTGCAGGTAACGGTCCACGTATTTGCATCGTCCATTTCTTGCTGCCAGCATTTCATCTATGTTGCCAGCGTGATTTGCCATGCATATATATATATATAGGATTCTGCTCCAGTGCAGCGTCACTGTACCGGAGGGCCAAAATGGGCCCCACATGATCCTATATATAGACGGTTGATTTTAACATTCATAAATTAATTCATAACTTCCTATATTCACACTTATATATTATGAAAATTTTTCTTATAAATATATATCCAATTGCTCACAAAATGTACCTTTTAGAATTTTGAAAAATTTTCTTTTTTTATTTTAATTAACTAATTCATATTTGGATAAAAATCTCTCTTTTAAAATTTTGGAGACATATTTTCCAAAATTTCATTCCTTCATTAAATTGGGCATATTAAAATAGGATTACCCATAAAATTTCACCTCAATTGGAGTAAAGTACATATTTTAACTTAATCAAAATCATATTTTGGCATAAATTTTCATTTTAAAAACTTATAGACATATTTTTCAAAATTTAATCCATTCATTATGTAGGATATATTAAAATAGGCTTGATCCAAAAGTTTCATCTCAAATAGCCTTATATACATTAGGATATTAATTAACTAAAAAATTATATAAAAATTAATCAAAATATCAACGTCATTCCTGCACGTGCATGCTGTACATGAATGGCTTTTGGGCACGTTTTCTGATGCACTCAAGTTAGATAATTTAGTCAACTATTTTTCATAATCTGATCCGTCTAGATTAGAGAGCACATAATTTAGTACTTTCTATTAAATTTTTATATGATTCTGAGTTATACATGCTTAGATATAATGAAAATAGTTAGGATGAATACAAGCCCTTAATTAGAACCCCTAATTAGCCAAAAATTTTCTATTTATTTTTATTTTTCCATAAGTTCCGTGAATTTAAACAGTTTCAATTTATATAATTCAGAATTTTAAAATTTCTTTCCGAAATATTTGTAAAAATTCATTTTCACAGCTAATCTTTGTGGGATCATAAATCACCATCCATTTTCTTATAAATTCCAAATATAACCTTTGTAAATTCTCATTAAGTCCCCTTTTTGTATCCACTCTGGTCAAAATTACCAATCAATCATCTTTTCTAAATTTATAATTTAATCTCACTTTTGTAAAATTGCAATTTGGTCTTTTCGTGATTATTGCTAATCCGACTTCGCTTAATCATTTTTTCCACTAATTTTCATTTCCAATATGCGTTACACCTGAGCCCTTCATTTTATAAAATTTTCAATTTTATCCTTAGACGATTTCAAGTTATATTTATTAAGCTTAAAATTCGGAATTTCACACCTGTAGTAATCAACTTGTACCTTCCACTTTTTCTTTGTCTCTTCCTATACAAAAGGAAAAGGACTATTTTTCATGTTTACATAATATTCTATGCTTGCATGGCTTGTCTTTTCATATACTCAAATGCACATGGCTTAGAGTTTGTAGCACCCCAACCCGAGGCGCTGGAATCTTACTCTGAAATCGTTTATTGATTGGTAAATATGAGCAGGATTATTACCCTGATCTCATGGCGGGTTTTTTTTCCAATTTACATCATAATCGTACATTGATGATTCATTCCATAAACATTTTACATTATGGCAACATATTCATTTGTACCCTAAAATTTGTCCACATTTACTATCAACATACACTGATATTTTACTCCATCAACTAATTCCAACATATCATTCCAATCATACACAATAAAATTTCACATCATTCTTATCAAATCATATTCATATATATGGACAACCATTCAATCATTTTATGTCGTAGTCATTCCAAATCACATATATAACATCAAAGATGTTCGTTTACACAAAAGGTAATTGGACCCACAATTAATTTGAAAATATTTAAATAAAACAGGTTGCAATATAATTCAAATATTTGAAAGACAACTTTTCAAAAGTTTTGTTTGCTTACCTGTAGTGATCAACTTGTACCTTCCATTTTCTCCTTGCCTTTGCCTAGATAGATGAAAATGATATTTTACCCATACACATAAAATTATAAATGCTTTCATGCCTTAGGGTTTTCCAATCCAAATGAGTTTATATTAGGCTAACCTTAAACCAATCTTTTCTTCAAGTCTGGGGTCATCTTTTCCCATCCACATATTGATGTAAATTATGATTCCGATTGTTAACCATTCTTTTCATTTTGATACCCTTATTTAGAGACAAGTTTTCAAGTTCACTTAGAATTTATAACGCTTAAGGTTGAATTCAACATATTAGAATTTAACACTTCACTCTTATCATTCAACACTCATACTTAGTGTTCCAACCTTTGGTATTCATTCAAGACATTTGTTTATAAGTTAGAGCTACTAATTTCAATCCCAAAATTTTTAAAATTTATAACTTTCCTTAAAACAGCCCTATACTTTCTTATTTTACTAAATTTCTCTTTTATATTTGCACCTTAGTTAAGTATATATGCAATGCTATAATCAACCATTACCCTTGTCATCAATACCCTTTAGTTGCACCTTTTGGTTACACATATATCATATAATGGTTAAGTTAGCATTAAACGAAAAATTCCCCTCAAATCTTGCTTAGTTTGGAAATTCATTTACACATTACATAGGGTAATAAGCAAGCAATTAGTCAATTAATTCATGGGTAATCAGTTGGACATCACCATCAACATATATATAACAGAATTTTATTTTTGCCTAAACAGTTTGGGTGTCCCTTAATTATCCCATAGATGATTTATTTCACACTCATAGTTACTCATATACATCCTCGTTAAATCAAGCATCATTTCCACCTAAAATGGATTAAAATTTACCTAGTTACCAACCTGTAATTCCACCCAATGAGGGACCATTATGTAAGCTCGGAATTACATTAATTAATCACTAAAAACAATTTAACAATTCAATATATAATTAACGTCCATAACAGATATATATTTCTAAAATTAATTTAATTTTATCATGTCTACCTTATTAAATGCAGCCATAAACCATTAATATCACACCCTTAATACTTGAATTGAAGCTTCCTACTCATTTGATATTTATTGAGCATATTATGGGTTGTATAACTATGGCGCCCCAGCCCGAGCATCACATCCTTACCTCAGGAATCTATCGATTGGTAAATGTGAATCAGGATTGTTGCCCTGATCACGTGGAGGGATTTTAATTGGAACTCGTCCAAAATTTTTTTCGTTTCTTCATTCATCATCATTTCATTTATAACATAAGCAATGGTACATTTGTACATATCCTTTAAACTATTTCAACATGTAGTTATACATTAAAGGTCCTCTTGACCTAATTATGACATTTCCATTGCATGCATACATATGTTTAATCATTAGTTCACCTAGAACTCAGAACTTTAAACAAGTCACGTATATATCAATATACTTGAAAACTTCCATTCATAGCATTCCACTCACCATGGCTAATCATTTTAGCCTACATGGTACTATCTCGTACATTTTCTCCATTTATTAAGTCCTCGACCCCTTGAGTCTCCCAGTACCTGTCTGAGGTTTGGAAAACAAAACGTGAGTGATAACTCAGTAAGCAAGCATTTTGGGGCAAGACTTTCCTTGAAAATCATTTCCTAAAATATTTTTCTCATAAATCATTTTGGCCAGGGGACATTTTATGTCCCAAAACATCTTAACATAAACCCTTTTTGTCAATGGACATTCTCATATCCACGAAAAGACATTTTTTCACATAAATCATTTTAGTATTGGACGTTCATACGTCCTAAGACATTTTTCCATGTAAACCTTGTTGGAAACGGACGTTTATACGTCCTAAAATATTTTTCACATAAACACTTTGATAAACATTTCATAAACTTTGGATGTGCAAATTCATCATTTCCATTGATGACGTTATCCTTCATGTGACGGTACGCTAGCATAGGGAACCCTCTTTCATGACATGATCCTTTCCATCCTTGGCGCCGGACCTTCTGACTTGGCAACGTCAAGGGGGACTCCTTGTCCACTTACTACCTCGACTAGCCTACCTCGCCGGTCCTTTCCGACTTGGCGATGTCAAGGGGGACTCCTTGTCCACTTACTACCTCGACTAACCTACTTGATTTCCATTTCATGCATGACTTTTAGTCACCCCGACATTATATACCCTCTTACACATGGAGCTTGTCATTCTCATATAGAGAATTCTTTGCATCATCCCTCTTTAAACACCATTTCAATGAAAGATCGTATAAATTCATGTTTCATCACATTTCAAGCATAATTGCAAAACCATAAGCAATCATTTATTTCAATAGAAATAAATATTTCAATACACATATAAACAAGTAATGACCATCCTTAAATACCTTGTAATGAAAAACTTGTGGCTTTTCATTAAAGCTGTCATTTTCAAAACTTGTGGCTTTTCATTAAAGTCGTCATTTTCAAAACTTGTGCTTGCCCATTCATTTAAACATGATCATAAACAATTTTATCACACATCATCACATAGAAAGAAAACATCATTTTAGTAAGTTTGTTTGCTTACTTGAGATCGCCATAATCGTTTTCTTCCATACTCGTCTTTGCCTTTGCTTAGATAAATGAAAATAACATTTCATTTATTTGCATCATCTTCAAATACTTATATTCCTTAGGTTTTCCAACCTACATAAGTTCATCTAATTTAACCCGCTTTTCCTTCAAGTCGGGTGTTCATACTTATCTCTTCATATACATCCATTTTTCAACACATACTTATGTGTTTCTTAAAATTTTTCAAAACAGAAAATTTTCTCTAATTATAGCATGGTTAAACCCCTTAATTAACACTGTACTTAGGGTATTTTTATGGAATTTAAATCCACTAATCATATGTTTCCAAAACAGCAACTTTGGAACCCATTTTTCACCCGTTTAACGTGTCTTTTGACACATAACCCTAAGCAGATTTATAAATCCGAATTTTCAAAAAATAATCCCACTTTTCTTAATCCAAATTTAGGTTATTAACATATATATCAATTTGGATCATTTATATATAGGTTTCATATTTCTTTTTTATTTGTTTCTCCAACTATCCACATATGCTGAAATCAGGCGTACTGAAATCTCAAAATATTGAATTAATATCAAATAAATCATTTTTTATCTTAAATTTATACAATATCTTAATAACTATATTAATTAACAAAAATAAATATTTCTATCAAGAAATATTTAGTATTTCTATTTATTTTGGTATTTTTACTCTGCTGGACAGCAGAATCCATTTTCAAACAGCCTGAATCATGTTAATTATGGGGTATATTTATACCCATAAAAACCTAATTTTTATTTTATTATTGCGATACTAAATATGTCTTATATATCCTGTAAACTTTTTAGCCCAAAAATACTTCTATAAAAATTATTAAAAATCCTTTGGTGCAGCTGATCCTGCACCCGTTTAATCCTGTTTAGGTTGATTTTCTCGGATTTTTAATTTAAAACTTACTTATATTTTTAAGTTTAAAATTTTTTCGTTTCTTAATTACTCCATAATTAGTCCTCAAAAAAACTTTCATGCTAAAATTCATCCATTTACTATTCCATTCATCTTTTAGTTTACAACATCATATAACTTCCAGATTTGAGGCATAAAATCAAGATTAACATATACTTACTTGATAATCCCTTCATTGAGCACTTGAAATTCCCTTCTCTTCCTCTCCTTCTTGCTGGGTTTGACGTGCCCTAGCTTCTGCCCTTGGAGAAAATTTCTATTTTTCTCTTTTTTTCCTCTCTTCTCTCTCTCTTTCTCTCTCCTTCTCTCTCTCCTTCTCCCCTGCTGGAAACGGCAGCCACGCTCCCCCTTTTCCTCCTTTTATTTGCTACTTTTCTTGGTGCCCAAGTAACCCCCTAGGACATTTTAGTAAATTTCATTTTCACCTTTCCACAATTGCCCTTCTTTACTTAGCTCTTAAGCAACTTGTTACTTACTCTCTAAGAAATCAACTTTTCATGATAATTATCTTAATCTATTCCATTCATCTCATAGATTTTATAATTTTATTTCATCGTTTCAAATTTCATCTCAATCCGACGTTTGTACGTCAAGTTATGACCACTTGAATTTATCTTTTGGATTTGGGATAAAAATAATTAATTATCACCCTAATCCCATCATGATTTCCTTAATCCAATCCATTCATAAGATTGGGCCCACCGTTGTGAGCTTACCTTTCAAATTTCATCGAAATCCGCCTTGTAGGCGTCAAATTATGAATTTTCTATCATTTTCACCTTAATTTCATAATTACACTTTAATCTCCATAAATTAAATCATGTTAATTAACATGATTATTCATAACACATTTTCACCTTTCAATCCTCGTTAAGCCTCTCAGGTCATACCGACTCACTTTGGGCTCCGGCGATTAAATTTTTAATCACCATTTCTAATGGAAACCCTAATTCCAAAATATCATTAAATCATCCATAAATCATTCAAAATTCATTTAGATCATATATAAATCATGTATATATGTTTAATGCATCCCATTGAGTCCTACTTGGGTCCAGGTATCACAATCACCACCAAATAATATTCATAAATGAACCCAAATTGTGAGGCATCACTTGAGTAAGGAAAACATCTTAATTATAAACATCAAATCATGCATAGGCCACCTACTTGTGTTGTTGTTGTTGCTCCCTCCTCCTTATCCTTGTTGAGTTTTCCCCCTTTCTTTTTTCATTCTTTCTTCCTTCTTGGCTGGACATCCTTGCTGAAAATTTTTTTCTCCCAAACGTTGTTGCTGGAAAACATCCAAGCTCCACCCCCCCTCCCTTTTTGCCCGTTTTATGTTGCTGCATTTTTTTTCTTAATTTCCACCTCATTTCCATACTTGAATTTGCAATCTTTATCCTAATATGTGTTGTCACATTTTCACCCATATATTACTGTTATAATATTTTTTTCATATCCAACTGGTCCAAAATCATCACCCATCCCAATGTGATCACGTCCATGCATCAGCTGCCCTTCTCTTTTTTTTCAACATGAAAAGCTGCCCAATTTCCCCCTAATTAACGCCCATTAATGTAGCTGCATTTTTATTTAAAGAAAATCTACCCTAATTTACCTCCATAAGTCACTTTTTGATGGTAAAAGTCAATGGTAATTAACCAGAGGAGGGTTATTATTTTCCAATAGATTTGACTTAATCAAATCCATCCATATTATAAAACATCTTTTTTTGACAATCCATAAAAATGTTCACATCAAAATAATCATCCTAGACCAAGATATAAGCATTTGAAAATATTTCATATAATTTATGAAATTTAATTATTATCACAATATTTTAATTATAATTATCATAATCCACACCATCTGTTAGGTAGGGCACGTTAACATGGGTTACCCTCTAAATTTCATGTCAATCCGCCTTATACACTTCAAGTTAGGAATTTATCAAACAATAACCTAACTTACGAAATAATTATTTATAAAATGACAGATAATGGAATTTAATAAACATGCCAACTCATCATTTTCTACACCATATTTATCTTTTGTGCACACTATTCCAAATTGAGCAAGAGTGATTAACTTAATCACCTTGCTTAATCATTTGCCCTAATCTCATTCATCTAACTTAAGGCATGTAATTAATCATTATACAATTCCTAATTTACATTTATTCTTTTCAAAATGTCCTGGGTTTCATGGGGTTTTCCAGCCTATGTGGGTTTATATTAGGCTAATCTTAAACCAACCTTTTCTTCAAGATTGGCACCATCTTTTCTAAGTCCCCATATATGTATAGTTTATAATCTTAATACAGAATTATTCAGCTCATTTTGACATCCTTGTGTAGGGTATAATCGTTTATTCATTCAAAATATCAACTTATGACCTATAACAACTATGTTTGAACCCAATATATTAGAAATTTCACCTTTACTCGTGATACTTGTCCATAACCTATTGCAACTAATCCTAGGTCATACATACACATATACGTCTAGTTAATCTCGATGGTTCATCATTTCCTTCATTCAACACTAATACTTAGGGTGCTAACTTTGGTAATCATTCAAGGCATTTTATGGGTATGTTTGTTTGGGGTTAAAATATGTCAACTAAAACTTTTCAACCCAAAACTTTTCACTCTCCATAACTACTCTATTTTTTAATTATTTTTTCACATTTTTCTATATAAACTACCCTACTTTTCAATCATTTCTACATAACTACCCATACAACTAACCTATCTATTTTAACTTTATTCTCTTTACTCCTCATCATTACCTCTATTATATTACATCATTTTCTATCAATTTGACAACTTCTACCCTCAAAACTTTTCATCAAAAGTTTTACCTCCAACCAAACACACCCTATATATGGTCTATGGCAAGTTATACACAATTCAAAAATTCTCAAATTACTTACCATTTTCAAAACAGCCCCTTGCATTCTCATTTTCACTCATATAGTTACATTTTATCCCCCATTACTCCTTCATCATACATATACGTTTATAAGGCAATTACAGTTCCTCAAAACTAATTAGTTTAGAACCAAATTTTTTCCACCTACTAATGGACGTCCCCACCATATGTGGGTTTAAAATTCTATTTTTCCATTTTTGTTTTTATATTTATCTTCCATAACAGCCACATACCCCTATATTTTACTAAGTTTCATACTCATATTTGCATGTTAATACAACATACAAGAAATTTTAAAATCAACAACTACCCTAGCGATCATTAACCATTGATTGCACCCTTTCGTAACATACATATCATATAATGATCAAAATAGATTTAAACAGAAAATTTTCCTTCAATTATCACTTACTTTGAACTAATTAATATAAAAAAAAATTTCCCATCTGATATTGGATATCCCTTTCAGATGCATATTTCTGAAATTAAATTCAATTTCAGCATGCTTATACTATTGAATGCAGCCATCTATCATTAATATCAACATCCTCCACATTTAAATGGAAGTTCCTACTTGACATTTATTGAGCACATTATGGGCTGTGTAAACCACCAATTAATATTTGTAAATGAACCCCAATTGTTGGGCATCACTTGAGTAAGGAGAACATCTTAATTATAAAAATCAAAGCATGCATATTCCACTCACTTGTGTTGCCGTCCACTCCACCTTGCCCTTGCTAAGTTCTCTTCTTCTTCTTTTTTTCTTCTTCCTTTCTTCTCCCTTAGCTTGGATGTCCCTTGTTGTTTATATTTTTTTCAAGTGTTGCTGCTGGAAACATCCCCAATACAGCCACTTGCCCTATTTATAAAGGGCTAGAATTAACCCCATCATGCCACCTGTTATTTGCTGATTTTTAAAATTTTCATTTACTTTAATTGCTGCCTAATTTCGGTCCATCCAGCTCTCCATATTACTGCCTCATTTATTATTATAATCATCATGTTTTCCGCATTAAATCTGGATCGTGCATTTGCCTTGATCCAAGCCATTGATCACTGTCCCATTTCCTAAGCTAATCATGTCCAATCCAGCTATATCTCCATCTGATTTTCTTGCCATTTTTATTTTTAAAAAAAATCTACACTAATTTACCTCCTTTGGACACCTCAAGGTTGAGCTTCACAAGTCAATGTTTACTTTTTGTTTCATTTATGATAAGTTGCTTTTTTTAGAACTTAAAAGTCAATGACAATTACCCATCCTTAATCGCAATGGGAGTTAGGGTTCTCTAATGAAGTTTAACATAATCTACTCCATTCATCATGTAGGGCATGTTGACATGAGTTCACCCTTAAAATTTCATATCAATCCACCTTATATACCTCAAGTTAGGAATTTATCAATTAATAACCTAACTTATCAAATGGTAAATTAATAATAATAATAAAATGACATGGGAAAGTGGATTTAATAAACATGCCACCTAAGCATTCTCTACACTATTTTTGTCTTTTTATGCTTAGTTCATTTTTTGTCTTTTTGTGCACACTTTTCTAAGTTAAGTAAGAGTGATTAACTTAATCACCTTGCTTAATCATTTGCCCTACTATCATTCATCTAACTCAAGGCATGTAATTAATCATTAAACTATTTCTAATTTACATTTATTGGTCTCAAAATGTCCTGGATTTCAGAGGTTCGAGTGTAGGGTTCCGTAGAAAAAATAATTAATTTTTATACTTTTGCATCCCTAGGCATGTGAGCCCCACATGATAAGATAGGATAAGATAAGATCTCTCCTAGGTAAGATTTAGTTAAAATAAAATTTAAGTTTAAATGAATTTTTTCCTCTTTTCCTATCTCTTAAAAGCAATAAATGCTTTTATAAATTGGATTGGGGAGTTGATGGATTTAAGTATAGAGCACTCGTAAGAGGACGATTTTGAGAAAATAGAGTTGCAAAAGGAGAAATTTTGTGAGGCAAGTAGACTTTTATTTTGGAGTTGATTTTGGGTATTAATGAAATATTTTTGTTGAATTTATTTATTGATATAATTAATTTTGAATTAATTGCATAGAGATTTTATGATATACATGATATATTAGGATGGTTTATTTAGCATAAATAATTTTATATGCCTATGGATTATAGGAATATAAAGTTGTATGAATGGAATTTATGCCAAATATTGTTTTTCTGATTTTTGGGCACAATAATACCAAATATTATTAGTTATATGATTTTTTTTCCACATATGTATATATATATATATGTTAATATATGTGGTGGCTATAATTATTTTAATTTTTTCTAAATACACAAGGATAATATTATGCGCATAGGAATTTGATGTTGAAGAGAATTCGTCAGCTGGAATGAATCCACGTAAGGTGCGCAGGATGCTTTAGTTTTGATTCATGCCATTATTGGCAACCATTAGTTGGTTGCTTTTGGAGGCTTATTTAATGCACATCTCAGGGCATCAAGGTCCTCTAATGCATGGGCGTTATTTAATGTATATAATATTTTTTTTATTTGAACGGCATGTTTTGGCAAGATGAGCCATCTGATGGGATCTGTATTTCATTTCTAACATACCTTGTGTTTTGGATTTTTGCAAATAGGTCTACTCTGAAGAGATTTTACAAAAATGATATAATATTATATTAAATGCAAAAACACCTGTTGAAAATAAATTATCACTTTGGTCATTGTACTTTTTTATTTACCTAATGATTGAGTAAGCCTAGTATTAGAAGAAGCCCAGTGCAGAAAGATGAGCTAAGGAGACCAGTGATGATGTGGCAATTTAATAGTAGTTGATTTCGTGTTCTTTGTAAATTGATCATTTTAAATCTGAATTTAATGATCAAATAGTCATTTTTTATATTTTTGATGATTCTAGACTCAATGGAAGGGTTTGATTTTTCAAATGAAGCAAAAATTTTAAGTTATTGAATTAAATGATCATTTTTATTACTTTAAAAAGTTTTAATTGGGTCATTATCTATTTTCAAATAATTTTCTCCTTGCTAGTCATGTTGGAACTAACCCATTATTTTTACAGGTGTACCAAATCAAGTAAGATACTAGAGATTAGCTTGCTTGAAGATTTTCAAGAACAATTATTCTATTTTATTTAAAATTATTTCAAGGCATGTATTGAAAATAATTGACGTTTATTTTATTTTATTGTGTCTTAGCTGTAATAATGGGAACATGAATAATGAAAGTAAATTTTATTTGTTTATAAAATTATAATAATTGATTATGTCATAATTATGTGATTGATCTTGGGAAGTTACGCTAATACACGGGATAGGATTTCTTTTCTGGGTCGGTATATTACACCGACCATGCTGATAATATTTTAATATAATTAGTCAATTGTAGTCGTCACAATAGAGTTGACTCATCTCATATAACGCGCAAACCAATTGTACAGAGATGATTGTAAGACATTTGGTAGTGACAAAACACCAGTGCCTTTTGCAGGTCGTTTGAAAGAAAAATAGAATCGGTTGCAAACATAAAGACCTGTTCTGCATGCTTGGAAGGAAATATTAAAGTATAGCGATTGTCATTCTTAGGCAGAGGCAGTGAGTCAATTCTAATAGAACCATCCCAGTGCACCAGAGCTGCGCATGTGTTAAGTTTTTATGACAATGAGTTCCCCACAAAAATCAGGTGTGATTTATTATTTACTTTCGTCATAGGAAGCTGAATTTGCTAAGGAGAAGACCAGTGGATATAAGTTAGACAAGTCGCATATATTTTCCATGAACTCATTCAACGACTTCGAGAAGTACATGAAAGTTCCAGATGAACGGTCTCCTGCTGAGATAAAGCCATATACGCCTTCTGTAAACATTTCAATTAGTTTCATTGATTGGCTTCTTGCATTCATTGATTGTAGAGCACTGACATATGTGAGAAGTATGTAGTTGCTAATGTTGCAGTATCTTGCAAGAACATCTTCAAAACTGGCTCACAGATGACAAAGCGAGAGGCCAGTTTTTCATTCGTGCTGGTTCTGATACTGAGGTGCTGTGGAATGACACAAGACAATTAAAGCCAGAATTAGTTTATCGATGCAGTGTAAGCAAATCACTCTTTTAATCCCTCAAATATTGACTACAATCATATTAGTTGCTTGTTTTTGGTTCTCATTCGTATGCAATAATGCCTGAACTAATGTTTTGGAAGCGGTACAAATCTTATGAAGCAGAAATTGGTTAGAAAAGGAAAACAAGAAGCCTTTTCATTGCTGGATTTATGGGTTGAAGAGATCTAAATGTCTTATTGCAACCTTTTTTTCTGGGGTGTCTCCTCAGCTCACTGATTAGGCCCAAAAGATTTAAATACAGTTGCAGAAAAACCCAATAAATTCTTTCATTTCTTGTGTAACATTTGACATAGATCTTATGCAGAAATGGAGAATATATTATTTTGAATTTTGCTGTATTTGCAGTTGCTAATTATCATTGAAGTTAGGAGTACAACAAAGAAACTACTTGTATTTTGTTTAACCATTATGGATCAAAAATTTTATTTTATTTTTAATTTTCGTTTTATTTTTAATTTTCTTGTTATTATTTTTTGTGTTTAGCATGGTCATAAGTGTTCAGATACAGCGCATGCACTTCTTGCATTTGGTTCAAGTCAGTTATTTTAGCCACACACGAACGTGAACAAACATAGTTATCGAATCAATTCTGTTTTTTTCAAATTTTCATATGGAATGATGATTGCGGTGTTGGCTAATAAGATAGCAAACAGTCGTCAAGATTAATTGTGATTTTGAGTTGAATTGTTAAAATACACTGCTGAAAGCTTGAAAATGACCATATGTTATGTTACAGTGAAAACATTAGAATGATATGTTTGTTATTTTTCATGCCCATGAGTCAAATTGCTAGTTTGTAGTTGGTACTTTGCGTCATATTTGTGAATTATGTGTATAGTTTTGTAAAATTGCCTGTATTTCATTTTGCATAATGCCAAACTGTGCTCCTACAAGTTTCGGCTTTGTATCTTTCTTCTATTGGTAAAGTTGGTTTTTCTAACTTGGATACAAAAGATTATGAGGACTCATAATGTCTTGGCTTTATTTTCTAGTTCTGGATAGAAAGCTTTCTGCAGTGGTCTCCACTCGGGACATACTTAGCTACAGTTCGTAGGCAGGGTGCAGCTGTTTGGGGTGGCGCCAAAATATTCTACCGCCTAATGCGCTTTGCTCGCCCCCGGGTTATTTCCTGTGCTTGACTTACCTCTATATCTTGATTTTCGTTTTATCGTCTTGCAATATATATTTTTTCAATCAGGGTTGCAATATAATTTTTTTTCATTGAATTGGTTGTAGGTGAAAATCATTGCTTTTTCTCTTGGAGAGAAATACCTGATTACCTACAGCAGCCAAGAGCCAAGCAATCCCTGTGATACACCTGTAAGCTATCTATGAACCGAATTTTCAGAATTATACTTGGTGTATGCTTCTCTCATTAGCTTTTTTTTAATTCCAGAGAGTGGTGTTGAACATCTTTGATCTGAGAACTGGAAAGGTTATGAGAGATTTTAAGGGGAATGCAGATGAATTTGCAGTGGGTGGAGCTGGGGGTGTCGCTGGAGCATCATGGCCTGTATTTAGGTGATTAATTTTACAATCATTCTTTTAAATTTCGACTTCTTATAGATGAAAATTTTTTCTGTCAGATGGGCTGGTGGAAAAGAAACAAATATTTTGCGAGGATTGGGAAGAATGTGATATCTGGATATGAGACAGAGACATTTAGTCTCATTGATAAGATGCCTCTGAGGGTTGGGAATGTCCTTGACTTTAGTTGGTCACCAACAGACCCCATACTCGCACTGTTCGTTCCAGAACTGGGTGGTGGAAATCAACCTGCCAGGGCAAACAACGCCTCTCCATGTGACTTGTTGAGAAAAAAAATTACTAGTTTTGAACAAATTTTTTTCAGTTTTCTTGTTACCAGGTTAGTCTTATCCAGATACCAAGCAAAGAAGAATTGAGGCAGAAAAACCTCTTCAGTGTTAGTGATTGCAAGATGTATTGGCAGAGTAATGGAGATTACCTTGCTGTCAAGGTTGACAGATACACAAAGACAAAGAAGAGCACTTACACAGGCTTTGATCTCTTCCGCATCAGAGAGTGAGATATCCCCATTGAGTTCTTAGAGCTTGAGAACAAGAATAACGAGGTCATTGTATTTGCTTGGGAGACAAAGGGCCACAGGTTTTCTGTGATCCATGGCGATGGCCCAAGGCCCGATGTTAGTTTCTACTCAATGCTGACTGTCCACCACACAGGCCATGTCTCAAAGCTGAGCTGACTACCCTCAAGGGGAAGCAGGCTAATGCTCTTTATTGGTCCCCTGCTGGTCGCTTCATTATTTTTGCTGGGCTAAAGGGCTACAATGGGCAGTTGGATTTTTTTAATGTTGATGAGCTTGAGACAATGGCTGCTGCGGAGCATTTTATGGCAACCGATGTTGAATGGGATCCCACTGGAAGGTATAAATTGACAATGAGAAATCTGCTGTTATTCTAAAATGTTATTCTCTGCTTCGCTTGTGACATGCCGTTCACCTTTTGGTCCTACATTTGTATGTCAGTAGCTGGCCTGTTTATCATGCTTGTAGAACCTCAGTTGGCTTGGCTATTTCTGCAGGGAGAAAGATGGACTGGCGACAAAATCTGGTTGATAATGCCTACATACTTGTACATTCATATATGATGATTGTAGATTTTCTTGAGGTCATCATCAGCCTAGTGGGTTGTTGGGCCTAACTTATTGCGGTACAGGCTATTTTCTGGCCATGCGACAGTTGCTCTGTCAGTAGTTAAATTGGGGCTTGAAACTTTGGTTTGGCTTCAAGCTACTTGTTCTCTTCTTTTCCTGATCTTCATCCTTAGAATGGTTTTAGATGTTATCGCCAATATTATAAATATGATGGTTAGTTTTGTCTCAGCTCTGAGGTTGACTTAACATTGTTCAATTTAAAGGACTTCATTGATTAGTTGACCCAGTGATGCCATTTCATTAATTTTCCTCCAACTTTGGCATCGTTGGCCCATTTCAATTTCATTGTTGAGTGCCGAGAAAGAGGAGGAGATTACAAAAAGTCTGAAGAAGTACAGCAAGCAGTATGAGGCAGCGGACCAGGACGTATCATTGCTATTGAGTGAACAGGATCGGGAGAAGAGGCGGCTGATTCAGGAGCAATGGGATAGATGGGTGAAGGAATGGAGACAGTTGCATGAGGAGGAGAAGCTAGTGCGCCAACAACTGCGGGATGGAGAGGGAAGTAATGAGGAGGAAGAACACGAGGCTAAGCAGGTGGAAGTTGAAGAGGTTATGGAAGTCAAGGAAGAGGTTGTTGCCTATGATTTTGAGCAGAGTTAGTGACTACATAACCCGTAACATACATTAATGCATCTGAGTTGTCTCAGTCTTCTGCAGGAATTTCTAATGTATGAAAAATTATCCATTCTCATTTCTAGCATGTGTTGGAATGCGGAAAGTGATAATGATTTTTGACTCCTAAGAATCTGCATCTTTTTTTTTTTTTTTTATGTTTTTGCCCCACTACCGTTCCGGGAAATCTATGTCGCCTCTTTAAGATCAGGGTGTTCTTCTGTGAGATGGAGGCACTGGTTGGTTGCATTGATTTAGCTAAAATTCATTTCTTACCTTTGTGGAGAGGGCAACAGTGCTTCGCTGTGTTGATCTCGGCAAAAAACCGATGGAAGGTCTCTCTCTCTCTCTCTCGATCGAACTAGGGAGGCTGACGTCTTGTATTAGTTGTTAATCATTTTTCTCATCATTTCTAGTCTCGCAAGGCCACTTCGAGCATCGCTGGAACTTACCCATGCAGTTGAAGAAATCTATCATTCGTTGCTAGAATATATCAATCATTCAATCTACACCTGACCATATTTATTTATTTATTTTGGGGATGAGATGGATGGTGACGATAGACGATAGTTTTGAAGATCGAATTAATCTTTTCCATGGGCATCTCACAACAATAAATTGGTTAGGCTCTTTGCCATGACCGGAAGGGGCATGAGTTGGATTTCTTGGTTTTTCACGAGGAAAGGATGTTGTAGGGTTAGACAGAGGAGACGTCCTTGCAAGTTGGTTAAAGACTCTGGTCATCTGTAACCAATCACTGCTTCACCAGCTGGCTTACGAAAGTATACGATTTGATTTATTGTTGTTGTTGTTGTTATCATTTCATTACACAAGTGGTAAAGTATTCCATTATAATCTTTTGTGGGACATTTGTTGAATGTTTGGCCCACATTAAACATTGTCTTCAAAGTTCAAATTAATCTGGAGGTGCACATTCATTTGTCTTGCCCACCATAGAACACATTAATCAGTTTTTGATTGATGCCATCTGTGGTCTTTTATTGAGAATGGAGTGAAAATATAACTTTAAAATTTATATTTATATCAAATTATTTTATTACATTGATTTTTACACTATTTTAAGATAAAACCACACATATGTTTAATTTTGGATAAAAATTGGTAGTAAACTACTAAAATGAATATTCTGAATATAATAAGTGAGGTAGGTATTAATTATATAATTAAATGAACCTTGTTTGTAGTGGGTTGCACCCAGATTATTGTGTAGATTAAATGTACTCGAGTATTTTTCTCTGTGTATATATAAGCACTTCAATACCACTAGTTGTAATATACAATTGGTTGAATTTTTAAACTTTTAATTTGTTTTCTTTTAAAGCCAAGTCATTCATCATATTTTGCTTCATTTGTATTTGTATACTTGAAAATACATATTATTTAGATTTGTATATATTTCACAATAAGGGTAAATGCATGAGGTATTAGTAATTATATTTTTAAAGATTATTGATTATAAAGATTTCAATTAACTTGATTTTTGTATATAATAGTTTTAAATATAATGCATGAATTGAATGTTAAAAAAATTAAAAATCAAGTGGTCGTAACTTACAACCAATTGTATTGGATTATTTCTCTATATATACACACCCCTATGCTTCGTCCCTAACTACTTCCTTTAAGGTGGGGTGAGTTTTTTTCTTAGTAAATTTTATAAAATTCTTACCCGTTGCCATCTACAAAGGTCATGAATGCATCTCTTTTAATTAGCTTCTAACATGATATTTATCTATCTGAATGATCATATTTGCTCATTATCTTTTATGTTTTGAATCATCACCCTCGACAACTCCATGTAAAAAGCTTAGTAATTTACCTTCTATTGAAGAGTAAGTTGCATTAGAATAGGCCCTTAAGGTTTGTCTACAACTCTTTGGGACTGCTAAACTTAAGAGATTGGTTGTTATTTTAGTAGGCTTAAGGAAGTTAGATCATGAGAGGTGTTGATGAATATTTAAACCTAATCCATCATCAATTCAATGATTATAATTCCTAGTTGACCCAGCTAAAAGTCATAACTAACATATGCGACTATGTATGCATGCTCTTTATAGACGATGATCTAGGATTAAGAAAAGAAAGACAATACCACAGCTACTAGCAGAACAATTTCAAGGTGTGTTGCCTACTTGGAAGTGCATGGCAAATAGCAAGTGTATATAGTAGAAAGAAGAAACTAAGAAGTTGGTGCATAGTCACCATGCACAACATTTCAAAACAATTTCTTCAAGGGGTGGACTTGTTGCTGTTAGCATTTGTGTTTTGACATAAGAGAAATGGCTGAAGTCTAAGCTTGCTAATGACAACTCATCTACCTCCGTGCTACTCAGACCCAAGTAGGTCTATAAATATGATATATTTATTATTTAAATGAATTATGGATGATTTATGATTTTTATGATTTAATGGTATTTTGCAATTAGGATTTGCAATTAAGAATGGTGATTAAGACTAATCGCCAAAGCCCAATATGAGTCAAGATGACTAAAGGGGCTTAAGGAGGATTAGAATATGCTAATGTGGCATGAATATTTATTTTAAATTTCATGATTTAATTAATGGAGATTAAAATGAAAATTATAGAATTATGTTGGAAATCGTAGAAAATTTATAACTTGACGCCTATAAGGCGAAATGAGATGAAATTTGAAAGGTAAGCTCATAATTTTGGGTTCAACCTTATGTGAGGATTGGACTAAGGCAAATTTGATGAGATTAAGCTGATAATTATTTATTTTTAATCTCACACTCTAAGGTTATTTTCAAAGGCTCATAACTTGACGTAGAAACGTCAGTTTGAAATAAAATTCGAAACGATTGAATAAAATTATGAAATCTATGGTATGAATGGATTGGATTAATCTAATTACCATGGAAAAGTGATTAATTGGAAAAAGGTGCCTAGCATTGACTTTGTGCACCCTAGAGTACCATAGCATTTATTAAAAGGCAAGTAGTTTAATGACTTAGTTTAATGCCCATGAGAGGTATCAAAAGGAGGTGCTTTGAACTAGATCTTTTGGATTAAGTCAAGGGCTAAAATCCTTGAAAAGTCAAGTGGATTAAATGATGGTTTAAGAGGCTAAGAGCTAGCCTTGTAGAGGCATGGAGAGGTGGAAATGCATGTGACGCCCAAGCATGATAAATATGAAATTTTTGATTTTTTAAAAATGCAAAATATGCATTTATGGTGCCCCAGCCCGAGCGTCACAACCTTACTCCAAGATTTATCGATTGGTAAGCGTGATTAGGATTGTTGCCCTGTCACTTGGAGAGCTCTTTGGATATTTATCCCTTTTATCTTAACTTTTTAAGAGTTTAATCATTTTTAAACATTTCATTAGAAACATACACATATGTTCTCATATTTTTTCATGCTTAACCATTTCATGATAAATCATTCTTAACAATTGACTATAAAAAAATTTCGTTATTTATAGTCATATCATCACATGTCATAAACATAACGTAAGCCTTATACATCATTCAATTCATCAACAATGTCATTAACATACAACCATACAAACTCATAGAGTCAATTATAGGAACTTGTAGAAATTCATTTTTTTCCTTGAATCTCCACCTGTGATCCTTGAATGGTTCTCCTCTTCACCTGTCTTTAGAATTTGGAAAATAAAATTGTGAGTCGAAACTTAATAAGCAAGCTATAAGGTTTTCAGGCAATTCATTTTTAAGGCAAATTATATAAATGCATTTCTCTCCATTCGATTGAAGACACTTAGCAAGTGATCAACTACCAATGGAGTGAAAACCTTTTCATAAACCATTCATGGAAAGTCACTTTATACCCTCTTGATGATATATCTTAAAACATGCTTCTCATACCCATTCAGAGTATGTTATAAACAATGCGATGCATTATTTAAAATCATGACATTCCTTTGGATAGAAGTTAGCTAGGCAACCATCCACTTTCATCCTCTCTCCCATTCTAGGGAGGCGCCGCCAACCCTCGGCCTCTCTTAGCGACTTGGCCGCAACAAAGGGGACATTCGGTCCGCTTACACCTTTGAGGTGGACCTCATGGTTTTGTGCACATGTTTTCTTTCATAAACATGAACTTTGACATGCTAGCATGATTTTTTATTCGTAAACCATGAATTCATCATTTATCATAAGTACTTGAAAAGCATTAAACAATTCATTTACTTCATTGGAAATAACATTTTAATACATATTTAATAAAGAATGACCATCCTTAAACAACTTAGGAAGAATTGAAATCATTCATTTGCTAACTCATTTAAATAATTAGAACATCATTGATAAGCATTTTATCACATTTGATAAGACAAAGCATTTTAGAAAATTTCTTGCTTACCTTTCTCGCTTAGCTTTTCGCCTCGTTAGCTTCTTTGCCTTTGCCTATACATAAACATAGCATTGCATTCATAACAAGTCATTTTCTTGCATTCACTTAGTTTTTCAATCCCATAATCCATATCATACATAATCAACTTGGATTTTCAAGTCGATCATACATACATGACAGGCACTTGTGCATCATATCATTCATTCCATATTGTGTTTTAATCTCATATTTGGGGTAAACACATAACATACATTCATATCTCAACATATGGGGATTTATATCTCTCATTAACCATTTTTCATGCATTTTTCATTTTTCCTACATCAATGCTTATTCTAAGCATATAAGTGACGTTTCAAGCTTCATAAATAAATCTCAAATATTGAGGTAATTAATCCTCATTCATACAGAAATATTCTCATGCATTTTATCACATATTCATGCATATTTTGTATTTTAGCAAGTTCACATAAGCCACATATCATCTATTCATATGCTCTATATATGTTTAACATACAACACATTATTATGTGTTTCTTAAATTTTCTTAACACAGAAACTTACACCCATTTTCATCATTATTAAATCCCTTAATTAGCATATACTTTATGATTTAATTTCGGATTTTTAATCCAGTTATCACTGAAACAGCCATGTTAAGACCTATTTTTCATCATTTCAACGCCTCTTTCATGACTTAAATCATAACAGATTTTTAAGTCATAATTTCCAGCAACTAAACATGCTTTTATTAACTGAAATTTAGGATATTATCACGTATTTAAAATCCATAATTCATTGGCTTCCATAACAGCAATATTTTTATACATATAGGGTATCCATTTAACCCATTTTGACGTGTCCAAACATATGTCCATAAAATCATATTTAGGGTAAATCATTTCAAACCCTTTTGGAAACTCAAAGTTCCTTAAACATAGGGTATTTTACCCTCCATAACATTCATAAATCATTTCATTACAAACAGCAACGAAAATCATATGGTAAGCACCTGTTTTGGCCCCCTTTTGGACGTCCCACATGCATACCCTAAAAAATTAGATTTAGGGCAAACTCATCCAGCCCACTTAGGCCATCCAAAGGGTCCTTAATTTAGGGTACTTTACCTTAAAATTCACTCATAAACAATTTAAATGCTTCCTTGTATCATTTTTAACCCAAAAATGGAAAAATCGAGTCTTTCTTGAAACTTAGGGTTTCGTATTTGCTAAAATCATTAACAAATACTTAAATCATCATATGTAATTCAAAAGAATATGAATTACATCCAAATCAACATGCTTAAATCATACAGAAACTTGGTTTAGGGTTTTAAGATTTTCCAAGTTAGCTTTCATCTCAAAATCCAACTTAAACATCCATTTTCACTCTCTTGAATTCTTGATCTCATTTAAATCTTTCAAAAATCATTCATTCCCCATATTAAGGAATCATAACTCAGCCTTTAAGAGTTATATATGAACTATATCCATGACTCATCAATTGAAAGAGAAAAACTTGATTTAGGTAATTCAAAACTTAGATTTCACTTACTTGAATCAACCCCAACTTGAATCCAACTTGAGTTGCTTGGTTTCTCTTCTTTTTCTCCTCATTTTTCTTCCTCTTTTTCTTTTTCTTTTCTCCTTCCCCTTGCTGGTTTTGGACGTGCCCAAGAGTTTCTCTTACTTAGCAATTTTTGGGAAATTTCCTCCCCCCTTCTTGATATGCATGTTACCAAGATATGCATCCCTTTTATGATTTTTTTAACCAGCTAGCGGGACCCATTTGCCACATGTCATCATGGTAATTTATTTCTACCTTATCCCTTGATGACATGGAATTTTTATAACCAAGTAAAATTTGCATTTATGAATTTATAAAAATCCACAAAATCCATGCATTTAAGCATCATGTTGTTGTCCATTGGTGGACATCCCCTATTTAGCTAGCTTTTGACATTTTCATGCCTCAATTTATACTTATTTAAGTGTTCATTTACTTTACCTAGGGTCTTAGCTAGTTTGATATGAATTTTAACATTTTTAAAAAAATAAAAAACCAACCTTAGCCACCCCTTGGACGTCTCTTGGTGTGACACCACACCTATGCTCCATTTGAGCTAAACTTAGGTCATTAAACCTATATATTTAAACCCTTATTTTTCCATGGATTTGACCCTTAAAAAATGCTTTAAAATCCAGCTAAATCCATTCAAAAATTGACACCTTGCATAGCATTAAAACATGTCATTTTCTCAAATATTTTTTATTAAATGCTATGGTAGTCTAGGGCACACAAAGTCAATGCTAGGTACCTTTTTATAATTAACCACTTTCTCATGGTAATTAGCTTAATCAAATCCCCTCATTTCATAGATTTCATAATTTTATTCAATCATTTCAAATTTCATCTTAAACCGATGTTTCTACGTCAAGTTCTGAACCTTTGAAAATATCCTTAGAGTGTGAGATTAAAAACAAATAATTATCACCTTAATTTCATCACTTGTGACTTAATCCAATCCATACTTATTTCGCCTTATAGGCGTTAAGTTATGAATTTTCTATGATTTTCAACATAACTTCATAATTTCCATTTTAATTTCCATTAATTAAATCATGGAAATTAAAATAAATATTCATACCACATTAGCACCTTCTAATCCTCCTTAAGTATCATTAGTCATCTTGACTCACATTAGGATTTGGCGATTAATCTTAATCATCATTCTTAATTGCAAATCTTAATTGCAAAATTCATAAATTCATGAAAATCATCCAAAATTCAATCAATTCACACATAAATCATCATTACACTTTAAATGCAATTATATGAGTCCTACTTGGATCTGAGTATTACAATCCTCCCCCCCTCCTTTATAATTGGTTTCGTCCCGAAATCGTCTACTTTTGGAATAACTGGGATACTTCCTTTCTACCTCTTTCTTCAATTCCCAAGTAGCCTCGCTTTTAGAATATTTATTCCATTGAACTTTAACGTACTCAATTTCTCTATTCCGAAACTTTTGCACCTTAAGATCCAGAATCCTAATAGGTCTTTCCTCATAATTCAAATAATCTTGAATTTGTAGGTTCTCTGCTACTAACACATGTGTTAGATCTGGAACATACTTCCTCAACAATGAAATATAAAAAACATTATGGACTAAAGTTAGGGCTGGAGATAATGTTATTCTATAAGCTAACTTCTCAATTTTCTCTAATACTTCAAATGGCCCAATAAACCTGGGATTCAACTTGCCTCTCTTCCCAAACCTTGTGACTCCTTTGAATGGCGTGACTTTTATAAAAATATGTTCGCTGACTTGGATATTCAAATCCCTTTTCTTGCAGTCTTGTAACTCTTTTGCCGACTTTGGGCTATAAGTATACATTGGCGAATAACCTGTACTTTGTCTACCATTCGCTGAGACAAGTCTGGGGCTAGCTTTTTCTCTCCAAATTCATCCCAGTTTAATGGTGTTCAACACCTCCTTCCATATAATGCTTCAAATGGTGCCATTTGAATACTAGCTTGGTAACTGTTATTGTATGCGAACTCCGCTATTGATATATATTCATCTCATGATCCTCCGAATTCCAATGTATAATATGGAGCATATCCTCGATAATCTGGTTTACCCGCTCCGTTTGTCCATCGGTCTAGGGATAAAATGTCGTGCTAAACTTTAGCTGGGTACCTAGGGTTTCATGTAAACTTTTCCAAAATCGAGACGTGAATGTCATTTCTCAATCGGATACTATGGATTTAGGCACTCCGTGGAGTCGTACAATATCCTTGTAGTATATCTTAGTCAATCTTTCAGCTGTATAGGTCCTCTTTATGAGTATAAAATGAGCAACCTTGGATAATCGATCCACTATTACCCATATAGAGTCATTTCTAGCCTTTGTTTTGGGTAATCCTTCAATAAAATTCATTGTAATATCATCCCATTTCCATTCGAGAATTTCTAAAGACTGAAGCTTTCCTGGCATCTGTTGGTGATCTGCCTTCGCCCTTTGACAGGTTAAGCACTTTGATATGTATTCAGCGATCTCTCTTTTCATGTTATTCCACCAATATACTTTTTTGAGATCCTGATATATCTTCGTGCTTCCCGAATGTATAGAAAATGGTAAAAAATGAGCTTCCTTGATAATTTGTTCCTTCAATTCTCCTGAATTAGGTATGCATAATCGACCTTTGTATCGATACATATCTTGCTCATCCACGACGAATTCATTCAACCCCTTTTTCTTCATCTTTTCCACATGAGTATATAGGTCTGTGTCCTCTTGCTGCGCAGTCTTGATCTGTTCAAACAATGACGATTGCATGTTCATTTGTGATAATCTCATTTGAATTCTAGGGGGGCATATAATCAATTTCAATTGCCTTATTTCTTGAAGCAAACCTTCCTCCTTAGTGATAAGGTGCGCTATGCTGACATTTCTACTCAATGCATCAGCTATCACATTTGCCTTACCTAAATGGTATAGAATCTCCAAATCATAGTCCTTAAGTAACTCAAGCCATCTCCGTTGTCGCATATTCAACTCCTTCTGAGTAAAAATGTACTTAAGGCTCCTGTGATCCATATAAATCTCACATTTAGAACCATACAAGTAGTGTCTTCAAATTTTTAAGGCAAATACCACTGCCGCTAATTCTAGGTCATGAGTGGGGTAGCTTACTTCATTGGGCTTCAACTGCCTTGATGCATAAGCTATCACCTTTCCTCTCTGCATTAGCACGCATCCTAGTCCCTTTCTTGAAGCATCACTGTACACCACAAATCCTTTGTTTCCTTCGAGTAGGGTTAAGATAGGTGCTTTTACCAAACGTTGCTTTAACTCTTGAAAATTGCGTTCGCATTCTTCAGACCATATATACTTGACTCCTTTACGAGTCAACCTCATCAGTGGGGCTGATAGTTGTGAAAAACCTTCAACAAATCTTCTATAGTAGCCTGCCAATCCCAGAAAACTTCGGATTTCTATAATAATCGTTGGTCTTGGCCACTTTAAAACCGCCTCAGTCTTCTGTGGGTCAACTTGCACACCATTTTTTGAGATTATATGCCTAAGAAATGCTACTTGCTTTAACTAGAACTCACATTTCTTTAGCTTGTCATATAGTTTCTCCTTTTTTAACCTTTCTAATATTTTTCTCAAGTGAATCTCATGCTCTTCTTTTGACTTAGAATATATCAGGATATCATCAATAAAAATGACCACAAATTAGTCCAAATAATCCCGAAATACCCTGTTCATCATATCCATAAATACAGCTGGGGCATTAGTGAGTCGAAAAGGCATCACTAAAAACTCATAGTGTCCATACCTTGTTCGAAAAGCTGTCTTGTGAACATCGACAGGACTTATCCTTAGATGATGGTACCCTGATTGCAAATCTATTTTAGAAAATGTCGTTGCTCATTTCAACTGATCAAATAGATCATCAATCCTTGGCAAAGGGTACTTGTTCTTCACTGTGACCCTGTTTAACTCCCTGTAGTCAATGCATAATCTAAGACTTCCATCTTTTTCCTCACAAATAACACCGGAGCTCCCCAGGGTGATACACTGGGTCTGATAAAATCTTAATCCAATAGCTCCTGTATTTGAGTTCTCAACTCATTCATTTCTGCTGGTGTCATTCGATATGGGGCCTTAGAAATTAGAGTTGTGCCTGGTATAATATCAATTGTCATGTCTATCTCCCTTTCTAGAGGTAATGTAGTCAATTCCTTCGAAAAAATATCCGAAAATTCCTTAACCACTGGAATTTGATTTATTTCCACCTCCTTTTCTTTCTTCACATGTACTGATACCAAATAAACTTAACAATTTTGGCGGATCATTTTAACTACTTTCATTGAAGATATCAGTATTGTTGAATCTTTAGGCTGCCTTAGCCTTCCAATAGTTACATCTTTTTCTAGGGTTGCTTCAAACTATACCTTTTTATTTTTATAGTCAATTATCGCTCCCCGTTGGCTTAACTAATCCATGCCTAGTATCACATGAAACTCGGTCATGGGTAATAGGATCAAGTCAGCTTCTAAAATCATTGATCCTATCCTGATTGGACATGCCTTGCATACTTGGCTAGAGCTGGCTAACCTATAGACAGGGGATTCTACGTGAATTACCTTATTGGTTTCCTCTACTGGTAGTGCATGCGTGGTTACATATTGGCAAGCAATGAATGAATGACTAGCACCCGAATTAAATAATGTTATAGCCGAATTTCCTAAAATATAAACCATACCTGTAACCACTTTCTCCTCTTGCTTTTGCGACTCAGTCTGGGTCAGAGCATGCACTTGCACAGGATTCGTAGATGTTCCTTGTTTGTTAGCTACTCCTACAAGCCTTGGTTGTGCGACCTTTTCACGTCTTTGTGACGTTTGTGCTTTGTTTAGATAATTTGGAGCTATGTGTCCAACTTGGTCACAAACATAGCATTTCACAACCTTTATCTCTCCCTTGCCACATTCTTTGGCTATGTGACCCATTTGTCCACATTTAAAATATTTGTTTGAACCTTTCAAATACTCGCCTACATGGCGTCTTCGACATACCTTGCAAACAGGTGGCATTCTTTTCCTTGGGGCTCCTTTACCTTTTCTTGCAACTCCTTTCCTAGCCTTTTCCTTCCCCATTTCAATATCTTTCGTCCCCAAGTTGAACATCTTGGACCCTAACCTTAATTTTTGAGTTCTCATTGACTCAATTTCCAAGGCTCTAGCCCTTTCTACACTTGAAGCATAATCTTTAATTAGTAGAGGGGCTAAACTCTCTGAGATAGGGTCTTAATCCCTGTTGGAATCTATGTGCCTTGTTCTCTGGTACACTGGCAATCCATGGTACATACCTTACCAAAGCATTAAATTTGATGGCATACTTCGTCATAGTCATCCTCCCTTAGTAGAGCCTCTCAAACTCTATGACTTTTTGGCTCTGCAATCAAACTGAGAGATACTTCTTGTTAAATTCCTCTACAAATATTTTCCATGTCACCTCCTCCGGGTGTGGCATAGTGATTAACATCGTTTCCCACCACTTATGTGCATCTTTCACCAACAAATGAGTGGCACATAGAACTTTTTGTCTATTATTGCACAGAGATATCCTGAACAATTTTCTAATCTCCGTCATCCACTGTTCAGCTTGGACGGGGTCGGGTTCACCTGAGAATTTAGGAGGCCGTTGTGAAAGGAATGCATTTATTGCCCTCCTATCTGCTTCCATTAGCTGGTTGTCATCCATTATGGGCGCTGTAGGTGGAACTGGGTTAGCCGTAGGAATGGGTCCTTCTTTTTCAACACTTCCTAGCTGAGCTTGTTGGGTCCTCTCCCACGAGCCTTGTATTATATCTGCAGCTTGGGTTGCCCAATCACGCGTAGCTTGTTGCATAGCTTCTTTTACTACCAAAGCTACTCTTTCCTCAATCATTTGAGCTTGGCTTTGCTCTGGCTCTCTAATTGGTTTTGGGCTTTCATCTACCGTTCTTTGTTGAATCCTCAGGTTTTGCCCTTGTAATCCAAGCCTACCTCTTTTTGGCCTATTGGATTCACCAATTTCATGTTGGCTAGGAACTTCGGTAGCACTTCTTTTCCTTTGTTCTTTCTAACCCTTGACCTTGTATCAACCATAGTGTTCTTTTTGAATATTCAAAATCACATAACTTGTATTCATGGTTAGGGTTAGGTCATCATAAACACATTTGATCATCATATGTGTGGTTAATTAACCAAATCATTCAATCATATTCATGTCATATTCCATCATTCATCAATCATACACATTCATATTCACATGCAGTCATTTCATGCATTCAAAATTCTTAGATATAGTTATATCATCATAACTAATCATATCATGATTATTATCAAAGCATCCCATTCATAATCATAGTCTTAGCATCTTAACATGCCACAACATAGATACATACATGTCATATCATAAACCATATCATAATTATACAATCATGTGTATCACACATAAAACCATCATCAAAGTGTTATCAAACCATAATTATACAGACTTTTTCATAAAAGTTCATAAAAATCAAACTATCTTCTACCGAGACCCCTCCTTATGTAACGCCTACGACTAGGCGGAACCTTAGTGGGTTCATTTATAATCATGCTCATGTCTGACCATGCTGGGACATCTTCCTCCCCATCGTCAGAACTATCACTATCGTCATCTTCTTCATCAACTTCCTCATCATCATTTTCACCCTCCTTCTCCTGTATCTCAGGAGCAAGGTACTCCATCAGGTCCTCATCGTCATTATCACTAGCATTATTGTTTTCATTTCCTGCATTAAGTCTGATAGATTCCCCATCCTACCCTACTATATGGATAACAACTTCATAAAGACCTGGAGCGGCGGGTGTTTCTAAAATTCCCTGGGCTCGGCGTTCCTCTATCATAATAGCTACCTCTTTTTCCCTCTGGTTGATTCTTTCCCAACTCACCCCGTGCCTAAATTGTACCAGTCCGCACTCAAACCTATACCTCGGACCATCATCAGGGGGTATGGGTGCTAGAATCTCATCCCAAATTTTTTGAGATCTTGAGGGTACATCAAATCAGATGGAACAGGTAAATCTATTTTGTGAGACGCTGCAGTATTCTCTATCTTTGGGACATGTCTTGTAGACCCTTTTGCATTATGCCTCTGAGGATAAGGGTTAACAAAGTAATCCCCTTGTGTCTGAGTCTGAGGTTGCCTAGGAGGAAAAACAGGAGGTACTGATGGGAAATACGTAGAATTCCACCATCTATTAACATTCTCAGTTATCCGTCTTTTCTGTTCCTCCTTCTCTTTTCTAGTTTCATCCTCACTCATTGCCCTTTTTCCTCGGTTAGCCATCTACAATTCAAACATAGCAAGTCAGCTATATTTAATATCATAATCAAATCATCATAGACAAATTATCATAAAATAAATTGTCTAATCACATACTTATCATTTAAGCACATAAATATCCTTCAATCACATAGCTTATGATCTGATCTCATAAACATAGCTATCATATCACATAGATATAGCTTATCATCTCATCACATACTATCATCATAAGCTATAAATTTTCATACTTAGAAAATTTTTCTCATCTATTTACCAATCCATGCTCTGATACCAACCTCTATGGCGCCCCAGCCCGAGCGTCACAACCTTACTACAAGATCTATCAATTGGTAAGCGTAATCAGGATTGTTGCCCTGTCACTTGGCGAGCTCTTTGGATATTTATCCCTTTTATCTTAACTCTTTAGGAGTTTAATCATTTTTAAACATTTCATTGGAAACGTACACATATGTTCTCATATTTTTCAATGCTTAACCATTTCATGATAAATCATTCTTAACAATTGACTATAAAAATTTTTCGTTATTTATAGTCATATCATCACATTGTCATAAACATAACGTAAGCCTTATACATCATTCAATTCATCAACAATGTCATTAACATACAACCATACAAACTCATAGAGTCAATCATAGGAACTTGTAGAAATTTATTTTTTCTTGAATCTCCACCTGCGCTCCTTGCATGGTTCTCCTCTACACCTGTCTTTAGAATTTGGAAAACAAAACTGTGAGTCGAAACTCAATAAGCAAGCTATACGGTTTTTAGGCAATTTTTTTTCAAGGCAAATTATATAAATGCATTTCTCTCCATTCGATTGAAGATACTTAGCAAGTAATCAACTACCAATGGAGTAGAAACCTTTTCATAAACCATTCATGGAAAGCCACTTTATACCCTCTCGAGGATATATCTTAAAACATGCTTCTCATACCCATTCAGAGTATGTTATAAACAATGCGATGCATTATTTAAAATCATGACATTCCTTTGGATAGAAGCTAGCTAGGCAACCATCCACTTTCATCCTCTCTCCCATTCCAGAGAGGTGCCGTCAGCCCTCGGCCTCTCTTAGCAACTTGGTCGCACCAAAGGGGACATTCGGTCCGCTTACACCTTTGAGGTGGACCTCATGGTTTTGTGCACATGCTTTCTTTTATAAACATGAACTTTGACATGCTAGCATTATTTTTTATTCGTAAACCATGAATTCATCATTTATCATAAGTACTTGAAAAGCAGTAAGCAATTCATTTACTTCATTGAAAATAACATTTCAATACATATTTAATAAGGAATGGTCATCCTTAAAAAAATTAGGAAGAATCGAAATCATTCATTTGCTAACTCATTTAAACAGTTAGAACATCATTGATAAGCATTTTATCACATTTGATAAAACAAAGCATTTTAGAAAACTGCTTGCTTATCTTTCTCGCTTAGCTTTTCACCTCGTTAACTTCTTTGCCTTTGCCTATACATAAACATAGAATTGCATTCATAACAAGGCATTTGTTTGCATTCACTTAGTTTTCTAATCCTATAATCCATATCATACATAATCAACTTGGATTTTCAAGTCGATCATACATACATGACAGACACTTGTGCATCATATCGTTCATTCCACATTGTGTTTTAATCCTATATTTAGGGTAAACACATAACATACATTCATATCTCAACATATGGGGATTTATATCTCCCATTAACCATTTTTCATGTATTTTTCATTTTTCCTACATCAATGCTTATTCTCAGCATATAAGTGACGTTTCACACTTCATAAATAAATCTCAAATATTGAGATAATTAATCCTCATTCATACAGCAATATCCTCATTCATTTTATCACATATTCATCCATATTTTGCATTTTAGCAAGTTCACATAAGCCACATATCATCCATTCACACATATGCTCCATATATGTTTAACATACAACACATGTATTATGTGTTTCTTAAATTTTCTTAACACAGAAACTTACACCCATTTTTATCATTATTAAACCTCTTAATTAGCATATACTTTAAGATTTAATTTCAGACTTTTAATCCATTTATCACTGATTTCCAAAACAGCCATGTTAAGACCCATTTTTCATCATTTCAACGCCTCTTTCATGACTTAAATCATAATAGATTTTTAAGTCATAATTTCCAGCAACAAAACATGCTTTTCTTAACCGAAATTAGGTTATTATCACATATTTAAAATACATAATTCATTGGCTCCCATAATAGCAATATTTTTATACATATAGGGTATCCATTTAACCCATTTTGATGTGTCCAAACATATGTCTATAAAATCAGATTAAGGGCAAATAATTTTAAGCCCTTTTGGAAACTTGAAGTTTCTTAAACATAGGATATGTTACCCTCTATAACATTCATAAATCATTTCATTACAAACAGCAATGAAAATCACATGAGAAGCACCCGTTTTGGCCCCCTTTTGGACGTCCCACATGCATACCCTAAAAAATTAGATTTATGGCAAACTCATCCAACCCACTTAGGACGTCCAAAGGGTCCTTAATTTAGAGTAATTTACCCTAAAATTCACCCATAAACAATTTAAATGCTTTCTTGTATCATTTTTAACCCAAAAATAGAAAAATTGGGTCTTTCTTGAAACTTAGGGTTTCATATTTGCTAAAATCATTAACAAATACTTAAATCATCATACTTAATTCAAAAGAATATGAATTACATCCAAATCAACATGCTTAAATCATACAACAAATTGGTTTAGGGTTTTGAAATTTTCCAAGTTAGCTTTCATCTCAAAATCCAACTTAATCTTCCATTTTTACTCTCTTGAACTCTTGATCTCATTTAAATCTTTCAAAAATCATTCAATCCCCATATTAAGGCATCATAACTCAGCCTTTAAGAGTTATTTATTAACTATATTCATGGCTCATGAATTGAGACGGAAAAACTTGATTTAGGTGATTCAAAACTTAGATTTCACTTACTTGAATCAACCCTAACTTGAATCCAACTTGAGTTGCTTGGTTTCTCTTCTTTTTCTCTTCCTTTTTCTTCCTCTTTTTCTTCTCCTTTTCTCCTTCCCCTTGCCGGTTTTGGACGTGCTCAAGAGTTGCTCTTACTTAGCATTTTTTGGGAAATTTCCTCCCCCCTTCTTGATATGCACGTTACTAAGATATGCATCCATTTTATGATTTTTTAACCAGCTAGTGGGAACCATTTTCCACATGTCATGATGGTAATTTATTTCTACCTTATCCCTTGATGACATGGCATTTTTATAACCATGTAAATTTGCATTTACGAATTTATAAAAATCCACAAAAACCATGCATTTAAGCATCATGTTGTTGTCCATTGGTGGACGTCCCCTATTTAGCTAGCTTTTGACATTTTCATGCTTCAATTTCCACTTATTAAAGTTTTAATTTAATTTACCTAGGGTCTTAGCTAGTTTGATATGCATTTTACCATTTTTTAAAAAATAAAAAACCAACCTTATCCACCCCTTGGACGTCCCGTAGTGTGACACCACACCTGTGCTCCATTTGAGCTAAACTTAGGTCATTAAACCTATGTATTTAAACCGTTTACTTTCTATGGATTTGACCCTTAAACAGTGCTTTAAAATCTAGCTCAATCCATTCAAAAATTGACACCTTGCATAGCATTAAAACATGTCATTTTCTCAAATGCTTTTTATTAAATGCTATGATAGTCTAGGGTACACAAAGTCAATGCTAGGTACCTTTTTCTAATTAAATACTTTTGCATGGTAATTAGCTTAATCAAATACACTTATTCCATAGATTTCATAATTTTATTCAATTGTTTCAAATTTCATCTTAAACCGACGTTTCTACGTCAAGTTATGAACCTTTGAAAATATCCTTAGAGTGTGAGATTAAAAATAAATAATTATCACCTTAATTTCATCACTTTTACCTTAATCCAATCCATACATAAGGTTGAGCCTAAAATCATGAGCTTGCCTTTAAAATTTCATCTCATTTTGCCTTATAGGCGTTAAGTTATGAATTTTCTATGATTTTAACATAACTTCATAATTTCCATTTTAATCTCCATTAATTAAATCATGGAAATTAAAATAAATATTCATGCCACATTAGCACCTGCTAATCCTCCTTAAGCCTCATTAGTCATCTTGACTCACATTGGGCTTTGGCGATTAATTTTAATCACCATTTTTAATTGCAAACCCTAATTGCAAAATTTATAAATTCATGAAAATCATCAAAAATTCAATCAATTCACACATAAATCATCATTACACTTTAAATACAATTATATGAGTCCTACTTGGTTCTGGGTATTACAACATTTAAATGACCTAGGCAGCTAGGGTGAGTTATGAACATGATATGGGTTGATTTTTGTGGCAAGAAAATGTCATAAGGTCTATGACATGTGGACGTTTCTAAGTGGACAGCTTTATGACCCATTAATGTGATGATTTTGATGAATTTTCTATAAGATAATTACCCATTTACTAGGGTAATATTGTGCCACCACATTAAGGGATAAGATGCACATTTAATTACCCTTCAAATGATGTGGCAAGGTGGGCCCAAAAATCTGAAAAATGAAGGGTATAAAAGAGGCTTCCATGGGGACGTTTCAAGAGGGTTAGGGAGAGAAAAATTTTGAGGAGAAAGCTCCTCCAAGCAAGGAAAAGAGGGGAAAAAGAGGAGAAAAAGAGAAGGAAAAATGGGAGGAAAAAAAGAGATTCAAGTTAGGAAAGTTTGGATTCAAGTTTGATTCGATTCAAGTAAGTATATTTCAAGTTTTGGATTCTTGAAACTAAGTTTCTTCTCTCAAATCATGAGCCATGAATATGGTTCATAAATAAATCTTAAAGGATGGATGAGTTATAATGCCTAGATATGGGTATTGAATGATTGTTGAAAGATTTAAATGAGATCAAAAGTTCAAGAGAGTGAAAAGGGAAGTTAGGGTTGACTTTTGAGATGAAAGCTAACTTGGAAAATTCTCAAAACCCTAAACCAAGTTAATGTATGATTAAAGCATGATTATTGGGATGTAATTCATGTTCTTTTGAATTACATATGTTGATTTGTGCATTTGTTAATGATTTTAGCAAAAATGGAACCTAGGGTTTCAAGTAATGCCTGATTTTTCCATTTTTGAGTTAAAAATGATACAAAGAAGTGCTTAAATGGTTTATGGATGAATTAGAGGGTAAAGTACCATAAATTAAGGACCCTTTGGATGGCTAAGTGGTCTGGATGATTTTGCCCTAAATCTGATTTTTTAGGGTATATGTATAGAACGTCCAAACGGGGGCCAAAACGGGTACTTTCCATATGATTTTTGTTGTTGTTTGTAAATAAATGATTTATGGATGTTATGGAGGGTAAATTACCCTAGAATTAAGGTACTTTGAGTGTCCAAAAGGGCTTGTAAAGATTTGTCATAAATCTGATTTTAAGGACATGTGTATTGACACGTCAAAACGAGTCAAAATGGATACCCTACATGCTTAAGATGTTGTTGTTTTGGACGCAACTAAATTATGGATTTTAAATATGTGATAATATCCTAAATTTAGGTTAAGAAAATCATGTTTAGTTTCTAAAAATTAT
The DNA here is from genome assembly GCA_030490835.1 of Annona cherimola. Lineage (NCBI taxonomy): Eukaryota > Viridiplantae > Streptophyta > Magnoliopsida > Magnoliales > Annonaceae > Annona > Annona cherimola. The sequence goes on from CM059972.1 coordinate 37,836,183, forward strand.
GACTTAAAAATCTGTTAAGATTTAAGTCTTGAAAGAGGCGTTGAAAGGATGAAAAACGGGTCCTAACATGACTGTTTTGGAACCCAATGATAAATGGATTAAAAATCTAAAATTAGACCCTAAACTAAATTTTAATTAAGGGGTTTAATCATGCTGAATAAGGATACAAGTTTCTGACTTGGGAAATTTTAAGAAACACATAATGTATGTGTTGTAAGATGGGTATATATGAAAGGATGTGTATGGATAAATGATAAATCACTTATGTGAGTTGCTAAAATGAAAAAATGCATAAATATGTGATGAAATGCATAAGTAAGTTGTTGTATGGATGATTTTTGAATTATCTCAAATGTTGAGATTTATTTATGAAGCTTAAAACGTCACTTATGTGCTTAAAATGAGCATAGACATAGGAAATGTGTAAAATGGATGAAAAATGATAAATGGGTGATATCAATCCCCATATGTTGATTTGTGAATGATAATTATGTGTTTACCTTAAATATGGGTTTAAAACACAATATGGAATGGATAGTATGATACACAAGTGAGTGCGATGTATGTATACCCGACTTGGAATTCAAGTGGGTTATGTATGTTAATGGATTATGGGTTGGAAAACTAAGCAAGCAAATGAAAATGTTATGAACGCAATGTCATTCTTATGTGTACATAGGCAAAGGCAAAGGAAAAATTGATACGGAAAGCTAAGGCGACGCAAGTAAGCAAGCAATTTTCTAAATGCTTTTCGTTTTATCAAAATATGATAAAATGACTGCAAATGATGTTCTAAATGTTTCAAACAATTTTGCAATTGATTGATGTATTATTTCCAAGTTATTTAAGGATGGTCATTCCTTTACTTCAATATGTGTTGAAATGATATTTCAATTATGATAAATGAATTGCTTATTGTTTCACAATTATTTATGATAAATGATGAAGCATGGATTTAAACGATGTTTCATTGAAATGATGTTTAAAAGGAATGATGCAAAGAATTCTCTATATGAGAATGACAAGTTGCCGGGGTGACTAAAAGTCGTGCATGGAATAAAATTCAAGTAAGCTAGTCAAGGCAGAAAGCAGGACAAGAGTTCCGCCCTTGACGTTGCCAAGTTGGAAGGTCCGACACTAAGGATGGAAAGGATCATGTTATGAAAGGATGTTCCCCGAGCTAGCGTACCCTCACATGAAGGATGATGTCATGAATGGAAATGATGCATTTGCACATCTAATGTTTATGAAATGCCCAAAAATTGGGATTAAACTAGTTTACATGAATGGTTTATGAATGGTTTGTGAAAAGGTTTCTATTCCGTAGGTAGTTGATCACTTGCTAAGTGTCTTCTACCGAATTGAGAAAAATGCTTTTAAACAGTGTTGTCTTCAAAATAAATTGCCTGAAAACCTATAACTTGCTTATTGAGTTTCGACTCATGTTTTGTTTTCCAAACCCAAAGACAGGTGAAAGGACGAAGGAGGCAAGGAGCACAGGTGGAGATTCAAGCATGAATGAAATTCTATAAGTTACCTGTGTATGAACCTATGGGTTGAATGGTTGTATGAATGATGACATTAAATAGTTGTTTAATGTTGTGTATGAATTATGTTATGGTTTTGTGACCATAGAAGGCGAAAATTTTTATGGTCAAATGTTAAGGACGATTTATCATGATATGATTAAGTATGGAATTTTTGAGATCATATGTGTATATCTCAAATGGAATAATGACCTAAAAAGGTTTTTGATGGAAATTGAAATGAGTGGAATGGTATAAACTCTTGAGTTAAGTTAAAGTAGATAAATACCAATCAAGCCCGTCGTGTGATAGGGTAACAATTCTGATCACGTTTACCAATCGATAGATCTTGGAGTAAGGTTGTGACGCTCGGGCTGGGGCGCCACAACCTCTGTTAGGACCCAGGCCTGTTGCCCCCATCTGGCCTCATCTGGGTCGGTCCCTTTGAGTCGGGTCCAAGTTACCAGCCCATACTAGTCTTAAGGTATTGTCCGAAGATCCAGCCCAAGTATCAAGATAATAGCCCCCAATGCAGTTGGCATCACTTGAACCTCAGACCTTAGCATTTGTTGGTTTCTAAAACTATGCCTCTCACCAACTGAGTTGCAACAGGCTGACCTAGAGGGGCTGACCTGGATGAGGCCAGAGTAGGGTACTAGAGTAGGCAACAAAGCAAGGTCCTAATAAAAAGGTACCTTTTTTGTTAGGACCTAAGCTTATTACCTCACTTCAGTGCCCTACTCAATTAGTGAGATGTGTGGTTCTAGAAATCAAAAAGTACCAAGATTTGGGGTTCGAATGATGCTAACTACAGTTGAGGCAATGATCTTGAATTCGGCGTAGGCCTTAGGACAATATATTTGAGCCAGTATGGGTTGGTACGGTTTGGAGGGATCGGCTCGGATGAGGCCATAGTAGAGCACTAGAGTGAGGCAATGTGCTTGGGCCCTAATAGCCTCCACTTCAACAAAGTGGACCCCATTAGAGGTGACACTTTTTTTATTCTAGTAGGTCCCTGAGAAATGGCAGACATGGTCAAAGCATTTTAATGGAAAGGAGAATATCCCTGCAACCTATGGAGCACCACTATAATACAAGTTGTCTCATATGCCGGCATGCCACATGTGCGAGAGATCTAATTCGTCCATGGCTTTCCCACCATGGGTGAAACAAAATTTCTACTACATGTACATTATCGATTAGGATAACTAACATAGTTTATTATATTTTCGTTTACTCATGCCTACCGCATATCCATATTGGTTTACTGCTTCCACGTGCCTATGACAAGGAAATAGTAAACACATGCATCTTGTTGGATCCATCTATCTAAAAATTAACAAATGTTGCCATGGTCGGACCATCCATGCCATTGAACTTGAGCCATCGGTGATTTTTTGTGGTGCCCCGAACCAGGGTGCCTAGAAGTCTTACTCCGGGACCGTTTTTGATTGGTAAACATGACTCAGGATTGTTACCCTGATCGCACAGCAGGATTTATATATATATATATATACATATCGTCATTCATTCAACTTGAAATATACTTTACATATCAGCGTTATGATCTTTGTCTGTTCATAAACATCATCATTTATCTAACTGAAAGAACATTAAAATCTTCATCATTGTCTTTACATAAACATTATCATATGCAACATTTCTATCACAATTTTTTTGCATGTCATTTCGCATGCTACCTTCATCATCATTTCCTGTCTGACGTTTGAAAAATATGGGTGAGTCATAATACTCAGTAAGAAAGCCATACATAATTTTTCAATCTTTTTCATGCATTTCATACAATGCAAGTGCAATGCATTCATAGCATTCGTGACATTCCTTTGGATGCGACGCTAGCTAGGCGCCCATCCCATATATGCTTTCATCTCAGGAAGGTCGCCGCCTGCCTGGGCCTATATAAGCGACTTGGCGATAGAGAGGGGGACATCCGGTCTGCTTACTACCTCAACTATGGCCTATTTCTCGTGCACCATGCTCATTTACATACACATGCCGGCATGATATTTATAAATCATAAACATTTTATAAAAGCATTTAACAAGCATTTAGCAATCATTTCATGTAAAGAATTATAGGAGTGGTCATCCTTAAATATAATTCAAAAAAACATGTGAGCAAACAATTTGTAATTATTTAGAAATATTTTAGAAAGCATATAACTTGCTTACCTTTTCAGTTGGTATCCTTGGCATTTTCTTTCCCTTTTCCTATTCAAGGAAAAAAGACATTTCATTCATTCCATTCAAGTTGCTTCCTATGCGTGCTTTATAATATTTGGTTATTATCTCCTTATACGGATTTTTTATCCATAGGTTCTTCAAAAATTCCATCCTTATATGATATAAATATTAATCTCAAATTTTCTTCAAAATCACGCTGTTCACTGTTCATAGTACTGTTCAAATCACTGTTCATTATTACTTTAGCATATTACTGTTCATATTTACTGTTCATTTGGGGTTACTGTTCACAGCGAGTTTGGGTACTGTTCATGGGTTTCAAAAATTGATATTTTTTCAAAAATAAAAAATACTATGACATAGCTTATGTTTAGTATATCATGGAAAAATTCATGAATTTTGAATTTATCATCACTAACTTGGCCAATGAAATCATTTTCTCTATATACTAAAATTCATCATAATTTCATTTAAGCATAATCCTTAAATCCAAAAATCATGAGATCAATATATCATTATTCCAACATTATAACTATCATAAAAATTCATCATTAAGCAATATTGGAGCATTATTTTTACAATTTAGATATGATTTTCCCGAACGCTCTATCTTCGCTCCAAATTTTCGATGTTTAGGCATAATTCCATTTGGGCATTATAGCTATACTTATTTCCTCATGCTTAGGAACTATCTAAGCATGATTTTACCCTACTTAACACCCAAATGAAATTTGGGAAGAATCCCCTTACCTGAAGTAGAAAAACTCTCCTCCTATTTGCCCTTTCTCTCTCTAACCTTCTCTTTCTCTCTTAAAAACGAATTTTGGGGGTGGGAAAGGCTTGAACTTCTCAAGCTTGAGCTGAAATGGGTGTGCCTTTGGACGTCCCATGCATCCCCTATTTATAGGTGCTCATTTTTTTATTAAATTATAATTTACCCCTTGCACAAGGTATTAATTTCTAAATATTTTTTTCCAAATCCCATGCAATGTTTTGAGCTTTTTGCAGCCACCCTACAGCAGCTCACGCCCCCCCTCTAGCAGCCCTATTTATTTATGATTTTTCATTTATTAAAATTAATTATTTTAAGCTAATTCAATCTCAACCATTGATTCTTGATGAGGATGATTTCAAGCCATTGAATTTTTTTGCCCAAAACTCTCCCCCCTGCACGCCCCAGCCCTCCTTGCTGATTTGCATTAATTATTTTTATTTTTAATTATTTAAATTTAATTAGAAAGTGAACGAAAATTAATGAAAATGTGAGCTACCTTTTTAAATCTCCAATTGACGTTTCATCTTGACCCTTAATTCATGATTTTCATCACATCTTACACCATTCATCATGTTCATCATAGATTTTTAACCATCCATAAAAAATTTCATCTAAATCAAACGTCTGGATTTTAATTTATGAATTTTTCTTTATTTTCTCACTAAAATCCGAAATTTTCTTAAAATATTAAAAATTATTGCTATTTCGTCCTTTAGTGCATAAATCTCCTTTTTCGTCTTTTTGTGATTAGGTTAATCCAAGTGATTAACTCTTAATCACGTGTCTTAATCTTTAGGTTACTATTCACGTGCACTATTCACGTTGGTTAAATCCTTAATTGTATTATTTTAATCTCTAATACACATATTTACGAATATAATTCATGAATTTTTATTCATCATAAAAATTATTACAAAAATCTAGAGTTTACGACCCTAGGTAATATGTGTATTGTCTAAAGAAGCTGGGTTTCACATTTTCTCACCTTGGTTTTTTATGTCATTGGTAACATCAGTGGGGAAAGATAAAGGAGAAAAATGAAGAAAATTTTAAAATTTGTGAAAGTGATATGATATGATGAGAATAAAAGAAGAAGAAATAGGACAGTTGAGTAAGAAAATAACAGAATTAGGGTGATAAAAATACAAAAAATAAAATAACTAAAAAACGTAAAATGAAAAATACATAAAAAAGGAATTTACCATTTCCCCTCTCCCCGTGTAAATTATCAAGTATATACTTATTTTCCATCAATGATAATTCCACTAATGAAGTTTTGCCATTTGAATTTTCTGTGTTGGTAGCTTATCACACCTGGATGGTTTGGGCACAGGGGTGCCCTTCTTGCTATGAAAGTCATAGATTGGAATCATATCAACTAATCAAATCATCGATCGAATGATCCCCACCATTCAATTTGTTGATTCTGATGTGGATCGATCATTACTCACTTGAAGTAAAATTTATGCTTGGAGCTAGTGTGAGATGGGCACTAACCACCATTCTGAGAATGGTGTTAGACTATTACAGTATCGAACGTATCCTACCGTTGCTCCCTCCTTCATGCAGGTACCCAGGAAAATTCGGACAAATACATCCGTACACGTGTGTTGTCGGTCATGTGCACTCTCAAATACTCAACACGTATTTTTATATAAAAATGCGGGGCTGATGGGAGACTGATACAAGTTTGACCGTGTATCCACTTCCATTTTCTACCAAGTATAAATTACCCATGTGTTTTCTTTTCCTTCACAAGCAATTTTCCTTTTACCAAGGACTCAATATTAATCAGGAAAGCTCCCTATATAAATATTTGACAATTCATGTGTACCATGCTTGATTAACGATCTAGATACAATAATGCTTCTAAAATATTTTGCACGTGTAAGGATGGGCATGCATAACTAATGTGTTGAGAATGAAGTACTCTTCTGCAAAGAGAAGTCTGGACAGACATGTGAATAATTTGAACTCCGCCTGGCAACTTCAAGATGCATGTTCAGTTCTCCATCATCAATCTCAGTCGTCCGTTCAATCAATCATTAGATTAATGGCATTCCTCTCAGCATTGCGACATTTAAATAGCTGAAAATTATGAAAAAAGAAGAAGAGACTGATGCATACTTATCTTTCAAATCAAATGCAACTAAAATGCAACAAAAGCCAAATTAGTCAAGAGCACTTGGGCCAAAGTTGTTGGTCCCAAGTTTATGACAATACCCAATAGGAAAGAGGTGAATTGGGTAATTAAAAAATTCTTTGTTTAATTAGAAACTCTCCCTCGTAAATTTAATCTCCTTGATGAAATTTCCAGCAAGTTAGAATGAGAGGGTGCAGTAGAAAGATAAAACATAAGCAATCAAACCACGCAAAGAGACAACAATATATAGTGGTTCGGGCAACTTTCCCTACTCCACTCTTCCACACACTCATTGTGTCTTAGGTTCCACTATTATATTATCAATACAGTTTAGAGCACCCGCTCTCTTCTAGATTCTAGCTCTAGAGGGCATACAATCTCAGCGCAAGTAGGTGACGAGTTCCACTCCAATCACTCTACTTTGGCTTCACTTGGTTTTAGTCTCCAATACCAAACCAAGTGGGAAAAATAAGTAATCAATAAATAACAAAAGATTTACACGTTACAGATTGTATAGGCAGATTTGAGTGCGTAGAAGAACTTGTAGAAGCAGTTGTGGTGGAGCAGTGCAGCTTTTAGCAGTTTAAATGCAAAGTTCTTCTTGAAACTTCTTATAGATTACTTAATTGCTAAAGAGAGTGGAATGTGAGCTCATTCAATGATTTTCCAACCTCATTCACGTTTACTTGATGCTTTCGTAAATAATGAGAAGTAAATTCGAACGTTTGGTGGTAGGTGGCAAGCATTTAATATGCCAACGTCCGAATTTTTTCGACCGCTGCTAGCCAAGTCACACTTGGAGTCGCTTGGAATGCAACTTTGCTCAAGTCATAGGGTAGAGTCGACTTCGGGTGCGACTTCACCCAAATCACAAACTAGAGTCGACTTCGGGAGCTACTTCGGCCTTTAGCTTCCAACTCAAGTTCTATGCTCAGGTTGACTTGGTCTCGAACTTGACCTAAGTCGTAGGTGAAGTCGACTTCGGGTGCGACTTCACCAGTCATGTCTTGTTAGAACTTCAAAGCTTTGCTTGTGATTTGCATGTTGTGTATGACCTTCTTTTTTTCTCTTTTCAAGTACTTGGATCTTCATTTGATGTCCTTAGATATATATTATGAGCTTGAGTTGTGCAATACATTAGTCTCTTGAAGGAGGACCTTTTTTGTGGCCTTGATTCATGATTGTCATTGCTTCTTGATTTCGATTTCCATCTTAAGGGTCTTAGAAACAATATAAGGTTGCTTTGTACTTAAGTCGCAAACTTGAGTCGACTTGGAGTACAACTTCACCCAAGTCGCATACTTAGGTCGACTTGATATGCGACTTCACCTAAGTCGCATGACAGAGTCGACTTGAAGTGCGACGTAACTCTGACATTTTTGAAGTCTGTAGCCGAGGCTCACCCAAGTCGACTCCACCTGCGACTTGGGGTTGTGACTTCACTAAGTCGCATGCTGAGTCGACTTCGGTTGCGACTTCGTCTGTCTTTGAGTCCCAATTTCAACTCTGTCGATTTTTGGGTGTTTGAAGTCGATCCTGGAGTTGACTTGGGTATCGACTTGACCTGCTATCTTTTGAACTTTGATTTTATACATCTTGGCATCACTTAACAACCTCATTAGTACTTAAATATTTCTCAAATTGATTTGTTAATCATCAAAACATGGATTGCACTTAATTTGCCTTAAAATCCAACAAAAGTCTTTTTTTTAATCTCCCGTGGTTCAAAGTCTTGATGTAGGCGGAATAATCATTTTTTTCATATATTTTTAAAATTTTAGAAATAGACTTTATATTTAGATAGCCCATGATTCGATTATGTTACTTAATCTATATTATATGTTACAAATAAAATAAATTTAATAAGTTATTTTTATCTCCAACTAAATTAAGGGGCGTTTATTAACACTTACAACTTTTCATACCAAAATTTTTCAATTTAAAAATTTTCACTCTTCACAACTACCTTATTTTTTAATTATCTATAGCCGTTTGCGCGTGAGATTTTTATTGAAGCATCCTGCAATGCTTACCTAATACTTAAGGTTTTTCGACTTTTGATATTGTTAGTGCAATAGCTACGACTTGCTAATTTTAATTTGAAAGTGTGTGGGGTTAATTTTTTTTGGCATGTTTGGCAAATCTAAAAACTTTTTCAACTAAAAATTTTCGTTATTTATAATTATCCTATATATAATTATTTTTTCACATCTTTATATAAAATTATCTCACTTTTCAATCATTTTTACGCAACTGTCTGTAAAACTAATTTATATATTTTAATTTTATTATCTTTATTTCTCGATATTACCCCTATTATATCACATCGTTTTCTATCGATTTAAAAATTCTTCACAAAAAATTTTTCATTAAAAATTTTATCATTTCCAAAATACACCCTAAAAAAAAAGAAAAAGCTTAGCTATAGCCATGACCATAACTCAATTTCGGCTACTAGAACATTTTGAAGTCCTAAAATTTCCTTACAAATGATTGACAACATGCACGTAGGCTTCTTCCAACATCCCAATGTATTAGAAAAGATAAAACTACAGGGACTGTCCATTTTTTAGATCCATTTGATGATGGATGATCTCAACCATTTCAAGAAAGCAGCCTAAACTACATAGAAACCGGTCTTCACACGTGTGGAAGAGAGCTTACTCACAAGTACATTGTGCATGGCAAGAAGTACCAAGAGGCTATGGGCCTAGTAGGGGTGTAAAAAGGGTCGGGCCTAATCTAAGCCCGATAAGCCCAAATTGATTTAGATAATGGTTGGGTTGTGAATTTTGGGAACCAGGCTGCTAAAATCGGGTTAAACCCGACAGAATTTTAGAAATCGAGCTGCGCTGACTTGAGGTGTCGGGCAACCCGACTCGACTTATACATCCCAGTTAAAGTATAACCCGTATTTCTAAATGGTAACCCTAACTTTTTCTTTCCTCTATTCTTGCTGCTACCACTCGTCCCCACCTCCCCGTTACTGCTGTTGCTTGTTCCCTCCTCGCCATTGCTGTCGGCAAACGTCTTCTTCCTAGTTCCCATCTGCTGGCGTCAGTGTCTTTGCATCCTAAGCTGGTCAAGGTATTGATTCAGACATTCTTACGGTTCTTGATTTTTTCATCTCTCTCTTTGGCATTTCAATTCGAAAAGAAAGTGCTATGGTAACCATTTCATCTAATTTGAGTCCCTCCGCATTCTCAAGTGGGAATAAACAGCTATCCTTAACAGCCAGAAATTATTATTTGTTAGGCTTTAGTAGCAAACAAGGTTAAAAATACATAATTAAAAACTTAACTACGAAGAGCAGACTGCATTGGCTTTGGCGGATGACTTGTACTGGTATACTTCTAGTTCCGCATCTTGTTATTATTAGGATGATTTGTACTGGTATACTTCTATTTCCGCATCTTGTTATTATTATTTCGAAATTCGATTTGCTGCGATCATGATTTTTGCCCTTGTTGCTTATCTTTTGTTTGTTATTTGCTTTCGATCTCAATATTGTAGTCATATTTAATTTGTGTGCCATCGCTTTTGAGAATCCCTGGGTCTCTCCAAATGCTTTTGTTTCTAGTATTTTTTGTTGATTGATCTGCCAATTCGATATGTTAAAATATCCTAATTTTCATGCATTAATTAGTATGGAAGATGATGATGTTATTGTGTGGAGTTTGGAAATATGTTTGATTGATTGGTTGGGAACTTGTGTTTGGATTTATTTGATTATGCACATGTACTTTGGTTAATTGGTTGTGAAATTGTGTTTGGATTTATTTGGTTATGTATATGTATTTTAAACATGTTGTTTGGATGTTAGTTTTTGTTGATGATTTGGAACAAGTCAACTGAGATGTTGATTGCAACAAGAGCCTAACTATCATCAATAATTGGCATAATCTGTTACCCTACTGATTTCAATAGGGTTAAAATAGGGTCAGGTTTAGGTGTGAAACATAGGGTTAAAAGTAGGGTTGGGTTGAAATTTTACAAAGTGGATTAGGGTTGTGTTTACCTCAACCCGAGTCAACTTGACTTGATTTACACCGTTGGGCCCTAGCACACCTGCAATTCTAGACGATGCGAGGCACGCGCATGGGGACGGTGTGTGTTTTCGGCTGCCATAACCACCTTTCCCAAACAGATGCTGAGTTGGAAAACAATCAGTAATGGCACTGTTATATCCATCTTGTACACCTCTAAAAGGGCTTTCCCATTCTTCCTCTTCTAGATACACAAACGAAGATCAGAATTTGTGTCTATTGGAAAGAGAACCATGTTGCCAGACTATTTTCCTGGCAGTGCTGATTGTCCTTCGGCTCTTGATTGGATGGTATAAAATCCGCTTCGGCAGTCGTGGATCCGTCGCAACCACCATTCGGATTTCCTACACCTGGTTTCTCTTGCAACCACATTTATGTTGTTAGGTTTCGGTGCATTTCTCGGGAGCTGTTCTTCGACTCTAAAATCGGGTTTTATCGGCAGCGATTGATTTTTTTTTTTAATTATTTTTGGGTTGGTTGGGGGGGTGGAGTTGTTGAGGATCCATAAAAAATGGCTTTTTTAGGTATCTCGGTGGCCCCCATTTTTTAGTTGACTAGCTTTTGAAACCTTGGAGAAAAGAGGATTCCATTATGCCTGGTCTAGGGACAGAAAGCTTCTTCTTTTTATTCTCTGTTTTGCTGGAGTCCAAATGGGCGAGATCAAGCTATGGGGTGAAAATTTCTTTCCTTTCATCAAACATGTCCCATTTATGGATGTTTAGATTACAACGAAGTGGTCTCACTTGCTGATTCTTGATCTAGGGCATTGCTTGATTGACCGTTGTCCATTTCATCAAAGGAATTGTGGAGGTTCCTTTATGATGATATTTTGAAAGAATAAATGTGTTTTTTTTATTTACTTAGCAAAGAGTCTGATTAACCCACTTCACATCTTTAGAGATCCAGAGGATGCATTTGGCAGGCCTTCTTATTTGCATTCATTCTGGAAAATATCTCTTTTTCATAAAAAAATTGGATTAATTTGGAAAAAAAGATTGCTTATGTGTAGGCCATATGGACTATATTCTTGACAAGAGAGATCAATGGTGACTTTTTGTCCAACATGTAGGCCTCATTGTACGAAGGAGATGTGGCTGCTAAGGCATTTGAATTTAGCTGCATGACTATTGCTGTGAAACTTCTGCTGGGTTGCAAATCTTAAATTGGTTGTCTGGTTGTGATGGCATTACTCTACATTCTTCTTCGCTAATAATTCTTAGATCATCAAAATTCAGAGTTGTGTTTATTTTTCCTTTAGTTACTGGAATTTCCAATGTCTGCACATACAAGGGTTTTCTTAAACGAAAAATTGCCATGACATCACACACCAAAACTTTTACATTTTCACAATTGCTGTTATATTTTTTGGGCCCTTTCCCCCTTTTTTTTGTTTTTTTTGTTTTTGCTGGTCACTCTCATGCACAAATATTAGCTCTTTATTTTTTTGAGGATAACAAACTGAGCTCTGTGTATCACAACGTCATGTTGTAATACTGAGGGATATTTATGTCTACCTTGCCTTTTCTTTTGAATGTTCTAATTTTGTTGATGGCAACAGTCATAAGAGTTAGCATTTTTAAATTTCAGATCCAACATAAATTTCGTGGGTTGAATATAAAGCCATTGAGGTTTGTATCCATATTGGCGTGGTAATTGGCATGCAACTTGTCTGGTCCGTTAATTCCACTGCTGAATGATGTTGGTGTTTTTTGCGAATCACTGTGAATTGTTTCCTATGGTGCAATTTTGCTGCTTTTTATTTTTTATTGGTTTGTATGATGTTACATCTTCTAATCTGTTATTACAATCAAGCTCAAACCCTACATGAAAGACAACAATAAGCTCCCACCTATTTATAGGGAAGACTATATGCTCCCTGTTATCAAGAGGAAAACCAAATGCTCCAACTTGTGGGGACAGTATTTGAATCCCCTCCCCAGACCTGGCAATGTCCCTACCAAATGGGGCACTGCCAATGCAGCCTTTTATTTTCAACATTTGTGAATCGAGTTGCTTGAGTTGCTGTGTATTGTTTTTCTATGTTGGTCATTTGATGAATGATTGCACATGCTTGAACATGGAAGAAAATTGTTGTATTTTTCCCTTTCTTGCTATTTTATCTTTTTCTGTTTATGTTTTTTCAGGTATTCTTCTTAAAGACATATTGCTGATGTTGATTGTCCAACAGCATATGCTTGATGTTTTTCATTAGTTTTGAGTTTTTTATACTCATTTTAAAAAGGTATATATGTGTACATGTTACATTGTATTTGATGTATTCTTTTTTGAAAAAAGAAGTAAAAATAGGTATTCTGTTACAGATGAAGGCATACTAGTTGCATGGACAGTTATTCTGGTCCAAGTGTGCTCGAGTTGGACCCTACACAACGACTTATCGCCTTTAGGAATGATTTTGTTCTTACTTGCACTTAGTATGTATAGGGCTACACTTCCTTGTAACCAGGTAATATAGAAGCGGTCCAATATAATCGTCATTTTTGATATATTGATTATTCTTGCAAAATCTAATCCATTCTTTGTATTTGACATTATTTGTTTTGCCAGTAGATCAAATTCGATCCAAATTAAATATGTGCATGGGCAACATTTGCTTAGAAATAGATATATTTATGTATAAATTAAAAAAATACTTAGATCTATTCATATATATATATATATTAGAATGTAATAATATTTTATAGAATCATTTATCCACATAATAATGATATTTTAAATGGTTTAAATGTTAAAAATACTATTTTAAAATTGATATTTGGCATTAAATAATTTTATTATCTTAATTTTACACAGTTATAGATAGGGGCCATGCACATTAATTTTAGACAATGGAAAGAGTTTCTAAGATAATATAAATGATATCAAATATAATGGATGGAGTGAATTTTTAATCGATTATCAAAATATTAAAAATAAAAGAGGTTATATAGAAGATGGGTTTTATAGAAGCATTCTCAGTTCATAAATATCAAGTTCATCCAAGCACACATAGTGCGCTCTCCCTCTCTCAAAATCATTAAAGGCGACCTAGGGGCAGCAAGGTATAGTGCAGGGTCTGAACTTATTAGTGTAGCAAGGCTTGGATGTTATAAGGATGGGATGAAGATTTAGTGGAAATGTATTGGGAATAGAACAAAGATATATTTATATTGAAAAAAGTTATATTTTTTTCCGAAAGAAAAAAGTTATATTAAAAATGAAAAAATTTTAGAAAATGAAAAATTTCATTCTAGAACCATCTTATCAATTTTTAAAGAAGCATGAACATAGGCCCCATGCGCGCTTGACGGCCTTAGTAAAATTGGCCATACGGTATGTGGTTGGTTTTTTTGGTTTGGGGGGGGGGGGGTTTGGGTGTGCAACACTGGATGCCGCTTCCATGACCATACGTTATGTATTTGTTTTTATTCTTCTTTCTCCTCCATTCTTCTTCTCTAGCATAACGTGATGGTTTTCTTCTACTTTTTCCTTCTTTTTTTTAAAAAAAAAAAAAAAAAAATCTTCATCTTCTATATTCAACACTGTGCCTTCTCTTCTTCTTCTACTTCTACAAGTGTGTTAGCTATATGAGATTGATTTGTTCCTTTATATGTTACGAGTTGGTTTTAAATTAACAGCAGCATTTATCATAGGAAAGTAAAGAACCTTGTGAACAGGAACTTGAAATCACAATGAGGAATGATCCTGTTAGCTCGGGCTAAGCAAATGTCTCGCTTTGGCACCTCAAAAAATATATTTACAACATTTTTTTATTTGTATACTTGTTTATTTAAGTGTATTTAACATATAAACTTTTTTAAAAGGTTTATATTTAACATATAAACTTTAAATAAAAATATATATAAACTGATTTTACTAGTTTTGAATATGTGTATATATATATTTTTTGAGATTTTTAAACATCTATGTGTATATATGTATTTAAAACACCCCTATTTTTGAAAATCTCAAAAAATATATACACATATTCAAAAATGGTAGAACTTGATTTATATATTAAATACACTTAGATGAACAAGTATATGAAGAAAAAGGCAAAAAAAAGTGTTGAATATGAGTTTTTTTGTTGTGGGCTAAATGAGATATTTATTTAACCCAGGCTAACGGGATTACTTCTCAATCATAATTTCTTTATGTATGCTCTTACCTTCTCTAAGAGCAACCTCAACCTTTAAGAAACTTTATTGGTAGCTCTCAGTCAATTTATTGTTTGAGAATAGATTCAAGATGGTTGTTGGGTTTGTGAGAATATTAGGCTAAACTTTTTCAGGCAATGGAGCAAATTGCAATTCCCTACATTTTGTTGTGCACTGTTTTCAAGGAGTTATCAATATGTACACTTTAATATATGATTACACATTTCATAAGTATATTCTATTAAAATTGTGAAAAACATCAAACATTGTGCCTAATTACCCACGTGTGCATCCAGGTATGTATTGGTTTCTTAGATGTCCTGGTAAACAAAATTTTTCTATTGAAAGAACCTTGGTTATCTTTTGCTGTGAGGAATATTATCCCACTATTAGTGAGAAGTTCTTGCACAAGCTCACAAGTATTGTTGTCCTATTTCTTTGGCATTTGTCTACCCCATCTGTTGTGATGCTTAAGGATTTTAAGTCTTCAGGCAAAAGGTTCTAGCATGTAGAGCAAATTCTTCTCATTTGCTCTCTGATTTCTGTTGCACTTCACCTGGTAGGAATGGATGGAAATCAACTGAATATGAAGAAGTGGATAATCTTGTACCCTGTTTATATAAATTCAAAGAAAACAATAGCTGAGGGACGCCGTATCAGTGTTGATAAAGCTTGTGAAAATCCTACTTGTATGGAGATTGCTGATTGCTGCAGATATTTCAACCTTGCACATCATCTAGAGGTATGTGGCCTTTCTAACTATTCCTTAGTAAATAAGTCTTTAGAGTGTGTTTGGTTAGTCTTTAGGTTTCTTGATTTCATTTTATCAAATTCTCTATCCAAAAGAAAGATGATCACATGGGACCTTGAAGTTTAACACACTCTAGTCTTCTACTCTATTCTACTATTGTCGCGTGCACCATGGAACTTGGTGATACAGATGTCAGTGTTGGTTGAAAAGCATGATTCTGGAATAGGAGCAGTCAGGAATAGTCATATTTGAAGTTTCCACTTGGTTCTTCAATATTCTAAATCATTTGAAACAATTGGTATCATTCAGTGCAATGGAAAGAGGGCCGCTTACTTGTCAAGTTTGATGGATTAATTTATCCAGATGTTCCTAGACTGGAAGATTCCAGCCATAAGATTGACTTGGTTGAACTTGATTGATTAATATACAGATCTTCCTCTTCAACCATATGAGCATGGTTGAAGATTGTTTATGTACATTTCCTTTTTGGATTATGATACTATAAAATAGGTTGTTACTTAGCTAAGTAACAACCTCGTGCATTTTATTTTTTTCTTCACATTTATTTGGGCCCAAGTATATTTAGTTTTTATTCCAATCT
Organism: Annona cherimola; assembly: GCA_030490835.1. Classification (NCBI taxonomy): domain Eukaryota; kingdom Viridiplantae; phylum Streptophyta; class Magnoliopsida; order Magnoliales; family Annonaceae; genus Annona; species Annona cherimola. The sequence goes on from CM059972.1 coordinate 37,852,383, forward strand.
AATTTTACACTTTTGCGTAGAAATTTTACAAAATTTTAAAAATAAAAAAATTTCACCCATCTCACAATCCCCATACATGAAAAATATGAATATATATATATGAAAAATATTCAAGTGCAGCTTCACTGCACCACAATTACGGTACGGTTATCATAAAATGGGCCCCATATGATCATAAAATTATAATATACTCCACCCATTGTATTTAGAATTATGTATTTTATTACCATACCAATTTTCATCCCAATTGGATATGTGTATGAACTCCGTCTGAAAATGGTACAAATTCAACGTAATAAAATAGTTAATGTAAATAACAATTTTAAAGTTATTTTTTCAACATGTAAATCATTTGCTATAAAATTTATATATGGATAAATGATTGTATAAAGTATCAATACATTTAAGTACATGTGGAGTGCATTTTGAGCCAAATGCACTGTTGCACATCAAAGGTTCTCTCTCTCTCTCTCTCTCTCTATATATATATATATATATATATATATATATATATATATAGGGCTGTTCCGGTGCAGCTGCAGTGATACATTTGCCCAAAAATGGGCCCTACACATATTAGAATGCAATAAAACTTTATACCTCATTTATCAATATATAAATTTTATAGTAAATGGTTGACATGTTGAAAAAATCACTTTAAAGTTGTTATTTACATTAAACTATTTTATTACGTTGAATTTGTAACATTTTTAGATGGAGTTCATACACATATCTGATTGGGATGAAAATTAGTATGATAATAGAATACATGATTCTAAATAGAATTGGTCGAGTAGATTATAATTTTATGATCATGCGGGCTCAGTTGCATCGCAATTGCATCGTTGTTATATATATACGAGGATTCAAAATTGGTGAAATTTGATATATAAACTAAATATACATAGCTCCACATAAAAGTAAAGAAAAAAAAATACATATAAATATAAAATACATGAAGTTGTTAACAACCCATTATATAATATTATAATCCTCTTTATTTTCATCTCCTTAAGGAGCTTGAGGGCGTATATCAACTGATTAGTATGAATAGTGCATCGTTGTTCACAGTACTTTGTCAGTTTGTATTCTAAGATTGTCTGATAATCTGACATCTCATGTTTATTTGTGACTGACATCTCATGTTTTTTTTTGATTGTTGTAGGATCAGAAAGCATATCCTCGTGACTTTATGCAGAGAGGGAGGTGAGGCTTAAGCTCAAGAACCAAGATGGAACTCTTTGTAATCCAGAAATTACTTCAAGTATGGATCAAATATATGATTTCATGTCTTTTTTCAGTGTTGTCTTTCGTAGTTTTAAAATGGTGATAAAACTTTTGATAAGAAATTTTTGATGTAAAAGTTTTTAAAATGGGAGAAAATGATGTGATATAATAAAGACAATGATGAAGAATAAAGAGAATAAAGTTAAAGTGGATAGGTTAGTTGTATGAGTAGTTATCGAGAAATGATTGAAAAGTAGAGTAGTTTTATAGGAGGTATGAAGAAGTAATTAAAAAATAGTGTAATTGTAGAGAGTGAAAGATTTTAGATTGAAAAGTGTTGGGGAAAAACGAATGCTCCTTAGATTTCTTGACTATGATTGCAAGTACATTGGTTCAAATTCAAATGTCCTTCAACAGGTTCCATTATGATAGAAAAGCTTTTTCTATGAATACCAGTAGAGCTTGTTTGGTGTTGTAATGTATCTCACATGTTTGTTGTGTAACTTTCTTTGTATGATTCTAGGAAAACAGCTGATGCTCAAGATTGCAGAGTTAGCCCCAAGACACCGAGGAAGGGCCACAAAACAGGAGCCATCGACAACCACAACTTCCATTGCAGGCACTTCCAAAGGGGGAAAGGGGGCAAGGAGGAAGAAATGATTTGCGTTCAAATGTTGGGTGCAGTTACGCATTTATTGCATTCACAAGCCTTGATGATACATCGTGGGAGAGGTAATAACAGAAACACCATGAATTATAAGTTTCGTTTTGGGAATGATCCGAACTACGATTCTTGTAGTTGCTTTCTACTTAAAAGCCGAAACATGAGTTCCAAGATCTTTACAATGGAATTTCTTTTTTCGTATCATGGAAAAAAGAGACAACCATTAGAATGCCGTCCTGGACCATTGAATGACATTTACTAACATTCCTTTTCTATTATTTTGTTAGAGTTCAGGAAAAAACTAATATAGTTTTGTAGATTTCTATATTTATATTGTCCGAGACTATTAATCCCACCAAATGAGCTTTCATTTCCGAACTTTGAACCCATGTGGCCAGCCGCACTCTGCCTTGTATGCAGCAAGTCAAAATATATATTTTTATTTTTTTCCACTTGTAGGCCCAAGTTGGATGTTCCATCTTATGAAATTGGCAATTTTTGTAATTTATTTAGTAATTTGTTTTGATTTTTAAAAAATGGATAAAATGAATATCAATTTGTGCATGTGTAGAATATAGGCAATGTTAGGAAATGTAATGAGATATATTGGCACGAATTGCATTTAATTGCAAGCCTGTTCTAGAGTATTACGAAGGAATGTAATGAGATAAATGTGATGAAAATTTTCATTTCTGAAGATATATTTTTAAAAATTTTCCAATACAATTTCTTATTTTTCAATACATATAATTTTTACTTTTCCTATCATTTTTAATATAAATTTTCATTTTCTAATATATAGCAATTTATCTTTATTCAATCTCCTGAGCAACCCCTCAATGAATCCTCAATTTTCCTCGAGTTGTATTTGAAAACATTTTGGGACTTAATGAGATGGTTGGGCAAGAAAACATTCTCCATCTTTTTTTCTTTCAAACTGGATGAGTCCGCTCGTGAAAGAAGTAAATGCGCACACAGATGGGTTTTTAGTTTTCAGGGTTGAAATGTTAGAATATGGTGAGATGCAATTTGAAATGCCTATAGCAATTGTGAGGCACGTTTTCAGGAAGTTTAGTGTATTTATCTAATGATTATTTTCGCAACAAAGAGAAGCACAACAAAATTGCAACTATATAGGTTTCTTCAATGAGCAAAATTACGATGGGTGTATGAAACAAAATAATAATATGGCTAAATAGACACAAAAGGTATAGGTACACTAATCTATACTCCTTGATGGGTCACTCTAAAATTCATTGCCAACAGATGCCGTGGAGCAGGTCTGTGAGCTGCTAACCTCGCAGGTAGGGGTGCAACTCAGGTTTACCTCAACTATAATCTTAACCCTATTTATAAAACATCAATCCTAATCTTGACCCTCATTCTATGTGTAAAACTTAAACTCTAACTCTATTTTTGAAAATCGGGTTCGGGTTGGAATTTAGGTTGATAAATTTATATTTTGTTTAAGAGTGATAGGTTTAAAATTTTATATGAATGTATAATAATAACAAATCATATAAGTAAATATAATATTATACAGTCAAACCACATATTTTTTAAAAAATATAATAATATAAAGAAGATGAGTGATCCTGTTAGCCTAGGCTAAGCAAATTCTCCCTTAGCTCACTTCAAAAAACTTATTTACAATAATTTTATTTTATTTTTCTTTTCGTCCACTTGTTTATTTAAGCGTATTTAACATATAAACTAAGTTTTACCATTTTTAGATATGTGTATATTTTTTTGAGATTTTTAAACAACTGTGTATATATATGTACTTAAAATACCCTTATTTTTAAAAAATTTTAAAAAATATATAGACGCATATTCAAAAATTGTAAAACTTATTTTATATGTTAAATATATTTAGATAAATAAGTGTATGAAGAACAAATAAAAAAATTGTTGTAAACGAGTTTTTTTAAGTAGGCTAAGTGAGACATTTGCTTAGCCCTGGCTAATAAAATCATTAATCTATAAAAAATATTTTTAGAAAAAATTTAACATAAAAAAGATAAATGAAGAAGATTACAGAAATAAAAGATAAATATAAATGAAAATAATATACTTTATTTATAATATAATTACAATATGTCAAATATGTATTTATAAATATAAATAACATAAAATGCAAAAAATATAAAGAAATATTTTTTAGATATTATGTATAAAATAGAAATCAGGCTCGGGTTCTTCGCGTTCGGGTTCACTTGAACCCTAACCCTATCACATTTACAAATCGGGTTCACGGGTTCGGGTTCTTCGGGCTTGGATGGTAGAAAAGCAAGTTCTAACACAATTAAAAATCAGGTTCGGGTTCAACCCAGCCCAAGTTGCATCCCTACTAACGGGTTTTATGCATCTGTTTGAGTCTGAAAACATTTTGAGGCAGTGGTTTACTTTGCACATTGGCAGTCTCATCA